>CAWUFW010015619.1:0-352418 GCA_963921515.1 Calotriton arnoldi | reverse complement strand
ATTTGGTGTAATTCCGTTCAGCAGTTCGGGCTGTAGCTGCGACTAAAGGTTCCTATGGAAAAATGAATGGGGAAAACGCGTTTTGGGACCCCCTTTTTCTCGGCCCCCGCTTGACGTATCACCCCGAGACTTTCAGGATAGGAGCGGACCGGAGCGCCCCAACAAGTTGGAAACTTTCGCGAAGATTCGTCAACCGGCGCCAACGTTATTTCAAATAGAATGTCGCGGATTTCCTATGGATAATAGGTTTTAACTATAACTATCTACTGGCGACCGCCAGTAGATAATATATATATATATCACAGCTTTACTCTCCAAAGAAAGAATGGTCAGCACTCACGAAGAAAGTAAACAATCTTGTTTGATCAACACAAGTAGACAAACAGACGCATTTCGGCAAGCACCTTTGTCTATGTTATAAAGAACTGATGCTCCAAATACAGACCCTGAGGGATGAATTGAGCAGAGATACAGATCAAAACAAAACAAAGAAAGTGCTTACAACGGTGGATGAAAGGATAAAAAACTATGAGAAAAAGGTCATCAAGAGGAAACAGCAGAAGTTTCAACGCGATAAGTGGGACTATAAGGCCGGGAGAATATAAATTTTTGCTTGGAAGTTTGACAAAGCTAAAGCGGACCTAGCAAAATATAGAGCACTAGGAATAATAGACAAGTGCAAATGGGAATCCGGAACGGACCTCAGTTCAGACCAGGAATCCCTTGACAGCAACTCCTCTAACCCTAAAGAAATGATGTATTTTTCCAAAGAATTTCATCTCCTACAAAGAAACAACAAACATTCCTTCAAAGGAAAACTAAGAGGGAAGAGGAGAGGCAGTAAAAGCAAAACAAAGAAGACGGCAGGAGAGGAGAAAAAGCAGCAGTACTGGTATGGGAACACAAGGCCAGGATCGAAGAAACAATAATGGAAGACTCAACACAACAACTAACAGTAATCAATCTCTCTCATAAAGAAATTACTGATACTAAAGAACAGGTTCTAAACTTGGATCTTTCTTTTTGTCCTGATATGCCATTAGATGACGCTCAAACACGCATTGACCTATACAAATTTGTGCGTAAATTAAAATTATTTAAGGTACAAAATTTACAGAATAAGAACACTCCAACTGTATCCACCTGAACGGGTAGATGACTACAGTTCCCCCTGTCAATTGAAGACATTGAAACATTACGACTACTGCACGACATAAGTGATGAAGATCAGGGCTGTACAACTGACGACACACCGGTTCCTTTCGATCCAGCACATCTGAGAGAACTACCAGATACATTTGGTATTGACACAGGATCAGCTAGTGAGACCAGATTTAGAGCAGTATTCAAGTACATACCACAGGTAGCCAAAGACAATATAGACATATTCTGTGAAGCAGTGACTCATGACATACTAAGACTTACCAGCAAGGTACCAAAAAGACAAAACATAACGAAAGACCAATGGGAGGCAATTCCTGCATTACAAAAAGATGAAAATCTAATCATTAAACCAGCAGACAAAGGTGGCAAGGCGGTTTTAATGAATAGAAACAAATATATATGTGAAGCACATAGACAGCTAACACTACCTGCTATGTGAGGGTAGACAAGACATACCTGACAGAGTTACAAAAGAGATACTTTGATTTATTACAGGGATGGTACGACAGCCAGCTATTAAGTTGGGACGAACAACAGTTTCTTAAAAATGAGACACCGATGACACCGACATTCTACTTACTCCCCAAAGTCCACAAAAACATGACGGACCCACTCGGGTGCCCCATAGTATCCTCTAAGAACATTCTATTGGAAAATACATCGATCTTTGTAGACCATTTTCTATTTCCATATGTAAAAGATTTGAACTCATATGTGAGGAATACAAAAGATTTTCTACAGAAGATACAAAACTTACATTGGAGGCCTGAACACTGGATGGTGTGTCTAGATGTAGAAGGCTTATATACAAGCATAAGACACACAGACGTTATAAGGGCATGTAAATACTTTCTCAAAGCACGAAACATACATTTACTGGAACACACACATCTGATCCTTAAAATGATTGAGATCTACCTCACAGAGAATGTGTTTATGTTTGATAATGTATGGTACAAACAAATACAGCCAATCTCACATTAGGCTGCTGGGAAAAGCAAGTGCTCTGGAGTAAAGAAATGGACCAATGGACCGACAAGGTCAACCTATGGCTAAGGTATATTGATGATGTGTTTTTTGTATGGTAGGGCAATTAATGAGTACTAGGATAATTTTTGTTAGAACTAAACAGGAATTAAATGACCCTCAGATTTACCATGCAATACAGCCAGGACACCATAGGCTTCCTTGACCTTAGACTCACATTACTTGTTGGAATGTTGACCACTGAGCTGCATAGGAAATCGACAGCGGGTAATTCGATCCTTCATGCGGATTGTTGCCACCCACCAAATATTAGGTGGAGTATTCCCTATGGGGAATTTCTCTGAGCCAAATGGAACTGCAGCTCAGAAGAAGCATACGAGAGAACCAAGGAAGAGATGACTAGAAGGTTCAAAGCAAGGAAGTGTCCCCAGAAAGCCCTACACCAAGCGAGTAGGAAGGCAGCAAACATCAAAAGAGAGGAAGCCTTTTTTAATCCCCTAAACCTAAGAGAGGGAAAGAAAGAGACGGAGGCCCCATCAGATTTATAACTAGATTTAACAGACAGGCAGGAGACCTGAGACATATTTTGAAGGAAAGATGGGATGTATTGACTCAGGATCCCGTCCTAAGAGAAAAACTAGGGAGGGTCCCCTCGATCACCTACCAAAAGAACTTGTCCCTTAAGGACATGTTTGCCCATAGTCACCTCGCAACCTGAAAAACCAACTGGCTAGACCAAGGCGGAGGCTTCCGCAGGTGTGGCAGGTGCAAAGCAAAAACATCCAGGAGGTAACACTACAGAGAGTGAACAGAAAATGGAGGACCCCCAGAATAATAAACTGCAGGACTGATTTTGTTGTTTATGCTATAGTCTGCCCATGTGGAAAATGGTATATTGGGTCTAATACCTTCCCAGTTAAAAAACGGATCCTTGATCACTGGAGAGCAATAACAAACAGAGATTAAAGTTACAGCACTGCCAGACATTTCCAAGAAGCACATAACGGGGACTGGACACTAGCCAAATGTCCTTGGGGGCCAACTTCCCCTCCTGTTACCTCCAGTAAGTCCCAACAGCAGAACTGCTGAGTAGTTGTCAGAGGCCACGCCCCCTTTCTCCACCACTCTGCAAAGTGCCTTCCGGTGCACTACTAGTTGTGGGATGAAGTCCCCTTGGCTCCAGAGGGTCCTTGGGGGCCAACAAGACCTCATGTTACCTCCAGTAAGACCCACACAGCTGCATTGCTGAGAGGTCATTTGAGGCCACGCCCCGTTCTCTACCACTCTGCAAACACAACTCCTGGCGCACTGCTGCTTCGGGGATGAAGTCCACTTTAGTCCTGAGGCCCTCAGGAGGCAGGGGGACTTCATACCCCAACCAAGAGTGCGCCGAGAGCTCCATTTGCAGAGTGCTGGAGAAAGGGGGCAGAGCCTTCCTCGAGTAGCCTGCTTTTTTTTGTGCTTTTTTAGGAAGGGGGTTCCCATGGCCCCCCTTCCCAGGACCATTTTGAGCCCCAGGGACCCCCATCCCCCAGGGCCTGATCCTTTTTGGATTTTTTTTTATCAAAAACACAGGAGGGTGGCCGTGTGCCCCCCTACCGTGCCACTTTCGGCCCCGGAGACCCCATCCCACGGGGCCAGGCCTTTATTTTTTTTTCATACTTCAAAGGGAGGAGGACCTAGCAGTCCCCCTCCCGGGACATTTATGGCCCCGGGGACCCCAACCCCAGGGCATACCCATTTTGTTTTTTATCAATTTCCTTAAGAAAAAGGGAGGGGGGCCATGTGTCCCCCATGCGGATTTCGGCCCTGGGGACATCATCCCCCAGGGCCAGGACTTTATATTTTATTTTAAAAAGGAGAGGGGGCCTAGCAGCCTCCCCCCCCCGGGCCTATTTCGACCCCGGGGACCCAATCCCCCGGACCAGGCCTTCATAATTCTTTTTTAAATGGGGAGAGGGCCAGCGCAGCCCGCCTACCTGGGCTGATGTTGCTCTGGGGACCCCATCTCCCGGGGCATGGCCACCTAATTGGGGACCGCATGGGGAGTCTGAAGGCACCCTGCAGTCCCTGCTGGCTCCCCGCCTCCTGTGGGAGCCAGCATTGCTTTTGGACAGAGTGAGCTTCTAACATGCAGCTCCCTCTGTCCAAAAGGAATTTTGCTCCGCTTCGTGCAAGCAAGAGTATTTTCTGTCTCGCTTGCACGAAGCCGACCAGAGGTTGCTATGGCTTGGCGGCAGTGGTGCTCCCGCCAAGCCATAGCAAACTGCAATGTCGTGGGGGTGGGCCCCCTGGGACATTGCTGGAGCCGGCTCTTGGGTTGGCGGTCCCCAGAGCCATGTAGGGCTCCTGGAGGGGGCGGTGCGGCCCCTCTTCTTTATTCAATTTTGCCCTTGGCCAGGGGTCTGCAGCGGACCCCCTGAATTGTTATATGTGTGCCCCAGGGAGGTGGCGGGCCCTGGGCCCCAGTGCTGTGTGGGGGGGCCAGAGCCCCCCCACGCATCATTATTTGATATAGCCCCGGGGAGGTGGATTTCCCACAGTGTCACTTAATCTCTGCCATATCCACTATAGAGGGGCAACATTTGATGGAATGTCATCAGCTATGATCCATTGCTAAAAAGAAGGGGGTGAAAGGGGTTTTATTGCAATCAACTCATACATCTAATCTTCACCCTTCTTTCCATATGGCTCTCGGCTCACACATGCTTTACAGCTTTTCACAAGTTTAGCACCTGATGCTATAGGAAAGTTGCTCAACTCTATTTCTTATTTTTCATCAGAGGTGTGCATGTAAATCGTCTTCCGCGTTATGGCCAAATGGCATCTTGGTGTTGAGTTCTAATATGTACCGAGATTTAAGCCTCCTTAACTGCTGTTCCCTATCACCTCCCCTCATGTTTCTGGGGATTGAATCTATTACAGAATAGTTCAATAGTTTGTCGTTACTATTATGCACTTCTTGGAAGTGTTTGGATACAGGGTATGTGCTATCTTGGTTCGCTATGGTTCTCACATGCTGTAATACCCTTTTGTGTTCCCACAGGGTGGTACTCCCTGCATTTGATGGTCCACACAGACTTTGGTCTCGCTACATAGACGACCTCTTAATTATTTTGAGGGGTACAATGGAAGCAGCGGAGGACTTTGTGAAGAGCATAAATGACAGTCTAAATCTGAAGTTTACAAGTGAAAGGAGTAAGAATGAGGTCACTATTTTGGCTATAACTATGTATGTGAAAAACAACAGATTAGAAACCAAAATGTACAGAGAACCAACTGCAGGTAACATGGTATTACATGCCAACAGTTATCATTCCAGAAACCTCACAAATAGTATTCCATGTGGGGACTGGGAGCATTTGAGAATAGTGAGGAATTGCAGTGAACTGTAACAAACACGGCTGGCGCAAGGCAAGTTAGACACATGTTTTAGAGACAGGGGTATTCAACACAAACAATAGCACAAGCAATGTCAAATGCCAATCAGAGGAGAAGGGAAACCATTCTGACTCTGATTGGCTTGGATCAGATAGGACTGTAACTGACTCTAGAATCATAAGGTAGGATTATAAAGAGACACAGAGGAAGAAATTATTGTTGTGGTCTTTCTTCTGATTTGAGAAGGGATTTGCACTCAAAATCAAGACAAGACTACTAAGGGAGTCCAATATGACAGCCACAGGCACACTATGAGGCCGACACTACCTCACCTGAAGGTGATGTCTGCCTCTTTGTACTTCTCTTAGTCTGGTAGTCAGTGTATTTATTATATGCTTGAGCACCAGTACCCTGGTTGGTATTGCACTTTAAGTGTCTGTTCAGCTGTGGCTTGGACCGCTCCTCCCCGTTAATGTCGCAATATCATAACACATTGGTCTGACTTAGATAGGCTCTATTCTCGTGGTTGTCTCGTCTTAGTATATTGTCTTCAGGATCAGACCTCCTCTCAGGGTTAGACCTCCTAATGTGAGTGAAACACTTTTGGGCATATTCTCAAGAACATGTGATAACTACCGCAAGTGTAGCTTAACGCAACCCTACACATCGCAGTCCATCGCGGGAAAACAACTCTGTGTTAACGTGGTATTCACAACATGGCGGTACCATGCGATAGTCACAGGACAACGAGTCAAATGAACGCGTTAAAAACAACTCGACGCCGCAAAAACGCGAAACCCCAACGCGAAAATAGTAGCGATGACGCCAATCGTGATACAAAAATCTACGAAAATCAGCCACAGGCCTGCAATTTCCACACGTCATACGGGAAAATGCACCATAAAAGTAGAAAAAAACATACCAACAAAAGCCAAACAACAGCGAAGCACAATGGAGGCAGCCGGAGCAAGTACAGAGGACAACCAGAACCCCACAAGCCCCACGGAGGACCAGCCTGGGACCTCGGGGTCAGGGAAGGGCAAGGACAAGAAGAAGAGGAAGACGAAGTTCAGTCCGCAGGAAAACAGGATCCTGATAACGGAGGTGATAGAACACCATCAATCACTGTTCGTCACCTCCACTGTGTCACTGGCAACTAAAAATAGAATATGGCAGACCATCGTGGACAAGGTGAATGTAGTCCGAGTGCTGAAGAGGACAATGGACGAGGTCAAGAGGCGCTGGAATGATGTGAAGTGCAAAACCAAGCTGAAACTCGCAAACAACCGGAAGGCAGCAATGCCGACTTGAGGTGGGAGTCCAGCGCCACAGGAGGAGCTGGACGAGATGGAGGAAATGGTGTCCACAGTCATCAGTGGGGAGACGGTGGCAGGAGTCGGGGACCGGACACTGCTCAACATGACCGGACACAACAGCAACAGGGTGAGTAACCACCAGGGACTGGGGGGACGGGGGGAGATGGGCACAATGGCACACATGCACAATTAAGCATAGTACATCTGCGGACAAACCATGCCCCAGAACCACAACTCCGACCAAGAGACCAATGCACACAGGTATGCAACATCTCAGCATTGCATAAGCACAGAACCCAGAGGCACACCACATGTAAGGGATACGGGCAGCTAAATCAGAGCTGCAGGGGCGACTCCCCCCAAATGCGGCACACACACATAACATGCAGAGCACATCAACATTGACAACGTGGTGGTACAAACCGCAACACGTCCACAACAGAACAGAGGACACAACAGGTGCTGCACGTGCGTAGAAACTGGCCAATCACATATGGCACTGCAGGGAAATGTGAGTTGACAATGTACAAGTACAAACTCACATCCGTGATGTAGTCGGAATGTCCACTGTCCCTCATCAAATAGGCAGCTCCCCACAAACAGTCACAATGTGCATTGTCATGCAGTCTGAATGCAGACATGTACAATGCGTCAACATACATGTGTACACGATGTTAAACTGCATCTCCCCTTCACATTGCAGGGGGAAATCCAACACCTCCTGCAGAGCAGTCCGAACCTCTCTTCTCTGATGACGAAGAGGACCACCACACCTTCGACTCAGATGCCCTCAAACAGCTCGTGGAGAGCCTCCGCAGCCCACTTCCAGGATCTGGGCAACCCAGCTGCCATGAGGAGCGCCCCCCCTGCACAGTACACACAGCAGGCAGCACCCACCACCACGGCTGCCTCCCAGGACCCCCACGACGAACACATGGCCTTCCAACGCCGTGTGTTGGGGTGCCAGGAGAAGCTGGCTGAACAGGTGCAGTTGGGGTTCGACCGCATGGCAGCCAAACTAGACGCCATACGTGGGTGTCTAAGTCCCATCAGGGACCACTCACAGTCCCTAACGGATGCCCACAGTCCGCTCCATGCCCTCCAATGGACCATGGCTGACATCGCCAGAGTCGTGACTCTGCGACAAGAACGACTGTCTAGCCTGAGTTCCTCCAGCGATCTCGCCCGGGAGTTGGGACACATGCGGAGGATCATGGAGAACATGGAGCAGACACAGGCGGAAAGAGCGGCTGCCACGGCTGCACACCAGCGAGAGGTAGCTGGGTCCCTCAATGCCCTAAAGACCTTCCTCATGGCATTGCTGCCACAAGGCCTGGCGCTGATGCATGCTGCTGCTACCACCCTATCTACATCTCCGGCCCCTGATGTGTCTGTGCCACACAGTGCTGGAGACGGTACACCACCACCCACATGTGAGGCACATGCAACAGCAGAGGACGAAGATGCGGATGAACACACCCTCATGGTCAGGAGGACGCAGTAGCATACATCTCCGCCATGTGGCCTGTTTCTGCTTGGTTCTGCCCTCTGCATCATCACCTTCCACTGTCCCCCGATGCACTCTGCGACACTCACCTTGGACCTCGACATGGACTGCCATATTCTGTTTGGTCACCAATGACACAGCTATCAGACTGCGGACTGAAGTCCTCCTCTCCTGATGTACCTGTCACTCCCTGAAGGACTCTGGCTGGCCCTCCACGGGCCGACAATGTGAAGTGGGGTTGGCATGGCCCTGTACTGCTCCAGCTGCAACACTCCCTTGAATGTGTGATAAACATTCATATCCACACAGATGTGTCATGTCTATGATCTTTCAAGTGTGGAAGTATGGATGAATGTAGGGTCAGTGATTCTCCCTTACGTCCATGTTGCAAATTTTGTGGGACTATTGTCACAGGGTGACAGATTGCTGAATCCGGTCCGGGTGGCGCCGCCACTACAACGGAGACACATCCATTAGTCACTTCCGTGTCCAGCCCAGGACGGAACCACGCCCAGAGCCCCGGGGTCATTGTTCACACCCTTACGCTGGACTGGCATACGCCAGGACAGCCCACTCCGATTACGCACACAGGGGGGAACGACAACACTACATGTCCCAGGTCTTCACTGTGGGGATCTGCAGCTCACAGGTCTAGTTGCCAGCATGCAACAGCCACTCCCTCATGGCTGGTGTACACCCACACCACACCCACCCAGCACTGGCATCACAGGACATGTGACCCTGGCAATAAAAATGGCCTGGCGCACGTGCTGGATGCCATTTCCACTCTCTCTCTGACTGGGTGTCTCCGTGTAGTTCTCATGTGTGCATGAGGGCCTAGGGCCCTGCCACCTCACATTGCCCAGTGCCGGGGGTGACATGATGGCGTCCGCACAACGGGATTCAATCATTAAGGGTCCATGGCTAGCGGGGCACAGACTTGGTGGCACCGGATACACCGCGGCCGGCACAGGCACCCCGCCACGGGACGGTGTCTTGTGGTGCAGTGAGATAGGGGCACCTAAAGTGCTGAGCGGGTGTGCAGCCTGCGATGATGCCGTGTGCACTGATGTGGTCTCTGCCATTGCGTAATCAAGACCCAGAGTCAGGTGTGTGACCTGGTGGCCCGCGGTACGGGCTGCATGATGTGGAGGGTGCCATGGTCGCGCGCACCGGGCTTGGAGATCCCTCCGGAACGTGGTGGGCCCTCTTGGAGACACGCCGGTGGCGGAAGGTGAGCAGTGAGGCCTGATTGCGCAGGGGCGGGCAATCACCGCTGGGCGGAGGGAGGGGCTGGGGTGCAGCAGCCTGTGTGCGCAGGGGCGGGCAAGCGATGATGGCGTGTGGAACTGTATGGACTCTGCCATTCATGTCTCTGGAAACTGTTTCCGATGAGGGACCTGGGGTACTGCTGTGAATACTGGCACGTGGTTGGAGACACACCGGTGGCAGCAGGTGAGCAGTGAGGCCTAGGTCCGCAGTGTCGGCACTCTCTCCCTCTCTCCCTCTCTCTTTCTCTCTCCCTCTCTTTCTCTCTCCCTCTCTCCCTCTCTCCCTCCCTCTTTCTCTCTCCCTCTCTCCCTCTCTCTTTCTCTCTCCCTCTCTCTTCCTCTCTTTCGCTCTCTCTCTCTGTACTTTGATGGGCGCATGGCACACCCTCTGATCCAGATTTCTGTTTTGCAGGCTGTGACTTACAGAATGTCCTGAGACGACCCGCCATTCCTCTTCAGAATTGTTTTTTTTGGTTTGTTCTGTAATAAACGTATTGTTTGGATATTTTGAAATGGGTGTATGATTTCCCTTTTTCTGGCCGCACATGTATGTTGGGTGTTGTGATTGGGCGACTTGTTTGGTTCATGATTTCGTGGAGTTGATGTGCAATATCTTTGTCCATAGGGGGGGGGTGTGGGGGGTGCCCGGGGTAGGGCCCCGGGGGGTGGGGGGGGGTGTTCTGGGGGTGGTGGCGGTGGGTGTTGTTGACCTATTGGGGCTCAGGCCTGCATGATGGGTTGCTCCAGGGCATCTGTTGTTCTTCATGTGTGGCTTTGGGCTGTGCTCCCTTGTCTGGTGCCGGTTGTCGTCTGACTTTACACCAGGTAGGAGCAGGTGTTAGTTTCCTGCTGCTAACGCGCCTTAGTGCATGTTTTGTGATCTTATCGCCGATCTGGCTGGTCGTTGAGAATGTTGTGGAGTGGTGTTGTCGCGGCTTTTAGCACAGGAACGCCTACTCTGCATATCATTAGCGTTAGTTGCCGGGCTCCTCTGTGGCGATGTTTTTTGAGACTGCTATCGCAGGTAAACTGGTGTTATGGGCTGTTAGCACCAGCTTGGGAATGGGGTGATAACTTTATCGCGGATTTGGCTGCGATAAAGTGCCGTTGGCTTGGCGATAGCTCCTTGAGAATATGCCCCTTTGAATCTTATCTAATGACGTTTGCCTGAGTTCGGCGGCATGTCCAGAAAGGGGAGGTACTCTGGTTGTGTGTTTTATCTCTTAAGGGTGCTATTTAAGCACCTTGGGGGTTTTCTCTGCTTCAGTGATGCACCAAACCCAGTATTTAGGGAAATATTTAGGTTGATTTAACTGACTGTGACTTCAGGTTTGTAGTTTTGTAAGCTTATTTTTGTCTATTTTCTTCAAAAGTGAATTCACTCTTTTCATGTGCATGTAGTGCAAGCCTCCCTCCTCTTTGTGTAAATCCACAAACTGGTCAAACATGATTTCGCATGTGCGAAGTGTGTGCATACTTTTCCAAATTATGGGCAGTTTTTTCCAAATGAGTATGTTCTTTCGCACTTTCCACGTCTATTATTTTTTTGTTGTACATTCTGCCACCCTCTCTCGCTATGATTGGGGCTCCAACTTTTACCTCGATGCATTAAAAGCTCTTTTTGTTCAATGTTAACCATTGCTTGCTCCATCTATTTTTGTTGTTGAAGTTTTATATAGCAGTAGCTTGACCCCAAGGTATCAGAGCACTTTACATGAATACCAGTTGCGTTACATTCATTTTTACTAGGCAGGGGTAGATTAAGTGATTTACCCAGATTCACAAGATGCTGAGCGCCCCTGCCGAGACTCGAACCCCGGTCGCCAGCTTAGAAGTCAACCAGCTCTAGCCGTTAGGCCACATCATCTCCCGGAGATGGTATTCTCTTTTGCCCATGTGCCAGGGGCGTAACATAGGGGCTTGCGGCGCAGAAAGCCCTCCGCCCCTTCAGGGGCCCGAAACAGGTGAAGGTTAATGAATATCTGTGAGATATGCGAGATTCAGGGGCCCATCATTGCATTTTGCAGGGGGCCCCATTATTTTGCATTACGCCACTGCTACGTGCTCTTCTGTGAAGTGTGAACACGCTGGTTGTGATTATGAAAGCAGATTGAACTTCGCCTGACTTTGTAGTAATCATCAATTTGCCCGCACACAGTTCAACTACGTGGATTGGCGGCCATGTGTTTCTCTATTTTGCAGCTCTTATGTTACTCTGCAGAAAGTCAGGCATCCATGCGGCGGTGCACAGCTCAGTCCAGCTTGTAATGTTGGGCCTTAGGCCCCCATGGTGAGGAAAAACACAGACACTGACACAGATAGTAGGGTACTGGCAATGGGCCCAGGGCACGTGCGCCCGGCCCCTTTTATTAACAGGGTCACCTGACTGGTGACGCCTGTGGTGGGTGGGTGTACAGTGTAGGTCACATCTCAAGGGAAACACTAGACTGTATCCAGCCGGATACTACATCCCTCCCAAACTTTGGTAAAAATAACAAACAGGAGTCCAACCTGTAATAAAACAAAACAAAGCCTATGGAACAAACGATGATGTTCAGGCCGTCCGCCAGCCGACGCTGGACCTTCGGACCGCGGGGTCAAGATGTCTTCTTCTGCTTCGACGATGTTCTTGTGGACCGGCCTGATCTCGCGGTGTCACAGTTTATGTACAAAGTTTCAGTGTCGGTGCATCTGGAACTGTGGCGAAATCCACTCTGGAGGATCTCTCGGCCCTCAAACTTCGGTTGATGTCAGAACCTGCAGCTGGTGGAGATGATCTTTGGGAGTGAGGCCTTCCTTTGGAGGTGGCGTACTCGATGGCCTTCCTTGCCCCTGACTTGTGAGCGACGTCCGACTTGCCTCTTTCGCCCGGACTCCTCTCTCACTGGAGCCTCTCAGAGGGCACTCCTCTCTCACTGGAGCTTTTCGGAGGGTTTTCTCGCTAGCTACCATGGGACCGTGTGGACAGTGCGGGGCTTCGCGTGAGCCGCGCGAAGGCGTCGCTGCGGAACTGCCAACGGACTCACAGCCTAGTCGCTCATGTAGCCTTCGGTGGTGGTGTCTCCGTCTGGGCATCCTCGCCGTCTGGACTTGGGATCTGCGCCTTCCTCTGATGATCTTGTTCGTACCCAGTCTTCAACCGTGGCCTCCCTACTTCCCGCGTCTGACGTGGAGCTGGTGCCGACGCATCTCTCCTGTTCGGACTTCCATAGCACGGAAACTCCGTCGAGGCCCTTGTCCCCTGGACTGCCACGTGACCGCGTGGGCTGTGCGGGCCTTTGCCTAGGCCACGCTTAGGGGTCACTGCGGAACACCCAACAGGGCCACGGCCCAGTCTTGTGTAGTCCCCAAGGGCGGATCTTCCAATGGCCGGTTGTGCTCGACTTCGGCAGGCTGTAGGTTGACGGGGTGCACAGAAGGTTTCTGGGTGGCTCGCCTCATTGACTTCCGGTGGTATGGGGCATGTGTGGATTCCCTCGGGTGGTGCGATGCTCCTTGGTGGTGATGCACCTGGATGGTGATAACATGTTAGTTTTCTTTAGTGGGCAGACAGGCTGTGATCTTCCTGTGTTCGGAGGCCTTGTGGCGTGAGTGGGCTAGAGGTAGTTTGCCGTTCGTGTCTTCCCCTTGCTGACGGCACTAGTTCTCTGTGCTGATGCCCTGTTCCTTTTCCTCCGGCACGCTGTGGTGTTTGTCTGCCTGGTGGCGTTGTGCCACTGCCCTTTCTTCCTTTGCAGAGCGGCGTCCTGCCACTCTCTTCTCCCTCGCGACACCGTCCGGTCTCCTCTTCTTTTCTGCCTTAACCGGGCCTCCCCGGGTGGCGTCCACTCCACCCGTGGCTCTCCGGTCTGGTCCTACCCCTAGGACACTGCTCTCACTTCACTCAGAGACTGGACCTGTCATCGCGGCCTTCTTTCGTTCGCTCACTTCTGACTTCCGTTCAAAACTTGTCGTCCTTCTCTTCCGACCTCATCCTGGTCCTCTTCGCGGTCCTCCTCCTTGTTGGACCTCTGAGTCGGTCATTGACTTCTGACCTCTTCCCAGGACTCTGACTTCCGTGGCGTCCTTCCGGTACTGTTCGCGGTACCACTTCTGTGCCACTGTTCCTTGTGGTGGCGTCCCTCCGCCACTTGGCGTGTATGCTGCGCGCTTCTTCTTGCGATGGCGTCATTCCGCCACGTGGCGCGTATGCTGCGCTCTTCTTCTTGCGGTGGCGTCGTTCCGCCACTTGGCGCGTATGCTGCGCTCTTCTTGCGGTGGCGTCGTTCCGCCACTTGGTGCGTATGCTGCGCTCTTCTTGCGGTGGCGTAGTTCCACCACTTGGCGCGTATGCTGCGCTCTTCTTGCGGTGGCGTAGTTCCGCCACTTGGCGCGTATGCTGCGCACTTCTTCCGTTCTCCAGGGACTCGCTTCCTCACTTCCGGTGGCAAGATTTCCGGTGTCATTGCTTACTGCGGTGGCCGCCCGTGGCCACTAGGCGTCATCGCATTGCCTCCACCCATCCCATGGGTCTCTGTCCTCCTGGTTCCCATCTTGCCATTGTTCTCCTCCTTAGGGATGTGGAGTCTTCTGGTGTTCTGTCCTTCCAGTGTGATCAGCGACCTTTTTGCTATCTCGACTCCAAGTTGCAGCATCCTCAGCGGGGCCGCTGTGATTGTCGTTTGCTCAGACACTTAGCACCACCTGTACAGTCTTGGCAGTCCACACTGTGTCCCTGTCCCAGGCTGCCTTGTTTCTTTCTTTACACTGGTGCGCTATTTCACTTGACCAAGTTGAGCTGCCCTTGCTGGTCCTATACTGCTGCTGCCTTTACTTGGCATCGTTGTGTTTTCCTTCAGACAACCCCCATGGAGCTACCTCTTCCTTGGTGCTGATCACAGGCTGCCACCAACATTTCTGCAGGCTTGTCTACAAACTACTTCTGAGCCTTGAGTTTCCTCCCTGCGGTTGCATGCAAAGGCCACTAGATGGCACTGCTGCTTTCTCTTTGTTCATCATCGGAAGCTTCCCACATGGTGCGTGCTTCGTGCTCCCTTTTCGGGACCTTGCAGCTCTGCTCCCGGTCCTCCTTGCAGGATCGCTGGGATTCCTGCCCTGCCTCGCTGAGGGACACACCAGCTGAATCCCACCACCAAGCTTGGCTGCTCCTCATGACTTTCCCCACCGGGCACCGGCACTTGCATCCGGGTAGGCGCTTTGCATACCTTTTTTTTTATTTTTTTGTAGCGCTGGGCGCATACTGTCTCTCGGGGTACACTGCCCCTCGGCGGGGACCCGCGTTGGTCCCTGGCAGTCTGTTTGCTTTGCTGGTGGGGGGCTCAGACACCGGAGGCTGCTCTCAGCCCATGCACCTCCGGAGGTGTCTTTCTCTGCTCGCAGCGCGTCTCGCACATCGTCCTCCTGCCTCCCAGCGCCGAGTGGGGTGTGGGTCACTGTACTTCTGGCCTCCCTGAGGAGTTGTCCTCATTGCCGCTCCGGACGGCCGCGGGCCGCCCGCTCACTTCCTTGCGGGGGTGGGTAAAACAGGCACCGCACGTCTTCCTCGCAGACCCCGGCTAGATGTCACACTTCTTTGCGCTGCGGCCCCCCACGACACCTTCACTTCCGTGGGCTCACCTCTTCCTGCGAGTGCGTGGACATCGCGACCGATGCGGGTGGGCTCGGCTCGGCTCACTCTTCTTTCGGGCTCCCTTGGGCTGGTGTCAGGGGCATGCTATCGGCTCCGGACTCGCCGTGTAGACTCTTACGCCTGTCGTGTGTCGGCCCACACTAACGGGCACATCAGGTGCGGGGTGGGCTCCCGATCACCTTCTTCTTTCTTTGGGGCCCTCCTCATGCCTGCAGGTCACTGGGCGCGTCCGGCGCTGCGTTGCAGGAAGGGTGCAGTCGGTGCCGGGCACACCCGGTACGGGGTGGGCTCCCGGACACCATCTTTGTATGCCCCGCAGGCTACCAGGCGCGTGCTGCGCTGGCTCCTAGGGGGTGCCCTCAACGCGGACAGCACTCTCCCCCTTTTTCCCTTCGGCTGGGCTGCTGCACGCACGGGCACAGCCCCCTCGTCGCCAGTGTAATGTTGGGCCTTAGGCCCCCATGGTGAGGAAACACACAGACACTGACACAGATAGTAGGGTACTGGCAATGGGCCCAGGGCACGTGCGCCCGGCCCCTTTTATTAACAGGGTCACCTGACTGGTGACGCCTGTGGTGGGTGGGTGTACAGTGTAGGTCACATCACAAGGGAAACACTAGACTGTATCCAGCCGGATACTACACAGCTGACTCTGTCAGCTCTGTGTACGTGAAGCTCCCCCCAGTCAGTTATATGGATCGACTGATTGATGAGATGAAGGGCGATGTACTGCAGTCAGTCTTAAAGCCCTCCCTCGTCAAGCAGTGCCGTCAAGCGTTGAACAACTTGACAGTTAGCAAAAGGTGACAAAACTTTAACCCGCCTCGATGCCTGACTCCATTTATATGCATAGCATCCTCCAACTCCAAGTGCTGAGCATAAAACTCCCCATAAAATGAAGGCAGTTTAACGAGAACTAAAGTGGAGAAGAAAGTCCGGTCACTGAGGTGGATCGCGGTCATTGAAGGAAAGGCACAGCTCTGAGGATGCAGAGAGGGGTGGCTATGAACCAAATGTCAGTGCACTTTATAGATCAGCAGTGGCTAACTGAAATGGCTTGCCTCCTGGGTCTTTCCAAACTTACAGATGTGCTGCTGGAAGTCCTCAGCTAAACGTTTAGCTAAACTAATTAAAGATTTTCCCTGTAGGCTTGCCTTCATGCTCATTTATATTAGCTCCTCCCCTCCCCAGTTTTTCATTTTCACATGTACCAATCCCAAGTGCCTCTGTATCACATTAAATTTAAGGATTTAGCAGGTGTGGGTAATGTACATTACTTCATTAATACAAGCCTTAAAGTCCCTTTCCTGCCCCTTCATTAAAATCTGATCTAGCATTGCTTCATCAATTATACTATCAGGCGACCTTCAGATTTCTTCAGAGTCTTATCAGTGAATTTGGGGATCTGCAACATGGATTTTTTAAAAATATTTGCAGATACATGATGATCTAACAAACATTTTTCATTTCAATCACATAGAAAAGCCCTACATCTGTTTTGGTTTTATATAAATCTGCACAACAAAATGTCTGTGTATTATCAAATATTATCTAATTCGCTAGGGAACTAGAAAATCAACAAGCTAAATGGGCCACTAAATGATCAAAGAGGCTAACAACCGAAATTACTCAGGATTCATTTGTCAACTCATTCATTTTTTTATTTCTACCTCATCTAAACTTAGACTTCATTAATACAAGATATTATTTGATTTTTATGTCACTTCTGCTAAAATGTTCAAATGTTATCCATGTTCAGGTCTTGTATGGTTGTTACCCATTTTCAGCCAAACTGGTGCATATGTTTTCAACCTGCCCTGTAATGATTCCACACTTTGATGCCATCCTTAGCAAGACTGCTGTCTTTGTGGGTTGTTTCTCTGTTAATCCCAATCATTCACTGATACTGATGAGCATCACTGATTGCCAGAAATTGAGTTGAAAGGGGTGGGAGTCCCACTAAAATAATAAACACAACACTTGTCAGGGTGAGCCACAAAAGTCACTAAATAAAGTGGTGCTTAGCCCTCTGGTAGCTTGACACAAAAACAGTCAATGCGTAAAATATTTATGCAGCACTCAAACAGTAATTAAGTGAAAACACAACACAAGAAAAATCACAAACAAATTTAGAAACTGAGAACATTTTAATAAATAAAATGAAACAAAAAGGACAAAAATATAATAAGTAGAACCAGAGTTATGAATCTTTAAAGATTCAGAGTGAAATAGCATCAAAAATCACAGAGCTCAAATTGTGGTTATCTAGTCACGCTGGGCTGGTTCAAAGTCAAAAGTTGAGGACGACCGCCATGGAGCGCAGGTCAGATAAAGTGACATGGTTGATCCCGCTGGAGAGTTTACCTTCTAACTCAGTCCTGTTCCAACCAAGGGGCCTCAGTTGGAGATTTGCATTGGTGGGGGCCACGAGGAGATCATTGTTAGTCCCCAGAGCTGGTTGCTGGTTGGAGTTTGACCACGAGAAGATCGGTGTTGGTGTGAGTAGCTAGTCGGAGCTTCACATTGACAGGAGATGAAGGTCGTGGCTGACGTGAAGAGCAGGAGCTTCATATTGGTGGAAGACACAGGTGTGCATTGCTGATGTGATGTGCCCAGAACATCTGGATTTTCACCTGGAGCCCAGTTCTTGCAGTTTTTATATTGGAGGAGTACACTATCTGCTCCCAAACTGAAGTTATCACATACTAAATGTATTAAAGTAGACCAGTGTTAGTCTATGGGAGAGCTAGCCTTGCTACAGTGAAAAATGGCTTTGAATGTTTTTCACTGCCAAGTCATGTAAAACCTAAGCACACATGTCCTACTTATTAAATACCATGGACTATTGAAGGTCTACCTTAGGGGTGACTTGCAAGTATTATAAAAAAAAAAAAAAAAGGTTAGGTCTGGCAAAAGGTTTATTTTGCCAGGTCAAAAGGACAGTTTAAAACTGCACACATAGGCTACAGGGGGAGGCCTGTAGGCACGTTTTGCAGGGTTTCTTTAGTGGGTGGCACAATGAGTTCAGCAGTCCACTAGTAGCATTTAATTTCCAGTTTCTGGGTACATGTTATTCCATACACTATGGGCTTATAGGTAAAGTAAATGGACCAATCATGTGTATACCAAGGTTATCATTTTTAGAATGGAGTCCACAAACAGTTTACCACTGGTTGGCATGAGTAAAGCTTACAGAGTCCTAACAGCCAACACAAATGGGTTAAGCAAGGCAAGGCACACATCTGGGCTGAACCTGAAGAAAGGGCCATGTCAAACACTGATAACCTTAACTGTGAGTTTATGTAGATGGCTATCTTTTTAGCACTCCTCAAGGATTGGATCTACAATATTACTTATTGTATCACTCAAGAGCTAGCTCAGGATGAGTTAACCATAAAGGAAAGGAAAATTAACACCAAAGGCCAAATGGAAAGACTTGATATAAAAATCTACACCAACACATACAAGCATGGAAGAGGTTATGAGTATATATTTCAAGAAAGGAAACATAAGGATATATTCCCCTGTTTGACATGATTACTCTCATTACGACTGGCCACTTGATTCAGTGCCCTGAAGAAGTTTGTGACAAATGAAACGCGTTGGCAAATGGCTACAAAGAAACTTTTTTAATGAAAATATTTCTATTATTACTGAGTTTCATGAGAAGAAAATACCATTATTTGAAGCTATCCACACTTGGATTTTTCTTGTGGAATGGATGTAGTCTGTACTGACAAAAGAGAATATTTTTGTGAAGGTACTGATCAGCCACTTTGGAACTGGTATTGTAGTACAGTTGTTAGCTTTCCCTAGAAGGGGTTGTGGTGATTGATTGTGCTGGATAGTGGATGCCCATATCACCTGCTGTGATAGGAGCACAGTGACTAACAGAGCCATGTGACATTCTGCAGTGACATTCGTGTGCACGAGAGGGCACTGAGGCATGCGTGACCGCTGATCTATCCAGCACTGCACTCGATTAGTACCTCCAACATGATTCAACGTAGGGTTGATGGACACCTGTGAGCGCCTAGTTGCTCTTCCTGTGAGCTGGTGGTTGGAATCAGTGAATCGACACGAAGGTTGATGCACGGACTGAGAGGGGGTCGGAGCTCAACTGTGGAGTGGCAGCGGATGCCAGGTGTGGAGCTCAAAGCTGTGGAGGCCTCTGGTACGAGCTCTAGGGGCCAGGGGGAAGATACCTGCAGAATCCAAGGAGGAGGTTGAAGGGGTGAGGAACCCCCTCCCTCTGGGCAAACTACTGTCCTGCAGCGTGTCCTCTTCTGCTTCTCCGCTGCCTGCTCGCCTGCCCGCTTCGGAGCCCGATGTGAAGCACACACTGTCTCCTCCCCCGCCGCAGGGAAAGCACCAGGAGGTATATTGATGTCCCCGGGGGACTGCGCATGAGATTAGGTCAGGGGGAAGAGGAGCTCAGGGGGTGAGTAATACGGAGGGGCCCCCAGTAGGGGAGATCCCTGCCAGGGAGTTGCACTGTGACAGCGGAGGCGGCCGAGCTAGGTTTCGGTGCAGCCTGCTGCCTTGTGCACTCTTATACTGTGCAGGCTGTGTCCCAACCTGTGAGCTTAGTTGTGGACCTGTGAGCTTCCCAAACTCCCCAAGCCTTCAAACTATAAACCTATAACATAAAACCTACTGCTGTCTCAGCACCTGCAACTTCACACCCTTGATGCACCAGCCTGCTCAGGCTGTCTCAGAGTACCCACCCAGACTATACCCCTGTTGGGAGCCTCAAGACAGGAAAAAGGGTGCAAGCCTGTGCCCCACTCCTGGTTAACAAGGCTAAAAAGACTACACAGAAGCCTGCAGGGAAGGAAGAGGCGGTGCTGAACAGATTGGTTTACCTATCCTGGTGAAGTAATCCCTCCACAAGGATTGCAGTTTCCCAAACGGCATGAACAACAAACAACAACAACAATAATCAAACAACAGTAATAACAATAATAACAAAAAGCATAGGGCAAGTGAAGAAGCAAGGAGGAAAGGAGAAAAGGAGCAAGGGAGAGCGGAAAAACAAAACAAAAGAAAAAAAAGAGAAAGAAAAATTTGAGAAGGAATACTTGAGGGAGCGCCTGAGCAAAAGTGATCCAATCTACCAGTCAACACAAGGCTGAATAAGGGTAGGCAAGTAAAGAGTTACAGCACCAGAATACAGCACCATAGCATCAAAGCATCAAAATAAAAATAAAAATAAATTTAAAAAAAGCCCTAAGGAAATGACAGACCTTCAGGAGGAGCAAAAGAGATAAGGAGAGATAAGGAGAGGAAAAGCAAAAGCAGTTTCATGAGGCACAACAAAAGAGGTCTTCAGCCGTAAGGAAAAATACAAAATATATAAAAAATCCAAACCCCCTAAATCTTATCTCCATGAGATCAGGAAAGACAAGGGGTCTAGCCCTGAGTACGGGAAAGTTAAAGCAGATGAAGGCGGCTTCTTCAAAAAGCAGGGGGAAAATGCAATCCTCAGCCCCCCTAGTAGTAATTGACTCAGGGTCTCACGACATGGACATGCAGGGCTGGAGCACAGACGAATTGGCGGCATGCATCAAGAGAAGCCTCGCCTACTCCTTTCAGCCAAAAATCTCGTCTAAGTTTTACTTCCTGAAAGATGCAGGCTCCACCATTTTCTCAACCAGCAGTGGAATCCAAGGCCTGCAGCTGTCACTCGAGCCCCTACAGGTTTCAGCTGCCCAAACGGCAAATGCCCAGGCAGATGTGGCTTTCAAGGACTCCAAAGACCCTAAAGATCCCACCGACAAAGTCAGAGAGGGCAGCACACCATCACCAGTACAAGCTATCTGACCAAGGAAGGCATCCAAGAGCACCAAACCAATCAGGAGGTCATCCATGCTATGTGATGTCAAGGGTCGGCGTTGGAGTCGACCAGTTGGACATCACCAGCCGGACATCGAACACATCATCCGGGAGCCTTGCTGACACACTCCTGGGAGGGCAGCACGGCCAAGGTGCAGGAGCTTTTCACCGATCCAGATGCCAAACCAAGTGGCCTAACCCTCCGCACAGACCCACCTTCAATTAAACTCACCCCAATCCCACCACCATCGCAGTCTCAAGCTCAACTCCATGAAGTAATAGAGGTCCAGGAACATCTGGAACTCCTGGCAGATGAGCAGGGTGCGCTTTCATATTTGGGGGCTCAAGAATGGGCAGGAATGCTGGCCTCCTACACATTGGACTCTCCAGGGAGGGCCCCCACCCCAGCTGAAGCCAAGGCCCCTAAGTGCCCCAAGGGTGGGGCAGAATCGGACAACAGGAAGAGTGCCAGTACAGGAAGAATGGCTGTGTCACAGATGCACAACGTGTGGGAATCAGTGTTAAACACCATGGAAGCCCTTCAGTATCAGTCAAACAAGATGGATATTCAGCTGACCTTACTCAGTACCCTAGCTCTCTATGTTGCTGGCATAGGTGAGAAGCTGGGGGATCTAAATTCCCTGATCAAGCGGGCACAATTGGAAGCAAAGCTGGTCTGCAGCTGTGGCCCAATCATGGATAAGCAGTCCACCCTCCCTTCTATGTTTAACAATGTTCTAAATGAGCTGAAAATGGGGCTCAAGAAGAAGCACTCGACCAGAGAGAGCATCACGGTCACAAGAACCCCAAAGCACAGGGGGGCTGACCTGGAGGCCCCAGTGCGGACCAACACTCAGATGCTAAACCCTGGCTGCTTACATGGGGATCCTCCACATCTTCCTATGACAGATCAAGAAGGGACCCTGTCACTGCATCCCCATTGCCGGAGTCAGCTTCAGTGCAAATTGAAAGGCAGAATGCCAAACAAAGGCGGATGAAGAGGAGGGTGGAATGGAACAAAAGAACAGTTACGAATCATCCAGATGTGTATCCCCTCTTCCGTATGAAACAAACTCCTCTTGCCCCGCGCCCCCTCCTGTGAACTCCCCTGAAACTCCGAATCATTTGACCCAAATAAAAACCCTCTCCCCGCACCATTATCATGGGAGGGCAGCACATGGGTAGAAGCTGAAAACGACTCGACCAAGCAGAAGGACTCACCCAAGGAACAAAATATCTCTATCCACGCATAAGGCTCACTTGATTTGCATGAGCCACTCCTCAGAGAACACCAACAGCTCTTCCATGCCCACTGGCAGGAAAACAGTCCAGGCACCTCTCCAAAATGAACCAACACAGGAGGGGATCCCAGAAGGGAACAGGATAGCAACCAGAGGGAAAACAGAACATAGGCAGGGGCAAGGCTAAGCAGCGAGCCTCAGGCAATGTGTACCAGCTATCCTACTCTAACAGAAGACACCTCTGTCTCAGTTGCAGGCCCCTGCTTACTGCCTGGGAACATTTAGAGCCTTCCATTGAGGGTGGGCAGCACAGAAGACTGAAATTACCAAGAGATAGCTGGTGCCAGGCTTCTGAAAGTCAATCAGCATATCCCCCAGACAAGAGAAGCTACAGCAACTTTTTCAACTGAACAGGAAAAACTCCCACCAACAGAGTCAAATTCAACCACTGAGCACTTGAAAGAGCAGGAGCACACAGCACTCTTGGCCTCCAATTCACAGGCAGACCCCTGCATCCTGCTCTTTAAGCCCAAGTACAAGTCTAGGGGAAATTGCAAAATGCTAAATAGAGAAAATATCTTACTTTTGATGGTAAACATCCCAGCTCTTGCCAACATAAGATCAACTGACTTGCTTGGAATCAAGTTAATTAAACCAGAAATCACATCCGATCGTGAAGTCACCAGGACCATCTGGAAATCAGCATTAATGGCCCATAAAGTACTTTCTGAGCAAAAAACATTCAAGACTTGGGGAATAAACATCACTCTTTATCACAATATAGGCTATCCATCTCCACTGCTTCCCGATGCAGGACAGAAAAACCATGCTGCAGCACCAATCACCAGTTTGTTGCTCAGGGGACTTCAGGGGGAGTCACCCATATGGGCAATGGCATAATTGAACAAATTGCAAGTGGTCCAAAACACCGCTGCCCGACTGGTCTCCAACGCACCCTCCCTTACTCCCTCCCTTCCCCTTTTGCAGAGATTGCATTGGCTGCCAGTTCGGAAGCGGATCCGTTTTAAGATCTGCTGCATTGTGCATAAATCTCTAAATGGTAAAGGCCCCAGTTATTTGGCAGAGAAATTTAAAAAAATACCAGCCTCCCAGGACACTACGTTCAGGGACCAAATCTCTACTTGTGGTCCCACGCTGTAAAAAATCTCTGCTAGGTGGGAAAGCTTTCTTCCACTTAGCCGCTACCTTCTGGAACCAATTACCAATTCATTTGCGGGAGTGCTCTGATCACCTGCAGTTTCGTAGGCTTCTGAAGACTACATTGTTTTAATCTATTCTTCTTTCTCTGGCCGACTAAAGCAGTTCGCTAGCGCGGAGATACCCCTTGGGGGGTGATTCAGGCGCTTTATAAATCCTAAATCAAATCAAATCAAACGACAGGCAACCCCGACAGCAGCTCTTTCCATTGACACCAAATTGGAGCTAGGATTTCAGGTGGATATCTAGAACCATAAACTAGACCACTGACACCCAATGACAAGACCCACACTGGGCAACTCCATTCTGGAAGCGCAAATCCATCCTCAGCTTGTGCACTTGGAACGTCAACAGGTTTTCAAGCAAAATCATGGACCCCAACCTCATGTGCTACATTACATCTTTTGACATTATCCTGCTTCAGGAAACATGGTTAGCTGACCCACCCCAACTAGAGGGCTTCATGCGCTTCAGCACACAAGCTGTTAAGCGTTCGCAACATGGCCACCCATCAGGGCGCCTGGCAACTTACGAGTCACTTACATGTGCAACCAAGGCAGAAGTAGTTCCATCTCCTTCAGCAGCCATTATAGCTGTTAAGATCACCCTTAACTTAGATGGGCACAATGAGGAGGTCACAATTTTCAATGCCTACATACACCCAAAGCGGAAAAAACAAGACTCTGAACAACTCGTGGCTCAGCTTCTGGCACATATAAGCAATCAGAATACCCCCAACCTCATTCTCTCCGGGGATCTACATTTACATCTTCTGGGCTCCTCGGAAGTAGAAGAAGTGATAAGTCAGTCTTCATACTGGAATATTCCAGAAAAAAGCAGGATTCTTCCATGGCAGAGCAAGCAAAATAGCTAGACATCTATTGGAAGACCTGGAGCATATCAACCCCAGGGTGCTAAACTGAAGATTCCTAGAGGACTCGCCGCTGCTGGCTTCTTTCTATTTTGCATTCACCTCCTCAACGCTAGATTATACGTTCATTTCACTTTCATTATTCCACGAGTCTCCGCATTCTGCCTAGGGGATAATGGAGACAGTGACCATAGGCCACAGGAGACAACTCTCCTGGCAGAGGCACCTGCATTGGAAACATCGGCAACATTTTCACACTCAAGCTTTAAAACCAACTTCAAAAGAATAAAAACTACTCTGGCAAACACTGAGGAGGTCCTTGAATCTGCAAAGGCTCTATTACAGGCACAGGAAAGGTTACAAGGTAGCTGCCTCATGGATGGATGGTAAAGCTTTACTGCAGACCTAGCCAACTACTTCTCCAAGTCCATCAAAGCAAGACTCGACCAAAACACCAGGGAAAAAGGGTGGCTCTCCATTGCTCACCGCACTAAACTGAAACAACTAAAAAGGGCCATAAACAGTACATTGAAGTCGCCAAGATACACACCTGGGGACTCCCATCTTACCTCTCTACTCCATGAAAAAAGAGGCTTGTTGAGAAAATTAAAATGGAACATCAACAGATCTCAAGAAGATGACCTTTGGGCAAACCTTTTCGCAGACATCAAATCCAACAACAGTACTCAATTCAGGGAACAGTAATTAAAATAACACGCCCAGCCAAAGAAGGTGTAATATCTTACATCCCGGAAGAGACCTGGGCTGACTTTCTTAAAGCGCACTTTAACCATCAATCTCTGAGCCAGTCAGCAAAAAGAGCGAGGATAGATCCTCAGACTACCAACCAACCATGCAGCGGAACCCCTCCTCCAACCAGCCACTATCAGTGTGTCTCAGAAGGCACTCATATCACGGCCATTAAGTGACAAATTGCCAAAAGCAGAAGAGAGGGGACCCCTGGACCAAATAGTATCCTGCCGGCCCTCTTTAAACAGGACCGGGACTATTGGGCAGAGATACTTGACCCTCATTTTTGAGAGGTCAGAATCTTTGGGAAAATTCCAGCCTCCTGGAAGGGCTCAGTCATCTCCCCTATACATAAAGGCTGAGACAAGGCTACACCAAAAAACTTCCACCTGGTCGCTTTGATCGACAATGAGGCAAAGTACTTCGCAGGCACCCTACTAGAGGAACTCAAAGCTTGGGCATCAGCAAATTTCATCATTCCACTCAACCAACCCGGTTTCTTTAAACATACGGGCACAACCACTAAAATCTTGGACATGTCAATGCGCATAGACATAGCATGAAGCATTAAACAGTCTCTCCATCTCTGCTTCATAGACTTCAGAGCAGCTTTTGATAAAATAGACAGAGCTAGGCTCTGCAGGAAGCTGGTGGACTGAAATGACCTGCAGTCATTGCTGGATAGTCATTGCTGGATATGCTGTTTCTATTCCACACAGTTACCTGGGCGCAGGTGAAGCTGGACAAAGGCTCACATCTCTCCAGACGAGTTCCAGCCACCAAAGGATTAAAACAAGGGTGTATGCCCACCCCTACACTATTTAACCTCTATATGGCGGATCTGGTGCAGTGTCTCACCTCCAGCAATTCGCAAGCCCCTAGGCCGAGGGGCACAACGCTCTCCAGTTTTTTATATGCAGATGATGTGGTCCTGGTGAGCCACACACAGGTGGACTTGCAACATCTCCTCAATGCAATGCAGGATTACTCAACAAAGAACCTCCTGGAAATAAACAGAAAACGAAAACAATGACCATCAATAGTGTCAAGAAAAAATGCCCTGCCTGGCACTTGGGGAAAACACAGATCCAAACCACAACAAACTACAAATGCCTAGGCATAGAAATTGACGTGGGGGGACATTTCACTATGCAGAAGGAAGCAATCAAGAGAAAAGGGATGGCAATGGCAGTAATGCTGAGAAACCTTAAATTGAAGCTAATAGGCTCAGTCCTGACACCTCTCCTCCAGGTGGCTCGATCAAAAGTCCTACCACCAATTACCTATGGAATTGAAGCCCTGAGAGGCAGAGATGCTAAGACTCTAGACAACACATTAGTTAAGGTTTACAGACTTATATTCAGTATTCCAAGCTACTCTTTGGCAGCACAGATTCGGCTAGAGTTTGGTCTAATAAAACAGTCCTTGGCAAGACAAGGTGCATTCATTATCTACGGGTGTAAGATCAGGAATGCAGCTACCAGCACCCTGAATCATCTCTTATGGCAAGAGCTGCAGCACCGAAGCATGTCACCTGTCAGGAAATTTCTTCAAGAGTCTCTTTTAAATACTGAGCTATCTCAGGCCTGGGATACTCCAACCAGTCACGCCATTTTTAAAAATCTTGTTTGGGAATCAATAAAAAGCCAATCACTGGTAGAAGACAAGGCATCTTCTTAGGCTGTAGCCATGCCTGGAGGACAATCAGCAGCTATAAATCGCTCACCCCTCAAAAATATTTCAATTTAGGCTACTCAAGAAAGGTAAAGGACATTTTTAAAAAATACCGTTTGGGGATACTCCCCTCAATTCTGCCTCTCCCAACATGGCACAGGGCACAATTTTCGAACGGTTGTCGATTATGTGGGTTAGCAACAGAAGATCTCCCGCATCTGCTCTGCATCTGCAGGAAACTGAAGGACGAATGGATCCAACTGCTCAAAACTCAGTTTAACTCAAGAGGGATCTGCACGCGGAGACAAGCAGTTATGGCCTTCTTCAACGCAGAGGACCCGCATCTCAACTGCAGGATGGTAAGATTTCTTGTGCTGTTGGAAAGGAAAATGCTAATAACCAGAAAATGCACTTCACCAGCAGCAGGCATATCTGCTACGGAGGAGAGCGACCTCTAACCCATAATCTAAAACTGGGTTTTTAACCATCGTACTTTATTCCCATGACCTGATTTTTAAAATCAAACATTGCTATTTACAGGACAATGGGTTATACTTAGTCTGCTTATGGAAGTACTGAACTTATGGACCTTCTTCTATGCAAGTAAGAGCACGAGCACCAACGAACTGGCTCCTTTGCTAAGAAAACTGCTGCCAAATACTTTTTAAATTAAGAGAAGTAACTTTGCACCATACCATCCATGTCCCGTGTCCTGGGTTCCGACCTCTAAAGCCAAGTTTCCTCATGTCAAGACAAAGAGAAAACATTTTGTATCCTGTTTTGAAACGCTATGCACTTATGCACTTTGTAAAATGCAAACCCTGAACATTGAACAATGCCCCCTCCTCAACAAACTGCTGCTAAACACATTTGAACATATATGTAGTTATTGAATTTTACTTTATTTTATCACACTTTGTTTGACTGTTTGTGTTTGTAATTAACTATACAAAATAAAATTATTACTTATTATCATTACCTGCTGTGAATCAATTGTAATACTTATAGCAGCTTATTAGTAATGTATTAGAACTTCTGGACAGTTTATTTTGCTCCACTACACAACGTATATACTATGGACTCAATCACAATAAATTGAAGAATGAACGAATGAAATAACCAAGTATCAAACAAACTATCAATCTGATTAAAACATTAATCTTGATTAATTCATTTATTTGCTTTATACTGTTTAATGTAAATTGAAACAAGCATTGTCAAAGTCAGAAGGTCTGGCTTTTTGTTCGCCGGTGTATTTTATTAATAGCATGCTTTGTGTTCCTCACAGCTGTTCATTATAAAAAAATGCTAAACTTAAGCTGCATTGTGGCTTAATTAACATGGAACCTCAAAGTAGTGCTTCTTTCCTGAACAGACTAAGGGGCATATTAGCAAGACCGGCGATAAAATTATCGCCGTTTTAGCGGCAGGAAACTGCCGCTAAAACGGCGATAATGGGCTTGCTAATATGCGTTATAGAATTCCAATAGAAGCCCAGGTTAGATGTCCTCCACATCTAACCTGGGCTTCTATTGGAATTCTATAACGCATATTAGCAAGCCCATTATCGCCATTTTAGCGGCAGTTTTCTGCCGCTAAAACGGCGATAATTTTATCGCCGGTCTTGCTAATATGCCCCTGAATTTTCAGGATTAATCTGCACCCTCAAAGAAGACTGTTATGAAAAGAAGTCAGAATATGATGTTTTCATTGCGAGTGGTGAACTTAAAAGGAGAAGGCAAACATATTGCATAATAGATACTTCTGACAAAGGGCCAGCATTTTTGCTGCATCTTTAAGAAAGCCTATGGGCATGCATGTAGTATATCCAACATCAAGTTATCATGACTGTGAAGTAAAAACATGCATTGGCAATCAAGTCAAGTCAAAGAAGGCTTTATTCGATTGAATAAACAAACAATCATAAAAGCAATAGATAAAACAATCTTACAATTCATGCAGACAAAATTCATTATTAAGTATATACAAGAGATTAAAAAAGTATTACATTTACAGGCCTTCATACAGACAATTTAAAATCCATTTCTCATTGAGACAGTAGTGTACATCTTTGTTTCCTTATACTCAAAACCTTTTTCAGAAAAATTATTATTCTAAAAACACAGAGCTCATTTTCCAAAAATTGAAGAGCCAGGAAAGCAGGACGACATTGACGTTACCCCCATTGTTTTAAAATAGGAACAAGGAGGGCTCTCCTAGGTACAGAATAAAACCTACAGAACAAAGCAACATGGATCGTAGATTGAGGGGACATGTTATCACAGGGACATAATTGGAGATTTTGAGACCAATCATTCTCAGTGGGGAAAGTTACCAGCCTATAGAAAATCCCCAGCCTAAAACGAGTTAATAAAAACCTATCATGGGCACTAGGTACAAAAGTCAGGTAGGGTTGAACATTAAAAGAAGTTAAAACCAACTGATTGCGCAGGACTGTGGGTTTTAATATCTCCGATGACATTCTAATCATATCCAGATGGAGAATACCCTCATGCTTTAATTCCTTCCTTGTTATTGCCCTGATTGTGGTAGGATTAGTGAAATAGTCTAAATGGCCAAGATCCTTTAAAAAGTTTCGGACGTATTTTATCCAAGGGATCCTCACGGCACCTTCCAATTTCAGGATGTCAATAAGGATATCTCTATTCAGTTTAGCCTCTTCTTTGGTCCAGAGCCTGTGCCATAACAGGACAGGCTTGATCCTAATTAAATCTGATATAAAAGGTAGTCCTAACTCAGCATGACATATGCATGCTGAAGTACTACTCGAACCGAAAGGATATACCTTAGGAAGGAGTTCTCTACTCTCTGGATTGGTAGCGGGTCGGCATGCCCCCATATACTGCAGCTGAAACACATTTAGCCTTATAAATTTTAATAAGCTCCACTGAGGGTTTTTTGCCTAATTTTCTTGCAAAAGAAGTAAGAGCGGAGGTAGTACGTAAAAGTGCCAATTTTTTTGCTGCAGTAGCTTGCACCCAGGTATCGTTATGGGCAAAAAGAATGCCCAAGTAAGAGAAAGTCTTTGAAATCCCAATCTTTTGTCCTGCCACATACATATCTTTATGCTTCTTTATTCTGGAGCCACACCGCATAACAAAAGTTTTGGAAGAGTTTACCCGTAGACCTAGGTCTTGCATAAAAAGGGAAATACTATCCAAAACACGCTGTAAACCTACTTGTGTACGGGACATCAGCACCGCGTCATCTGCGTACAGAAGGGCTGGAATAGAGCGGCCGGCCACCTGAGGGAAGTCCTGATTATCTTTGGTAAGGGCCTCCGCCCGCATTGGCAATCTGTTTCGCTTCACATACAAGTAAGGCAGATTGGTACTGAAATTGCTTACTTATAACAATCTTCAATTGAATGTCAAGCTCTATGTTGTGTCTTGCACATTTCTATTGTAATTTTCTAGTGACACCCAGGTGGCACTGAAATGCAGGAAACTGATATTGTTTAAATTTGGCTCTGCTTTGATACAATGCTGCGTTCAGAGCAGGACAAATGACAAATCTTCAAATGGCAAAACCAAAAAGCTCGAATGGAGTGTCAAACAAAGAAACTGAGAAAAACTGTAAATATGTAAATAGGAGCAAGACAACTGAGATTGCCATGGTAAAGACCCAGGGCCATATTATCAAGAACGGGCTATAACATATCACCGCTTTAGCGGCAGGAAACTGCTGCTAAAGTGGCGATAAGGGGCTTGATAATATGCCCTATAGAATTCCAATAGAAGCCCAGGTTTGATGTCCTTCACACCAGAACCTGGGCTTCTATTGGAATTCTATAGGGCATATTATCAAGCCCCTTATCGCCGCTTTAGTGGCAGTTTCCTGCCGCTAAAGCGGCGATAATGTTATCACCCGTTCTTGATAATATGGCCCCCAGTCTTGATCAAGGATTGGCTCTGTGAAGCATATACAATGCTGTCTGTGACAGACAGCTGGAGCGGTCTGTAGCGAGACCTCAAAAATGAATGTGTAAGAACAATTAATGAATTGCAGTGCATTTGTATCAGACTAAGCCAAACAAGCAAGAAATGCCTAATTAAAAAAACAGATCAGCAATTAAAATATTGTTTGCATGAGCAAAGTAAATAAATTAAACCGCACACTCTGATTCGAATTTTAAAAAATGACTACCTGATCCCTATCAACAGAAAATAAAAAGAACCACAAATGTGGCAGCATAACAATCCACAAAATGACATGGCCTTGATGGACAGCCCATCATAGGAATGGCAAACCATGAAAAAGATATTAAAGGGGCAGAGCTAGGTGTCAACAAGTATGGCAGTTCTTCCTTAGTTCTCCCACAGTGTTGCAAGGCCACAAGCCCGGTTTCCATCCCATACCAGTGACCAATCTCCCTCAGGGGGGATACTAAGCTGAGGGCGCACTAGCGAATGCTCCAATATATTTGAATCATTATTTCCCAGCAGTAGAATGGACCTGCTCTCTTCTTTCCTTCGCTGGAGAGGGACCGTATCATTCTCGCTGTATTGGAGTGACCTCCATCATGCTAGGGGGCTATAGCTTGCTACCCCACTCAATAGTTAGATGTGCCTTACCCCCAAACAGTTTGAGTCACCCTGCCTGATACCAGACTATCATTCAAGTACTGATGGTGGGCAGCTCTGCCTTAATGTCCTCGTCCGACTGCCTGCTTGCTAGTATCCTCTCCCAATCATCCCTACCTTACTGGTGCAGTTGGCGGAGGGGAGGGGTTGTTGAGATGAGCTCGGGCAGCAGTCAGGAACTTGCCCTCCGGTAACCAAGCACATGTAATCTGATAGTGGGCACCATGGAAAGGAAATGCAGCAGTGGCAGCCATCTTGAACTGGGTTTAATGGATGGTCTTGTAGCCAAGTTGATGGATATATAAGCCTCATAGATACTGTCCATCCTGAGGGGGAATTTGTGAAGTCCTGCAGATTTGTACTGAGAACAGTCACAAATAGGGTCACATTATTTGGACAGTGGTCCTGTACTATCCATGCTCGTGTTGGTCTCATACTGGTTCCAAGCTGCCTTGAGATGTGCCTTTTATACTTCAGGGTCAGCTGTGAACTGGTGGTTAAATAGAGAGTTATTGGAGACGCTATCTTCCGCTTCAGGGATTGCGCATTTGATAAGTGGGCCACAATGGGCCAACACCTTCTATATGGTTCCCCTACTTCTGCTATCTGCAGCCCTACGTTCTGGCTCTCCCACAAGTCCTCCTCTGATACACAGACTTAAGTTGAGGCCTAAACACGAGAATTCTCCTTTCCCAAAGCCATTGCGAACAGCCAGCAGATGAAAGCTGTGTAAGCAGATGTGGCACCTACCCCGGACATAGCCAGCATGGCATTAGCAACGCTCATGAAGGAACTAGTGGATAGCAAAGTCTCTATCTCCAAATTGAACTCTGAAGTGGTCACAACCAACTCCAAAGTGCAATTTCTCCAGACATAGCTGCAAACCCTGGATAGACTGGGGACAATAGTTGTAGCACCTTCGTCAGAAAACTATTGATCTGGAAGATCGTTGCCAAAGGGACAATATAAGGATCATTAGACTTCCGGAAAAATCTGAGAAGGACGCTATGGCTAACTTTCTGAGCATATTGATCCCAACTCTTAATAACCTAACATTCACCCTGCCTCTTGAATTCCAAAGAACGCACAGGGTCTGCTCTAGAAATGCGCCCTAAACTTCCCACCCGTGGCATGTTCTAGTGTGTTGCCTGAGACACCAACACACCTAAAAGATTCTTTTGGAAGTGAAGAAACGTGGCCACGCTATCTTTACAGGGTTGTTTCTCCCTACCTACCAATATCAAACTGAAACAGTTTTGGCCCTACATCCCAGACTCCGGAAAAAAGCCATCAATTATGGCCCGCTTGAACCTGCCAGCATGGCATCATCACATTTCAAGCCCGCATGATGGAATACCATGAGTCCAGGGAACTGGAGTCTTTCCTGGATGAACTGAAGGGCACTTTAATAGATACTACCCAGAACAAAGACAAACCATGCCAAAAGTATCACACAATTCAGATCTGAATAGCAACGACCCATTGGACCTGGAAGATTTGGAGATGGAAATCAATTACACAGAAATGGTCCCAAAATTGTAAACCGAGACAATGGAAATCAACCTCGACCAGAGACAAATCAAGACCATCCCTCAAGTCTTGAACAGGAATGACTCATCTTTGACCGTCGAGATTTAGACTTTTGTAAATGTATGCCTACTTCCTCATTCCTCCTTTTCTATCCGTTACAGGTCGAGTGCCAGCTGAAATAAGGTTTTATTGTTCCATAAGGTGGAGACTGAAATGAAGATTTAGTTTCTGGTGTTTTTTAAATTTTCTCCTTGCTGGCTCCCTACTCTCTATTAAGGTTAAAATAGTATGGTTTGAGCATTAAGGGGATACTAGTTCACCTTCCATACAATATGCCATGCATAACCACCTGTCTGCGAATTGTTGTCTCTGTGTCAACAAGCAGCAGCCCTGCTACTGCTTCTAGTGGTGCTGACTCCATACCCAGGTCAGAGGATCGTGATTCCACCAGTTTTATAGCACTTGTGGTGCAGCATGTGGGGCTTCTGTCCTGTTTTGGTCTACCAACCACCAATACAGTGACTCCTTTTCAAGATCACTCCCATTTGTCATCTCCTCAAACAGCTATTGCTCTGCTTTTCTGTCCATTGGAAGAATACCACGACCCTATTCCCTTTAGCCGGTGCTTGACACCCTCATCTGAACTGCTCACTGTTTGCTACCCGTGACCCTACTGATTTTACCTCCTGTAATCTCATGGACACTGTGTGCCCCCATGCAGGTACTGATATGCAGACTGTTGACAGTAACATCCCTTACCAATAAGGGATTGACACATTCCATCAGACAAAAGAAAATTCTTACTTATAAAGGCCATAACATACCTGACATAGCCCTCCTGCAGGAGACCCACCTTTCCCCAGAAGTAAGCGCCAAACTCAAGAGAGACTGGGTGGGCCGAGTCATCCATGCTCATGTCCCAAATAAGCCTCAAGGCCAGAGGGATACAGCCCACTCTCCCAGGAAATGTGGGGTTGCCATTCACCTGCATGAAAATGTATCCTTTAAACTACTGCACACATGAATGGACACCAAAGGCTTGTACATCTTCAAGAAATTTCTCATCCAAGGTCCATACATCATTGTGGGCTCTATATATGCACTACTTGGTGCTAAATCTACCTTCCTCTCTTGTATTAGCAGATTGCTTACCTCTTTTTCCTCCACCCAAGTTATCCTAGTCGGATACTGGAACGTGACACTTGATACATTCATAGACAGATCTGGTAAACTGTACATAAGGCACAATCGAGACAGAAGTGCATTGCTTGATCTCATTCAGGACCATGCCTTGCAAGAACCATGGTGACTGCTACAATCCTGGGAGAGAGACTCTGCCTTCACCTAGCGTGCCACTAACATCTGAACCTAGATTGATTATTTCTTATTGTCACCTTCTCTTCTCCAGCAATTGATCGCTGCATCCATAACTCCATGCACTGTATTAGACGATGAGCTCATAGATTTACGAATAGACAGGGACCTGCGTCAAGCCCCAAGAAGTCCTTTGTGTGTAAACCTCTATAATTACAATGACCCATGTGCTAAATGCTGTCCTTGCATTCAGGTAGAGTGGTTCTTGGAGGAAAATCAATCTTCGGTTTCATCTGTGCAGACTTTGTGTGGCTGGAAAGGCTGTCATGTGGGGCATGTTAATGAGGGACTTGGCACTGGCCAGACAGCAGACCAACAAATCTATGCTTCACTTGGAGGCCATTGTTCTGGGCGCTGACCCCCACCTATGCTGCTTCTTCGCTGCAAGTAACTCTGATGGAGCTCTCGTCAGCCACATTTAAACTCAAGACACTCTACACAATAGACATAGAAAAGTTATTTTTTTGCATCAGTCATCACGATCAAGGGAAGGATGTGTGCCTCTCAGCTCCATCAACTGGATAATATAGAACTATACTGGCTCTCCGCAGCTCTGATGGGCAACATTTGATGCTCCCAACTGCTACAAAGGTGGAATTTCAGGAATATTACAAAACCCTTTATAATCTGACACCCCACTCCAGACCTGACTGATGAAACATCTTTTTTTGACCGCCTAAATATTCTGAGGCTTACACGAAATCTATTGGCCATGTTGGAAGAGAAAATATCCCCGGTAGAAGTCTTGAAGGCTCTTGGGGAGGATGGCTCCCTGGTGGAATTTTATCAAATAAGTAAGACCTTGATCATTCCTATCATGTTTTGAGGCTCTCAAATTGATACATTTATCATGTGACTTTCTCAGAGCCTGTATCTCTGTGATTCACTAAGACAGGGAAGGCCCCACTTGAATGTCCTAGTTACAGACCTATCTCATTGATAAATGCAGATGTCAGTATACTTGCTAAAATCTTAGCGACCTGCTTGAACAAAGTGATCTCTAGTCTGATGCATGCCTCTCTTTTGGGTTTTGTGCCTGGTTGTTCATCGAATAACCACCAGTGCACCCTCTCCCACATAAACTGGCAAGTGAGGGACGATCTGGATGAAAAGCTCCTCTTTTCTTTGGAAGTCGAAAAGGCATTTGACTGAGTGGAATTAGGCCATCTTTTTCAGACCATCTAAAAAATGAGGATTGGTCGGAACTTCCTCACATTATTTAAAGACATGTACTGTAACCCCACAGCGTTGGTGAATTGTGGAGGCTTATCCTTACTATACTTTCAAATACACTGAGGTGCCCGACAGGGTTGCCCCTTATCCCCGTTACTGTTCTTGTTGGCTTTGAAGCTACTGGCAATGGCCATTCCGCCCGATAATTACATCAATGGAATAATGACAGCAGCAGGGGAAAAAAAAGCATTCTACTATGCGGACAATATCCTTTTGACACAATCATGCCCCTCAGATTCAGCATCTTCTTTGATGACCCAAGTGAATGCTTTCTCTCGATTTTCAGGCTGTAAAATAAACTGATCCAAGAGCAAAGCACTGCCCCTAACACCAATCACCACAAAAGCTTCTCTAGGTGATTTGCCGTTTAAATGGCTCTACAACAAACTGAAGAATTTGGAGATGTATATAAATTGGAGATTTCACAACATGATTAATGATAACATTCTACCGATCATTAATAGGATGAAACAAGATTTCTGTAAGTGGTCTCATCTGAACCCATCTTTGTGGGAAAAAGTCCAGGTTATGAAAATCAACATAGGGCCACATGTACAAAGCCTTTTTGCGTTCGCAAACGGGCCGATTTGCAGAATTGGCCCGTTTGCGAACGCAAAAAAGCTTTTTGAAATGTACAAATCCCTATTTGTGATTCGGTAACTTATTACCGAATCGCAAATTGGGTTTGCGATTCGGTATTAGGAAGTGGCGTGTTTAGGGCATCCCTTCCTAACACCAAATCGCAGTGGTATGTGTGAATGTTTTGTGACCAAAATGTGGTCGCAAAACATTTGCATCTTAAAAAATGAAAAGAATACGTTTCATTTTAAAAAAAAAACACATTCCATTTTCCTTTAAGGGAAATGGGCTGTATTTTTAAAAAAAAGATTATTTTATTGAAAAGCAATCACAGACATGGTGGTCTTCTGACACCAGCAGGCCATCCATCAGCCCTGTGTTTTTTGTGATTCCCAATGGGTTGCAAACTGAGACCTACCTGTAAAACGCACATTTGTACACGGGTCTTTGCATTTACCAAATAGCAAATTGCAGAAATTAGCTATTTAGTAATCGCAAGCACTTATCTTTGTACATGTGGCCCATAGCACCTAACTTAAATTATGCCTTTGGTATGTTACCTCTCAATCCCACAGTCTATCTTTAAGGACACATCCCCAGCCATTTCTCAGTTTATATAGGGAGCAAATAAACCATGACTAAAGGGCAAAAATCTATACACATCCACGGAGAAGGGAGATCTTAGGTTAGCACACCTAGAGAGTTACTGTTATCCCACCAACTCACTCACTGGGTCTATATGATACCCACCTACAGGATGACACACTCTTGGGTTATAATAGAGCGCAACATTTTGAGCACGAATGGGGATCTGGCTGTATACTACACCTCGCAGCCTCTAATTAACCCCCTCTCCAATCCTACCATATATTCATCTCATTAAGCATGGGGCCCACAAACTGATAGACACCCCCAGTCATCTACCCTCCAAAGATCCGTTGTGGCGCAATGCTGCCAAACACAGTAGGCAGGCAGAGGTTAGTTGGTCACTCTGGAATACTCATAAGATGTTGTGTATTGATGACGTTCTCTCCCACAACACCCTGAACCCGTCCAAGCACTACAATTGAAGTTTGACATTCCTGTTTCACAGAACTGGAGATACTCAATTGTCAGAAGCCCTGCTAGCTAAATTAGCAAGGTCCCAGATTGTACTGGATTGCTGTCCCATCCCACATTGCATTCCACACGAAACTATTTTAGCAGGACCATATCGGGGCTCTACGTCACACTGAAGGCGCAGGTGGGGGTGGTGGGAGGGAGGAGAGAGGAGGGGTTGGGAAATAACAAAAATTAATAAAAACCACTTACCTGCCGCTCCGCTCCCGCTGCCAGCTGCCTCGTTGCTCTTGCTGCTCTCGTCCTGGAAGTGGATGGGCCTGAAGGCACAGGCTCCCCACCTAATCCAGATGCTGCTCCCTAGCATAAGAGCAGTGCATGGGAGCCTGGGGCGTTTCTCATAAGAGTGCATGTCTGTTTGTCCGGTCTAAGACGGCCGGCTAAACTGACATGCGCACTTATAAGTGCACAGTACTCCTCCTGCCATGGCCCGACCCCGCCGCTCCCATTCCATCTGCATCAGACGTAAGCAGCCCAGACACAGATAGATAAAACGATAATAACAATGTTTTATTATGGTTTTATTTATTATCTGCTGGCAGTGGGGCAACGCTTCCTTGCCATTACGGAGGAGCCACCCCTGCTCTATTCTACGCACTTTGGTGGGAGAGACGACTAAACACACAATTTATAAAGAATGAATTGGCCATACTGTTTGTGGACTACCATGCTGACTTCGAGAGTCACAAATAAAATGCAGTTTTCACAAAATCCTTTGGCGTTGGTCACCAGCAAAATTATATAAAGCCAAACTCAGCGTTAACTCAAGCCTCTGAAGGTGTGGTGAGCCGGTCTGTGACACAGTTCATGTGCCATGGGAATGCAGATCGCTCAGTTGTTACTGGCAAGAGATCTGGGCCTATTTAAAGGCAGTGATGTGGTGTCAACCCAGTGAGCTGCCCATTTGGCCTTACTCCATGACACCCGTGGCTACCTACCTAGAGGAATTTCTTTACACTGCCCTCGGTGTGGCTAAGCTGGCATTTTGTGCCTCTGGAAAACCAAACAAACCCCAACATTTTTCATGGCTTGAGCACATGTATGAAATAGCATCCATTCGAGAGACTTATCTATAAACTTAATGACTATGGGCCCGATTCACAGAACTAACTTAAGACAAAATCCTAAACTTACTACCATTTTGGTATTCACAGAAGGCACTTACTCATTTTGGTATTCACAGAAGGCACTTACTTACTCATTTTGAGTAACTTACTCATTTTGAGTAACTTACTCATTTTGGTATTCACAGAAGGCACTTACTCATTGATGAGTAAGTGCCTTCTGTGAATACCAAAATGGTAGTAAGTTTAGGATTTTGTCTTAAGTTAGTTCTGTGAATCGGGCCCAAAATGTGGGCTTTCGAAGAAATCTGGGGCTCCATTATTAATGACTGATGCCACTATCACAGAGACCATTGTATAGGTGTCAGTTACATGTTACCTTCCAATAAGACATTGGTTATTCCTAGATCTTTGCTACTCTCCCGTTATTCCTCTGATTATTGGCCTGTTTGCCCTTGTGGCTCATTGTAGCCTCTTCATTCATTGTATGTTACCTGCGAGACGACTATGGGAGGATGATTGTATGTGCTAAAGTTCCCTCTCCCAGGCAAAGAGGATTCTAGACTGTTGTGATTGTTTCTTCCCATCACTGAGGGGAAACCATTTTTGTAAAGCTCTTATGTTGTTTCTTGAGACATGTTTGGATTCTGGGCATTGTTTTTGGTGTTAAACCCTATTTGGGGATTGGCCCTGGTATTTTCATTGTATTCACTGTGTTGTCATTCAAAATCAATAAAGAATGATGATTAAAAAAAAGAAAATAGATACAAAGGGGCCCATTAGGATGGCGGTCGGAAGCACCACCGCCGTGCTGGCGGATGCAAAAACCACCAGTTACCGCCCGCATGCCGCAGCCCACACGCCCGCCAAATTACGATGTGAAAAGGCAGCCAAACACCGCCGGCAAGCCAGCGACGCCGTCCGCCATCAAAGTGCGCCCGCTCACGTAGCGGCGCAGCCCAATGGAGACACACCGCCAGACGAAATCACGTACCGCCCGGCGTACAAATTACGATGCCGCAAACAAACAGCTCCCACGGCTAAGAGACACCGCACGTGAAAGTGAGGCGGAAACCCGAACGCCGAGCACAGACACCGAAGAGGCGACCCCCCGAGCATGAATCCAGCACTGCAGGCCCTCCCCATGCTATACCTGATGCACCACCAAGGAGGCAACGTACCGCGGAGACGCAGGTAGGCACACACACAACAAGGGCACGCAAACAGCGCACACAGTGCAAGTGCGGAAAAGGAGGACATGGCACCCCCCAACACCCCTGCGTGGACAAGACACATCCACCACTGCACCCACAAATGTAACACAGGGCAAAGTGCAACATCTCGCAACTATCATGGGCACACCACCTGGGACCAGGAACTAATGACCCCGTCACGGCACCGCAGCACAGCGGCGATGACGCAGCCACACATGCGCACAACTCAGCGCCCAACCATAACGCCATGTATGCGTCGCACACAAACAACACAGGGACACAACCAAGCACCACACACACCAGCCACACCCAGAACGCACATGACACGTGACAGGCCTGCCACAGTCATGACCCCAACGCCCAATTCACGGCCAACACCCAACGTCACACAACCGACGCCCACATGTCAGTGAAGTCACGCAACATCAGGACACACCCCTGTGTGACAAACATGGCGAAGCACACAGCGGCGGCAACACCACCCAGTAGAACATGGGCCCCGTCGGGAAGAGGTACGCCAGTACCACACAGAAACACCCATACCACCCTGCACCCATGAACCAGACATACAAAACGGAACACCAAAGAGCCCGGGGACCGACAACAGGTGGACCCAAGAATGACACCCACCCACAAGGCCTAACGCATAGCGGAAACACAGCCTGCCGCCCACACACGGGAGAGCAGACAGCACTGAATGACCTTCCATTCCAACTCCGAAACCACAACCCGACTAAACAAGCCGGAGAATACAGCCATTGTCCCAAAAAAAGACCAACACAGGCATGCAGAGGAAACCGACCACAGGGCAGATAGCGCATATCACCTAAGAACATACCGAACGGGAAAGAAAAAATATAAAACTCCCCCATGCCGTTCCCATGCAAGTTATCTGGAAGGAGTCACACACCACTGACCTTGAACATTCAGAGAAGCATGTGGGATGAGGGCCCGTGTCCTCCGCACAAGCTAACAGAACACAAGTCCTGCCCCCCTACGACCATCACAGACCTCACAGCAACCTCGGAGCTTGCACACTGCAGACTGCACACACAGCCGGAGCACGCCACCACATCGCCCCGCAGCAAAATGGCACCTACAACACACCTACCCAACTACGCCAAACAGGTCAAGCTGTACAAATACAACCTGATACAGCTAATGGGATGCGAACCCTATCCCTGCTGAACGTAAGTTACCGACTGACTTACCGCATCGCATTGTTCAGCTGCGTCATACCCGTCTTCTACTGTCGGAGGTGTCCCTTCCACCATCCTGTGGAGTTGTGCCTCTCCAACCCGGCATGTCCAAGGGCGGACCTGCTACCACTGTTCCACCCTCTGGACGCACACGACAGGGTCTGTTCAGCCTATGGGGGCATGGCGTATGTGGCGAACATCGGACCCACACTGCAATGGGACCACTGTGCCTCCACACGAAGGATCATGGATCACAGCTACATCGAATGTCACCCAGCATGCCCCATCATGCTCCTACAAGGGACAACTTACGAACAACACCGTGACAGCCACCATCCGCTACATTGGCTGGCAAACATGTATACCACCAATGAAATGGAAGCCCTGCAGGAAGCCATCGCATACCTGTCAACCTGTCAATTCGTAGGACCCCGACGCAATCCCCCAATTGAGCCATGATGTCCGACACTGTACCCATGCTTAGCTTCCGCACGGACTGGCCAGTAACCACCACAACAGCCATACCAAACGACCTGCAACTGATACCACACCATCAACGACACTGCCATGACATCGGATGTGTCCGGGACATGCACTCTGTTCCCCATCACATCCAGGAACTCTGCATGTATCGGGGGAGGCAGTGGCATGGGATATGTGTATCGCACCCACATGGACAGAACTGCACGTACAACTATGCCATGACATGGATCCTGCGCCCATGGACATATGCACCGCACAGTGGACAGGAATCGCCCGGCTGGAGTATGTGAGAGCTGCACCCCTTCTCCCCCTCCCCGGAAATCCCGTAACAGGACCTTTGCATGGACGACAAGTGCATACAACAACAACACGACCCCAGTGACTGTGACATGTCCAGTATCCACCATATGGCAACAACAAGTGGGACGCCGTTGCATGCACGTAAGCCCATGCCCTGATGTCAACTCACACGCACGCGTGCATGAGTAACAACAGCAGCACACCTGTCACATGGAACTGAGATGGACTGTGCCCATGATGCCAAGCGGTCTGGTAGGCTAAATGTATACCGTCTGTGTCAAAGTCCGCAGCACCGCAGCTATTTGCAAATGAACATTAGCACAGCAACGGCCAAGCAGATGTAACTCTGAAGCCCACATCCCACATGCAACAGCTAATCACATGTACCCCTACACCCTTAGCTATGTGTAATCATGCTCAGTATATCCTCCACATGCATACCGCTGCCAGTAGTGTCCACTATACTGCATCACAGAGGACATAAGTCACAATACATGGTTTGAAGAAAGAAACTGTCTCTGCTGATTCCTTTCACAAGTACGAATGTGAGATGATGAGAGTGTGTGATGTACACGGCAGTCGTAACATGACTATGTAGTCCACTGTCATTGGATGTCAACGCAAATGAGTAGCACAACTGTGGAAGACACACATGTGTCGTGTGCAGCGGGAGTGACGCTTCGCTCAGGTGGGTGGGTGTGACGGGTAGATGCGCACATGCAAAGTTGAACACGCTGTGTCGGGAGGGGTCCGGAACTGCACATTACCGCTTCCCTGGGCAATGTTAAAGGCCACCCATCGGGGGGGGGATGTGAACACGTGTGTGCACAGCAGCCGGGCACACGAACAATGCGGTATCAGGCGTACACGTCAGCCCACCCTCTGTGGACAAGCTGGATCCTGTTGTGCGCCCGCCAGGCCCTTGACAAGGCACACACAGCCCCTGCCGACCAGGTGTATCCCCAACATTGTCAACCTGCACAGGCAATCCAGGGCACGGGATGGCAGTGGAGCATGGTGGGGGAGAGGACTCGGCGCGCTCCTCCGGGACACATCACGCAGGCAAAACATCCTCAATGTGTAGCATGGCTCAAGTCATATGGAAGTATTGGGGGACGCACACATCACGAGCAGGAGTGACGTCACGGAAGGTGGCTCGCACCATCCCACCCATTGCCTACATCTCCACACACGTCACATGCCGTTGCAACAGAGAAGCCAGCGCGTGCGCAAGCACCTCCGAGCCCGCCCCAGTGAGGCAAAAGAGTGAATGTGTGGGTCCATCAGCCCCAGATGGACGCGGCATGGGCCGCTAGGGCAGCTACAGCCTCTGTGTGTCGCAGGTGGTGTATCCGGACTGCGGAGACTGCTATGCATTGTCTATGTTGCCCGGGTCTCGAGTCGGGGCACCACGCAGGTGGACGGCGTCCCGCTACACATCATGCCGTGAGACAGACCACTCGTTCAACTGGACCCACACATACACTCCTTGGCCTCTCCGGGGCGAGCCTGGGCTGCATCAGCATGCGCTAGCCCCACAGGTGCAAATGCATATTGGGGGAGCGAGGGGAGGCCATGAGGACAGGGACAAAGACGACTGTATTACTGTCAGTGAGTTCAAGGAATGACCCTGATGTGGACAGGAAAAGACGTGCCCCGTGTGTATTGCAACTAGTCGCTAATCCGATCACCCTCCCATGTCCTGCATGTAAGCCCGCACCTAGCCCCGCCCACCCACCACATTGAAAATAGCACCAGCACAACATCATTCACATTCGAAGCACTGACTGGGGGTGACAACCATTGGACACACTTGTTGAGGCCACCCACGCGTACATGTGGGCCCTCCATGATCCATGTCACCTGCGGCAAAGTGATGACCTGCGCAATGACGGAAGTGAGGAGAGCTGTCCGCCCCACGCACAGATGGTGCATCAGCTCCACAGACCCAGCAGCGAGTGCAGCAGGGGTCACATGTGCAGGGGCAGCTGTGCCTGGTGTGAAGGCACATTCAAATTGACAGCACATCGACCAATGTGTAGTCTGCCCACACCTACAGTCCATCATCATGCGGACATAGAAAATGAACATAGGGCAACACATCTGTGTGGGTGCACCCACTGTGACCAACACTGCGCAATAATCGACGTACTCGCCCTGTGCATGGCCCACCACGCAAAGGAGGTCACATTCAGTGCCACCATCCCACACACACATCCCTATCACGAGACATGGTGTGTCCAATAGTCAGTACTGAGTTAGCGCCCATCTGGTGGGTCCTGAAAAGGAGACACATGCAACCCACTAGGCAGTCGGTGCTGTCACCTACTGGCATTGTGCAGTCAATGTGCAGGCCAGGCTTGCTGGGACTGAGAGGGGCAGCATGGCCCAGCCTGACATTCACACGAGCAACAAGTGCACTGAGACCTGCATTGGCAATTGCAGACGTTGGCCTGCACCCAGCTGGCCCGGGACGCCTACCTCCATAGTGGAACACGCAGGGTGCAACCGCGAGGGTCATCGGAGTTGGCCGTAATGGCCTGGCCCATGTTGGTGACAGTCCGCTGATGCCATGTGCACCACACAGTATGATGTGCGCACTGCATCTGCAGGTGTGGCCATGATGTGCGTGTGGGTGCAGGTGCACAATGGACGGGGCCACAACATGCCGTGTGCATAGGCAGGGACGGCCAGTGGCCGGCCCCCACATGTCTGTTAGCATGTAATCATCTGCACATTGGCATGGGTGCATGGTATACGCATATGCACACGCATGTCATCTCTCACTATGTACATCTGCCACTTGGCACGTGCAAGGTTACGTGTCACATCTGATGTGTATTTGCAAGCACACAGCCGTGTTGGCATGGGGCTGTCAATGTGTACACCTGACAATGCTTCTGGAGGTGTGATCCGTACAGTGCTGCACATAGGGTGCAGTGGTGACACCAATGACTGTCTCATATCCCCTCGTGCCACAGGTCCCACTTGTCTTGGCCGCTCAGCCTGTGCCCACATCGTCGTTGGTGTGTGCCATACTCATCCAGCCTCGGAAGCAGTGTGATGCACAGCAGCCAGTCATGTTGCCGTGGTGTTGCCGCTTGCCGGATATGCAGTCAGTCCCCATCAGCACGCCTCACAGGTCATTGAGGCCTGGATCCCCATGTGCATGCACATAGCAATGGTTTGTGTCACTGCCCATTGCTATTGGTGGGAGACCTGTGTAAGTGTATTGTGGCTGTGCTGTCCCTGCATGACAGCTGTTCTGTGACTCATGTTCTTGCTCTGTCATATCAGTTATGTGTATGTGAAAATGCCATGTGGCGTGTTGCTTTGACATGTGTCCACTTCCATCTTTCCTAGGCGGAGACCAAACATTTACCGCCCTTACCAATTGTTGGCAGACATGGAGGATTCTGAGGTCATCCGGAAATTTCATCTGGATCGACCAACCCTGCATCGACTATGTGCCATGTTGGAACCCCACCTCCGTCCTCGCAGGGTGTATCCGACAGCATTCACCCCCACGGCTAAGGTGATGGCTGCACTGCATTTCTTCGCCACTGGGTCATTCCAGCACACAGTGGGCAGTGGAGGTGGGATGTCCCAGCCCATGTTCAGCATGGTGCTGAGGGATGTACTGGCAGCCATGATGCTGTACAGGAACAGGTACATCCAATTCCCCAGGGCACGTGAGTTGGCGGCAGTGAAGGGTGCATTCTATGCCCTTGGACGGATCCCACACGTCGTTGGTGCCATTGACTGCACCCATGTTGGCCTTGTCCCACCACAGGCCACTGAGCAGCTCTTCCGCAACCGGAAGCACACGCACTCCCTGAATGTGCAAGTGGTGTGCCTTGCGGACATGGTCATCTCCCACGTGTGTGCAAAGTTCCCAGGCTCGGCCCATGACGCGCACATCATGCGAAACAGCATATTACCACGACTGATGACCAATCTGCAACAGGACCGTGGCTGGATTGTTGGTGAGTATGTGGAGTTGTGTAGCGTGCTGGCTTAAGGATGCTGTCTACTGTCCTGTTTGAATTGCAACGGTTCTCTGTGTCCCCCACGCCCAGGTGACTCGGCTTACCCGAATGGGCCCTGGCTGCTCAGTCCATTACGAAATCCTCGGACCCCAGCAGATGACCGCTACAATGAGGCACATGGGAGGACCAGACGTGTGGTCGAGCGTACCTTTGGCCTCCTCAAGTCCAGGTTCAGATGCCTGGACCGCACCGGGGGGGCGCTGGCGTACTCCCCACAGAAGGTGTGCCAGATAGTGGTGGCTCGCTGCATGCTGCACAATCTGGCCTTTCGAAAGCAGATCCCCCTAATTGTGGATGACGGAGATCAACCAGGGCCCCAGCCTGCACACCAGGACAGCTCCAGTGAAGAGGACAGTGGAGAGGATGAAGCTGTGAATGTGCGTCAGCAGCTCATCGCCCGCTACTTCACTTGACGGTGAGTGACCATGTACGACGGCTGATGTGGCTGTAGTTGTGCAGGTGTAAGTGTGCTCTGTTACTGGGGCCTTTTGTTCACTGAGTGCTGTGTGTCAATGGTCCATGTCCAGGTTGGTATGCCACTGTCAGTGGCTGTAGCATTGTGCCCTGTTGCTCTCAGAGATGTGTGTGCATTGCTTGTAGTTGGTGACAAGTACTGTGTGATGAGTGTGTGACACACTCATTGAATGTACTCTTGTTCTGTTTTTCACCCCTAGGTCCCTGCAGCCTCTCGACATGCCACACAGCAGATGCTATTCTGCTCATGGTGGCGATTGCACATCGTGGAATAAACCCAGGACACATTAAGCCGATTGTGATCAAGGTGTATTTATTAACAGCGGTGACATGTGATTGTGTGCAAGGTGATGACAAATGTGGTGCATGCTGTGACAATGAGTTGACGGTCATGGCGGCGTGATGGTCAAGGTGTACCCATGGAGTTCTATGTCCACAGTCCAACAGACACATGCCATTCACATGGCAGTGTGGGCTAGGATCGTATTCCAAGTCAATGCAGTAGGTGGTCAAGGTGGCTGGCTGACTCACTGGCGTTTGGTGCGGGCGAAGTCCTCTCTGGACACCTGTTTCCACTTCGGATGGCCCCTTCCACGTTTGGGAGGGGGGGGTGTTGATGTTCCGCTGGTGGTGGTTGAGGAGTGCTCACTCGCTGTGGACGCAGGGGAACGCGATGCTGCACGAACCTGCGCCACAGCAGGTGGTGGCGGAGGTGGTGTTGCTGGCCTTGCTTGTGCCCTCCCCCCCACCACCAACTGGCCCATGAGGTCCGCGATTCGGGCCATGTGGGCGTCCATGGACCTCAACACCGCAAGGACCTCCCGCGTGTCGCTTGCCGACCTGGCCCATTCGCCTTGGGCCTCCTCATAGGCCCCAAGGACTCTGTCGATTGGCGGCAGGGCTTGGCTCCCAGGCACAGTTGGCGTTGGCCTGGCCCTGATCCTCCTACCAGTACTGCTGCCACCGACCTGCCCACTAGCCACATTGCTCACCACGGTCCTCGCTGTGGCTCCCAGGGTGGACCCAGTCGGCCGGACCACCACTTGCGCTGGGGCTGGGGCCAGTGATGACGTGGTGGTGGTTGCGGCAGTGGGAGTGGCCGCAACGACCGTGGGGGTGGCCGCCACAACAGTGGTAGTGGCCGCTACGACAGTGGCAGCAGGGGGCTGTGAGTGGTCATCAGCCCTGGATGATGGGTTGGTGGGTGGGAGGGTGCCTGGGGTGCGGTTGGGCCCTGCCACACCAGATGGGCCTGCTGGGTGGTCCGTGTCCGAAGAGGAGGACATATCCTCCACATCCGTGAGTCCTTGTTGGGGGCTTGCAGGCTGGCTGTGCTGGCTGCTGTCTCCATCTCCAGCATCCAGCAGTTCGTCACCTGTGGGGGGAATGAGATATGTTATTGTGTTGCACATGACAAAGTATGTATAGGTTGTCTGACATCCACAGTTCGTGCACAGTCGTGCACAGGTTTCCCGGAGCCGTGTGTGTGGCTGTGCTATTTGTTGTTGTGTGGGCATGTCAATGGGACTGTGTGCTGTGGACATGTGGCATGGGACGGATTGGCAATGCCGATGGGTGTGTTGCTGTGCTCCTGCTTTTTGTGGCTCTGGTGTATGCGGACTCCAGACCCATCGTGGAGGTTGGTTTGTACTATGCTCTTGGGGTTCAAATGTAACGCTTCGAAACGCAGATGGCAAAATGGGGGTCAGCCCCCTGAAATGCATTTGAGATGCACTATGCTTTGGGGGTTCATATGGAACGCTTCGAAACGCAGATGGCATAATGGGGGTCAGCCCCCTGAAACGCATTTGAGATGAACTATGCTTTGGGGGTTCATATGGAACGCTTAGAAACGCAGATGGCATAATGGGGGTCAGCCCCTGAAACGCATTTGAGATGAACTATGCTTTTGGGGTACATACTGTGTGCCATGGGTGCAGAACGTGACATGTGTTGTGGCAACATGACAGTGCATGGTCTGAGGTGTGTGTATGTCTGACATACCCTGCATATTTGCTGTCTGTTGTGATTTCTGGCCATGTAATTGGACGCATTGTTATGAGTGAGTGATGGTTGTGTGCCACACGACGTATTGCAGATGGTCCAATTCCTTGGTGTGCGTGCTGCCCTGTGCCATGTGCATCACTGCAGTGCTCGGGGGTGTGTGGCCCATGTTATGTGTGTAGTTGCTCACAGTGTGACGTGCGCTTCATTCACTTCTGGCACATGATTTATCATGGGCATGTTTCTTTGCGTGACTACTGTATGTGGACCAGCTGTTCGGATGACATACCTTTCATGTGACTGGGGCTGACGGATGAGATGGATGGTATGTTGTATGTGCATTGTGTGTCTGTGTGTTTGATGGGTCCAGTGGTGTTCGTGTGCATTTATGTTGTTCCACGCTGTTGCGTCTGGTGTGGTATGTCTTACATGGGCGTAGTTGTGGGATGTGTGGTTGACAGGCAGTAGGGGCTACATGGACAGGACTTCGATGGTGTTGCAGTTGTGTGTGATGGGTTGCACTGTGCCTGCCGTGTGGTTCTGTAATCAGTGTGACTTGTGCGTGCAGACGTGGCTCCTTGGGTGTTGCTGTGTCTGTGATGGGTCATGTGGGGTGTGACTCTGTGGTTCATGTCCGTGTGCACATTGTTCACATGGTTGTGGCAGGGAGCAGTGCTGCGTGTTCCTCTGCTACTTGACATGTCCCTTGTGTTAGTCGTAATTCAGTCCTCATGCCTCCAGTCACCCCGCCCTGTCCAGTTTCCCACCTGCAGGTTGTTTTTGAGCGTGCACTGGACTGGATGGTTATGGGCGGGGGGTGCTCCATGTTGCAGGTCTGTGGGGGTGGGGGCGGTGTTATGGGTCGTGGTGATGGCTGGACACCCACTGACACCGTTTGTCCTGGGGCGGGATGTCTACCTGTCGGCTGCCGGTGTGCACTGCAGTGGCTGCTACGTGGGTGTGGGGTGTGGGCTGTGCTCCTCCTTGCTGTGCTGTGGGACTAGGGGCCTGGTGTGTGTTGTACTTCAGCTGTCCCCCTCCCACCCACTGCGCTTTGTGTTGCTGCTACTTACCTGTTACTTGTCGGTTGGTGCAGCTACGGCTGCCACATGGGTGTGGGGGTGCTCCTCCTTGCTGTGCTGTGGGACTAGGGGCCTGGTGTGTGTTGTACTTCAGCTGTCCCCCTCCCACCCACTGCGCTTTGTGTTGCTGCTACTTACCTGTTACTTGTCGGTTGGTGCAGCTACGCTGCCACATGGGTGTGGGGGTGCTCCGCCTTGCTGTGCTGTAGGACTAGGGGCCTGGTGTGTGTTGTACTTCAGCTGTCCCCCTCCCACCCACTGCCTTTGTGTTGCGGCTACTTACCTGTTACTTGTCGGTTGGTGCAGCTACGGCTGCCACATGGGTGTGGGGGTGCTCGTTGTGGCGCTTCTGGAGTACTAGGGGACCTGTTGGTAGTTACGTGGCTGGCTGGGTGTACACATGCCCCCATAGTTTTGTTAGTTGATATGTTTGGGCTGTGTGTGTGGTGGTGCCTGTTGCATGTGTGAGTGATGTGTTGTGGATTGTGTACTGCACATGGGGGTGTTTGTCCCTCGGAGCTATGGCATGGTGGTAGTGCATGTGAGTACATAGCGGTGTGCTGGTATACATTTGTTTGTACTTACCAGCCTCCACTCCCCCTGGTAATCCGGTGAGGATCTCCGGATGGATGATGACTCGCACCTTCTCCTCCCACGCTTTGAAGGTCTTGTAATGCGCGGGATTCCCTCCGCCAGTCGTGGCAGCCAGCTCTCGGTTTTTGCTCTCCTTCTTCTTGACCAGGCTTTTGATGTCGTTCCACCGTTTGTTTATCTCTCCTCTGTTTCTGGGTACGGTCCCGACTGCATTGACCTGGTCTACAATTCTGTTCCACATTCTGTTTCTGGTGGCTAGTGGTGTGTGCTGGACCTGGTTGCCATAGATTTGTGTGTGCACCTTGACGATCTCGTCAACCATGACCGTCAGCTCAGTGGCAGTGAACTTTGGCATTCTGTGTGATGCCATGGTGTTTGTGGTGCTGGTGCGGTGTGTGATGTGTGATGTGCAGGGGGTTTGTGGTGCCGGTGTTTGGTGGTGGTGGTGGGTGTGATGTGTGCGTATCTGTGGTGTGCTGCTGTCCTTGCTGTGTCACTGTGTCCTCTCCTCTCCTCTCTGCTTTGCAATGTTGCAAGGGGTTGTGGTCTGTGGAGGGGCTGCTTTTGTACTTACCTGTTTGGGTGTGTCCTGATGGTCTGTTGTTTTCAGGTGTGTTGTGGCTGGTGTTCTGGGCTTTGTGGTTTATTTGTTTGTCCAGGGGTGGTGTGTTTTCGGGATGTGTACTTTGTCTGTGTATTTGTGCGTGGGTTGCTGTGTGGACTTGTTTGCCATGTTGTGTGTGTTTGTTTGAGTCCGCGGCTGTTTCTGTGCAGGGACGTGGCCGCCATGGCTTCTGCCGTGTCCATTTTCTTCAGTGTTGTTTACGCTGGCGGGCGGTGTATTTGTTGTTTTTCCGCGCTCATGTCGGTGCGATCATAATTTCACGTGCGGTGTCTCGACTGTGAGGGCGGGCGGTTTTGTGTTGTCGTGCGTCTTTCCGTCCGTGGCGGGCGGTTTGACTCCGACTCGGGCAAGGGTGGGCGGTATTTTGTGTGTTTTTTCCGCCGCTGGCGGTTTTCGGTTCGAGGCATCATGATTGCTGGGTCGGTATTCAGACGGTGTAGGCGGGCAGATTTTTGCCGCTTTAATGGGTGGCGGATTTTTTTACGCCCGGTATCGTAATGGGCCTTTAAATTATTAAAAGGGAAAAACGCATGAAAACCTCTCTGTACTTCTTATTGTACTGCTTTGAAGAATTGATAACATCTATTCTTCCAGACAGCTCACCTCCTAGTAGAGTATCTGCAATTTCGATATAACAAGGTGAGCTCACTCCTCTCTATCTGTGCAGTTTTGGTGTTTTGGGACAGAAAAAATGACTAGTCATATTTTAATTTTGTTTGCAAAATATGAGCACTGATTTCTGCTGCTATAAAAGTGCACTCATATTCTGATGATGAAAAGGAGCGACATATCTATAAAGGCGCTGTTTAACACCATAAATCCGATGCTATTTAGCACTATATTGGATTTAGCAAAGTTCTGATATTTTGTTCCACCACAAGGGTCTCTTACATTACTGCCTAACTGATATTTTGTGGCCCTATACCATGTGAATCCTTGGTAGATACCTTTAGGGGCTTAAGGAATGCACTAATCCCGAATAACCAACTGTTACGGCGGCACAGATGGAGGAATTCTAGGGGCATATTATCAAGGGCTTTATCGCCGATTTAGCGGCACTTTTTGCCGCTAAATCGGCGATATTTTTAACGCCCTATTAGCAAGCTGTCGCTAACAGGCGTTAGCGACAGCTTTCAGGCGTTAGAGGCTGGGAATTACATCGCCTTGCATGTCAGCGATATTTATCGCTAATGACATGCAAGGTAGGCGTTCCCAACCTAACAGCGACTGAAAACAGTCGCTAACATCGCTATCGCCTATTAGCAATAACCGCGAGGCGATAAAAATACGCGCGCTAACCGCGTTTAGCGCTGGTTTTTTAGAACTGGTAAAAGCATGACTTAACAATAATAGTCAATGGGAGGTGGATTGCAAGGTTAAGTCCCCAGCATTAGCGCGAGGAATCTATCGCTGGATTTCTCGCGTTATTGTTGGATTTCGCCGCTATCGCTGGATATTTTATCGCATTGGAGATAAACCTTGCTAATAGCATGTTATCTCCGCGGTAATATCCAGCGATAGCCGGCGATAGAAAAACGCGCGCTAAGCAAGCTTTGCGATAATTATCGCAGGTTCTTGCTAATATGCCCCCTAATTCTTTATACCATGGATTCCAAAAGGCATGTCCTATATTTAACTATTAATCTGTAACACTATGAATGGACAAACCAGTTAGATCCAGAATTTCATCAGTCGAGTCTTACAAGAAAGTTGAGTCATTTAAAACATAAATAGTCCTTAAAAACACATCTGCAGATACCAGGCATAGGCATTTAGTCCATAATTCTCGCTCGTCAGTATTGCATTGAACAAAGGGTCAGTTTAGGCACCAGCGCCCCTTTTGTCTCTAACAGATATTAGGAAAAACCCTAGGGTAACAAGGGAGTTCTCCACACATATTTAGATTGCGAACAATAGGATTCTAGAAAAGGTGAGAGGTTGCAGCAATTTGCCCTTAAGGTGTTGCCAGTATTACGAAAAATGTGAGTACCAGAAACAAGCTTTTGAAATAAAGCAATCTGTAATTTTCAGCAAATTCAGGTCTGGTCGGGCCTTGAAAATATGCTCCTTTCCTTGCAAACCACTTACTGTTCTGCATTCAGCATTCTGGGAGGGCTGAAATTTAAGAATGAGGGACCTAGCGACCCCCAGGCACGGTCAGAGGGCATGATGTAAGCTGGAGGTCATCTAAGGACCATCTACTATAGATAAAAGAACAGGCAGGAACAGATGTTGAACTCTTCTTCAGTGAGAATGATGGAAAAAGATTTACATCTGTCTTATCCTGGTCAAGGTCGCGACCTCATTTATCCATCAAGTCCCTGATATGACTGAGTCAGCTAGTGAGCATGCCCTATTGTTATGGAAAACCATTGAGAGTAGCCATCTTCTAAGTGTCGCCTACTTAAGACTGATAGAAAAGGCTGCAGTGTTGAGTCTGTGAAAAGAATGCATGGAAATATATCTTTACTAGACAAGGTGACATGTTGGACTCTACGAGGCAGGTGACAGAAAGGATCGCAGTTTCTCCTGGATAGCATGACCAATTACAAAAAAGTAGAACCATCTGAAGGAAACTGCTTCGCCATTGATTGTAACCTCTAGAGCAGCACTCAAGGGTCCACTGTCTGAAACGTTGCTGAGAGATCCAGCACCACCAGTAAGCAATAGGTGTTTACCTAAGTCGGTGAAAGCAGTATCTGTCCTTGCTGCTCACAGGTCCTGTCACTGTGCCATTAAGGATGTTAAAGAACTGACTGTCCAGCACTGAACTACAGGTACCTGACAAGGTCCTCTTGCAAATGGCAGCTCACCATCTTTTCAAGTACATTACTCAGTACATGGAAATTTACAGGGATACCTACTATGGGATTATAAATAGTTGGACATTCTGAGTCTAGATTACATTTGAGCAAGAGAGACAGCTACTAAGTGCATTTTTAATAAACGTGATATCATACATTACCATCATGCAACACTCATCTCAGCAGTAGGAACTATACACAAAGGAATGCTTGCCTATTCAACTAAGACAAACGAAGGCTCAGGAAGGTAGATATGCCTCAGCACAGGAGTCAAATTCTGTGGTTAACAACCCCAACTTGCAAGAGCTAATATAGGCCCAATTCAGTGTTTGGCAGTTTAGGCCTAAATCAGTGTTTTCCGTTTAGGCCCAATTCAATGCTTAGTGGGGAATACAAAAATTATGGGCTCATGGGAACCTCAAAAAAGACTTCACAGCTTTTGCTCAAAGAAAAAGTCCTCTCTCGCTAATCCTCTAACCGTGTGAAAAAGATCACATGGTAGAAATAATTATTATTGTTACCTTTGTTAGTATTCATATTATGTAAATGTGCCTTACACCAATAGTTTGCCATTTTATACCATTGTCAACAGGTTTAGTATGTTTTCAAAAGGTATTTATTTATACAGCGCAAAACTTGCTATAAAGCAATGAATCACTGTATGTGCAAATCGATGCAAAATCTTGTTTTTCCAGATTACTTTCAGAGCAAAACATGTTTTGCGCTGGAAATTCATTTGAAAGTAGCGCAAAGCCACGCCTATCACTGATTTGCATTGCTTAGCACCAAGGGAGCGTTCCATGGGTGGTGCATGGGCGTTCCCGTGCAACCACCCATGGTTGTTCATACAAAACCCTATCTACTTAAAAAAGACAGGGGGATATTCTCAAGAACGTAAGATAATCATCGCCAAAATAGGTTAACGCAATTTTTCACATCGCCGTCTATCGCGGGAAAATAACTCAGTGTTAACGTCTTGTTCTCAACACGGCGGTAACATGCGATAGTTTCCCGATAACGCGTCAAATGTCCGCGATAAAATTACCGGGACGGCAATAAAAATCTAAAGCCTAACGTGAAAAAACTTGCGATGGCCCCAACTAGGATAAAAAATCCAGTGATAAGCAGCGCCAGGCCTGCAAGTCCCACAAGTGAGGTGGGAAAAACCACTATAAATGCGGCAACAAAAAGCACAAACAAAACACAAACAACTGCGAAGCACCATGGAGGTAGCCGGAGCAAGTACAGAGGACAACCAGAACCCCACAAGCCCCACGGAGGACCAGCCTGGGACCTCGGGGCCAGGGAAGGGCAAGGAGAAGAAGAAGAGGAACCCGCCTTTCAGTACGCAGGAAAACCAGATCCTCATTACGGAGGTGATAGAACACCACCATCAACTGTTCATCACCTCCACTGTGTCATTGGCAACTAAAAATACTATATGGCAGTCCATCTTGGCCAAGGTGAATGCAGTCGGAGTGAAGAGAAGGGAAGTGGATGACTGCAAGAAGCGCTGGACTGATGTGAAGCGCAGAACCAAGCTGAAACTCGCAGCCAACCTGAAAGCAGCAATACAGACTGGAGGTGGGAGTCCAGCGACACACCAGGAGCTGGATGAGATGGAGGAAATGGTGACCCGAGTCATCATTGGGGAGACGGTGGCAGGAGTTGGGGGACCGGACACTGCACAACATAACCTGAGCCAACAGCAACAGGGTGAGTAACGACCAGGGACTGGAGGGACGGGGGGAGATGGGCACAATGGCACACATGCACAATTAAGTATAGCACATCTGCGGACAAACCGTGCCCAAGAGTCACAACTCCGACCAAGAGCCCAATTTACCCAAGTCTGCAATATCTCAGCACTGTATAAGCACAGAAGTGAAAGGCACACCGCCTGAAAGGGATAAGGGCCAGCAAAATCAGAGATGAAGGGGCAACACACCCACAATGCAGCACACACACATAGGAATCAGAGCACCTCAACATTGACAACAATGTGGTACAGACTGCAACACCTTCACAACAGAACAGAGGACACAACTGCTGCCGCTTGTGTGTAGAAAATGGCCATTCGCATTTGGCATAGCAAGAAACTGTGAGATGATAATGTACAAGTACAACCTCACATCCCTGATGGTGTAGAAATATCAACTGTCCAGCATCAAAGAGGCATCTCCTCACAAACAGTCACAATGTACATTGTCATGCAGTCTGTAAGTAAACTTGTACAATGCGTGAACATACATGTGAACACAATGTCAATCTGCATCACCCCTTCACATTGCAGAGGGAGAATCAATCAACACCTCCTGCAGAGCAGACGCAACAACTCAGCACTGATGATGAAGAGGACCTCCCCAACATCGACACCGACGCCCGTCAACAGCTCACGGACAGCTTCGGCACCCCACCTCCAGGAGCAGGGCAGCCCAGCTGCATCGAGGAGACCCCACCCCCTGCACAGACCACACAGCAGGAAGCACCCACCACCACGGCTGTCTCCCAGGACCCCCACGACCAACACATGGCATTCCAACGCTGTGTGTTAGGGTGCCTGGAGAAGCTGGCTGATCAGCTGCGGGTGGGGTTCCACCTCATGGCTGCCAAACCAGATGCCATACGTGGGTGTCTAAGTCCCATCAGGGACCACTTACAGTCCCTAACGGACACCCACTGTCCGCTCCATGCTCTCCAACAATCCATGGCTGACATCGCTGGAGTCATGACTCTGAGCCAAGAACAACTGTCTAGTCAGAGTGGCTCCAGCGATGTCAGCCGGGAGTTGGGACACATAAGGAGAATGATGGAGAGCTTGGAGCAGATGCAGGCAGAAGGAATGTTTGCCATGGCTGCACACCAGCGAGATGTAGCTGTGATCTTCCATGCCCTGCAGATCCTCGTCATGGCATTGCCACCACAAGGCCTGGCGCGGATGAATGCTGCTGCTACTACTCCATCCACATCTCCGCCCCCTGATGTGTCAGTGCCACACAGTGATGCAGACTAAACACCACCACTCACATGTGAGGCACCTGACACATCAGAGGACGAAGATGATGATGAATCTAGCTTTGTGGTAAGAATGAAGTGGTAGCATTCATCTCCGCCATATGGCCTGTTTCAGCTTGGTTCTGCCCTCTGCATCATGCCCTGGAATAACACCTTCCACTGTCCCCCGATACACTCAGCGACACTGACCTTGGACCTCGACATGGACTGCCATATTTTGTTTGGTTACCAATGACACAGCAATCACACTGCAGACTGAAGTCTTCCTCTTCCAATGAACTTGTCAATCCCTAAAGGACTCTGGCTGGCCCTCCACGGGGCAACAATGTAAAGTGGGGTTTGCATGGCCCTGTACTGGTCCAGCTTCAACACTCCACTGAATGCGAATAAAACATTCTAATTCACACAGATGTGTCATGGCTATGATCAATCAAGTATGAAAGTATGGATGAATGTAGGGACAGTGATTCCACAAAAAGGTACTCCCTGGGTAATGCTATCAATGTGCATGTATGGCCGTGACCCAGATCGACAGTGAGACACACATTGTCATTCAAATCAACACTCATCACAGTTGAATATAAGTGAAGGTGCGTAGACTTTATTAGCATATGCGTGTCAGTACGGGCAAGATAAGTGCCACAACATGTAGACCAATGCAGCAATATGTCAGAATTTTGGAACGTTGCCAAGCGCCGCAGTCCACTCCGGGGGAGTGCCTCACCTTTCACAGGTGTGTGTTAACCCGAGTTGTTGTCCGCTCATGTTTTCGGAGTCCAGGCGAATGCAGCCATGTCCACTGTTGTCGTGGGATATGTGACCAGATCTCCAAGATGCAACAAGGTGCTGGGACATGTTCAATGGGTTCCAATCTGTTGTGGCTGCAGGTACGTAGTTACTCGTCCATGAAAGCGATTGCAGCTTCGTAGGCTATCATTTCCAACATGAGGTCGTTGTCGACTTCATCAAACAGGACGGCGAGGCGATCCATTAGCAGGTCCGGACAGATGTGCTGCGTCCGCCCCCTTTCACCAATTAGCACTACAGCCCAATAGGGGAGCGGTTCAATGTGGTCACTACACAAGGGAAGTTGTGCAATCTCCCAGGTCCAGCTGCCAGCATGTATGCCAAGTATCAAGGCATCCCATATACGGATATCACGGTGACACTCCTGGTCGTGGGCCAACAGGGGGCGCACACACATGTCAAAATCCAGTTCAGCTACCGTCCTGTTGGATAGGTAAGTAAGTAAGTCCGTTTTTATATAGCGCAGCTACTCACCCTTACGGGTCTCAAGGCGCTGGGGGCCGTCGTGGAAATTAAGTGAGCTATTGCCCAGAGTCACATGGTGCTGAGCTGAGCTGCCGCCGGAGCCGGGGATCGAACCGTGAACCCTGTGCTCTGAAGTCAGCTGCCCTGGCCGCTGCACCACACCTCTCCACTAGGCACCTCTCCACTAGGCAGACATCCATGGACCACTCGAATATGCACGATCGACAATGCAACACAGGCTGAACGCAGGTGACGTTGGCAAGGCGGAAGCTTAGCCGGTAACTGATCCGCAGCACTGCCAATGGCAGTGCCCCCAGTAAATGCAGCATACATGCACGGTAAAGTTCAACGTGACAGGGGTTGTGCATGTGTCCGGGATGTTCTGCCATTGCGTTAGTGGCTCTGGTTGAAGCGGCACTGTTCTGACCTGCGCCAGTTCTGTGGATGAAATGCCACACCTCGGATCAATGAGTTGTTTTAGTGTGCAACGGTTGTACGCCTGGGATGGTGTGGGAGTGAGTGTGAAGACCATTCCATGCAAGACAACTTCGAGCAAGGACTTCTGTGTGTGGGGTGTGTATACGTTGGTCTTTCGTCGGGCTGTGCGTAGTGTCGGAGTCGTCATCATCTGCTATAGTATCTGTCCGGGGGTGCCGGGCACATGCAATTCCGAGGTCGGAGGTGCAGATGTGCTTCCGCCTGATAGTTCAGACAAAGGAGCTTTCATACCTAATGTTAGTTTGTCATCTGCTTGCATTCAGGAATTGTGATGTGGCTTGTTGGGGGTGGGGTGGGATGTGTGCGACTTTGGGATTCATGTTTGGCATGTCTTGCATGTGGCAAATGAGCGGCATCACTGTGTGTTACGTTGCCTCACAGCTGCTGCTCCTCCCTCCCCCCGAGCCAATTTACTTGTGTGCGCTGCGCGGTTGCATCACTTGCACTCCTACGGCACACCATTGTCATGCCTGGCTGCGCATGTCCACAAGCCTGACAACGACACTGTGATGTTGGCCGTTGAAGTTGGGCGGCCACGTGAGTGTAGGCCTATGGTAAGGATAAGGCGGACACAGATGTAGAGTTCGTGCCTGGCTGTACTCGTGCTGCGATTAAGGCTAGGCATTTGGCTCATGCTGCGGCAATACAGATACACACAACACTTGGCATGTATGAGCCAAGACCCCGAGCAGTCTTGCGCTCCTTCAATTCTCCGTTCGTGCAAGCCCGCCCTCCGGGTGCATGCTACATTGCAACATTGTCGATTGCGGGCCGGGTGGCGCCGACACTACAACAGAGACACACGCATTAGTCACTTCCTTGTCCAGGCCAGCACTGAACCAGGCCCAGAGCCCCGGGCAAATTCTTCACACCCCTACGCTGGACTGGCGTACGCTGGCCCAGCCCACTCCGCTTACGCTTACAGGGGGGGACGACAAAGCTACGTGTCCAAGGTCTTACCCACTGCCTGCGGTGACATGGTTGCGTCCGCTGTCCACAGCACAATGTAATGTGGTAGGGCCCTGGGCCATCATGCATACATAATGACCACACGGACACACTTAGATAGTGGAACTGGCTACGGGCACGTGCGCCCGGCCCATTTTATTACCAGGGTCACATTGTCCAGTGACGCCTGTGCTGGATGGGTGTGGGGTGAGTGTAAGCCAGCCCTCAGGGAGTGGTTGGTGCTGGCAACAACTAGAGCAGTGATCATCAGTTCACACACACAAGATTCAATCATAAAGGGTCCATGACTTGCAGTGCACTGAGGTATGGGCACCAGATCTGACATCACACACACAAGATTCAATCATAAAGGGTCCATGAGTTTGTGGCACCTGAAGCTCCCAGCGGGTGTGCAGCCAGCGATGATGGCGTGTCCTTGCAGGTCAGGATTGGATTCGATATGTGTGAGCCCTGCTGACCGCAGTGTAGGCCGGAGGCAGTAGTCAGCACACACATAACTCCGCGGTGCTGTGCCACTGGGTGCGCTGGGGGCCTGTGTCGCGGGAGCCAGCGATCGGCTGAGGAGGCTGGCGGTCATGGAGGCGGACTCGTGGCAGGGTGAGGGGCGCCGCCCTGGCAGGCGCGTTGGCCATCCCGGAAGTGAACCACGCCCAGAGCCCCAGCCTATTTATTCACACTCTTACGCTGGACTGGCGTACGCCAGCCCAGCCCACTCCACTTACGCTTACAGGGGGGGACGACACAGCTACGTGACCGAGGTCTTCCCCACTGCCTGAGGTAACATGGTTGCGTCCACTGTCCACAACACTACAAACACCAGCAGTATATGTCCACATGGACATGTCTGTGCTCTGCATACTGAAGTCTGTCCAGCACATCACCGCCACACTTGGCATTGTGTACATTCTTATTCATGGGTGACTTGCCTCCTTCATCACACATACTTGGTTCCCACCTCTCCCCACATTCTGCAATTGTGTGGCTGAGGGACCATGCCGTTTTCGGAAGGTCAGCTGTCTTCTTCTGCGCTGCCTAGGTGGTAGTCCTGGGTGGGGGTTGTCCGGGGGGGTGGGGGGTCCTGAGTGGTGGCGGTGGGTGTTGTGGCGCTCTTGGGTCTCCAAGCTGCATGATCATTGGCTCCATGGCATCTGTTGGTCTTCAGATGTGGCTCTGGGCTGGTCTCCCTTTCATGCTGCAGGTTGTCGTCCTGCTTAACACCAGTAAAAGGCAGATGTTAAATCCCTGCAGGTAACGCGCCGATGCTAGAAAGATAGGAGCAGAGTGCCATATCTCTATAAACATGGCGCTGTCCTGCTCTCTCCTTCTCACGGAACGCAGCACAGCATTTTGGCTTCTGCGCTGCCCTGCGTGTGAATTTAGTAAATAGACCTCCTAGTATTTACTCGAGGTACTGTCGCGATGTAAAAGGCCAGACCGATTGACTTTGCCAATGCTTGTTACCTTGTGGTACACTTTTATGTGTGGAACACTGCAGTAGAATAGCATCAAGCATTTTTGTGGGTTTACATGTCTGGCTGCGTCAATGCTCATTGCATCATGCTATAATGTGTATGCTTAACAGAGCGTTCGGCCTCTAAGTAATGCACCAGAGGAGAAACACTGAGTGACCGGAGAGGTGATTACATTTTATCGTTTTAAATTAGCCTTGTAAGAGATGAGCAATAAAACTTTATGGCTATCAATACTAAAGCATTTGCATTTTGTTTCAAGATTGATTACACATTTTGCCCCTTCCAATAATGCTTTTCTTTGCCAAGGCCCTGTTCAAATGGATATTTCCGAATTACATAGCCTCCTCTATGTTGTGAGTGGCACTATGCAATTGTTTACATTTAATCCCAGGGACTGCAGGAGCAGCATACAAGCTGTCTGTGTCACATACATTATCTCGATTGTAATTTCTTTTTCTCTGTATTGATTTGAGTGTAAACACGTTTGGAATACTTATTGCAAGGAGAGCGGATAAAACTAACCCTTAGGGAAAAGCTAAACTCCAACATGAATGTCAAGATTTACAAATATTCGTGCAACACTGCGTGGAAACCTGCAGCGTATTACTATATTTAGAAAAGCGTGCCGTGCGGGTGACGTCATCGACCACGCTTGTGATAGAGCGACATGTTCTTGTGAAATTTGTAGGGGTGCATCATAATCATTGGTAGTTCGCACCCGCATATATTCAGACATATATTCGTATATATTCAGTTGTATATTCATGCATGTTTAGTAAAGAGTGAATAGTTCGCTGATATTAAGTGAATCAGTAGTATAATTGTGTTATGATAATTATGCAATGTAATGTTTATTGAATTGTGTGAAAAATAATGCCTAGACAAATTAGTTTGTGTGTAATTCAATTGAAATAGATTAAACGTGCACCATATTAAAGTTGCACATGTAATTCATTTTCGCATATGAATTGTAATGAAAATGCTTATAGAGAAAAGTAAGATGTGTGTTTAAAAGTCATGTGTAAAGGCCTGACTACATATATGCTTAGGAAAGGCCTGGTTTATTCTTATGTTAGCTTATTTTGTAGGCAGAGAAAAGTTTCTCTTGGTAAGGCTCTCTGGGCACAAACGGTAGATTTAATTAGCACAGTAGAAGGTCTCTGTTGAACGAATCTTTTGTTGCAGGTGCAAGGACACATGTCTCGTTAGTAAAAGACTAACTCTTTGTTTTCTAAAGTTAGAGAGATGGGAGGCATGGTACAGGGAGTGCAATGGAATTTAGGGATGATACTTTCAGCGGAGAAGGTGCCTGGGACTCAAGGTCATCGCAACCGTCCAGGATGAAGTAACCGTTTCGATGGAAAAGTACAAGAAAGAAGACCTGGCCAAGGAGGCGTGACAAAGGCGTGTACAATTGTATTAGGGTTTTGTATTAGGGATAGTGCCCCGAGGGAGGAGGCCAGAGAAGAGGTAGGGGAGGCCAGAGAGGAGGACAGAGAGTGTCCTGTTGAAGGAGCATAAAAGAATCTGAGCTTAGGTACTAGGTGATTGCACTTCTGAGGAAGTCTTCACAGCTGACACCTTTTATTTACTCTTGCCTGGGGAAATCGTTATGTAGGGATGTCACTAAGAGTTAGTGTAGGGACAGCAATTGATTTAAAGCTTGCTTAGATAAATGAAGAGCAACGTAGAAATTGGAGCAATCATAGCTTGGTTGATCCTTCTGGAACTATCGATTCTCTTTATTCTGAGTCGGATGAGACTCCTGCGTAGATTATTATTTGTATTAGTGCCCATCTATTTCTTTAACCTCGTGTTGAGGTGTTTGCATGTCCAGTTGTTTTTGGCAATAATAAATTCATAAACTTGAATTCGGAGTCAGTGGTCCTTACAGACAAAATGGATGCTGTTATATAACCAGATGAGATTCTCTCCTTTACACTATTCAACAGGTAAAAAGATCCTGGCGACCAGAAGGTTCTTATAAATAATTAGATAAGAATCGGCGTTATCAGTTGGTAGCAGAGTAGGATGGTTACCTTTGATGGTAAGGGGAGATCTAGATCAAGATAGGAGATTAAGTTGCCCCATAGAGTCCGAGTGATGCTGATCCAGTGGACCGTAGGAGAAGGATGTCGGAGGTCGTTGAAAACTGACGGAGAGTGACGGTGCGGCGGAAGTAGCAGTTCATGGTAGAGTGAGTATGAAAAGAGTGGTGTTTGGTAGATTGCGGTGTTTTATTGTTGTGTGATGTCTTGCGGAGTTGGAACGAGAGTTGGGTGATTGAGGACCGGACCGTGAGCGCGCGCGGGACCGGGAGATTTATTGTGGTGTAGAACACACCCAGAGTTGAGAGCGTTGACCAGAGGTTGTGGGGGTCACGAGACGTCATTGACAGACCCACTGAAGATAGGGAACACATGTGTGAGTGTGTGAATAACCAACGCAGGTCGTAGGTTATTGTATGCAGAACATCGAGTGATTGAATCCTATCGAGTGTGTTAGAGGCGATTGTCCGGTCGTTTCGCGGACAGACGGTTGCCAGATTGAGGTCAACAAGCTCAAGAGGCTGATCGGTCATTGGTAAGACTGACAGTCAGAGAGGTAATTGTTCGGTAGGACGGACATTATTTCAGAGTATGATTGGGACAGGTGCGAGCGAGAACGAGTGAATTAGGAAGGAGGGGAACTGCTGCGAGCGGAGGAAAAGTGACATCAGACAAGTGCCGCGCTGCGATAGGCCGGTTGGTGTGAGCCGCGCTGGCATTGGTGGATTGAAATCAGGAAGTAAAAGCTGACATTTTGAGTGCAAATAAAAAGTTGATTCATCATGAAATGTTTTAAAGTTTTACGGGAACATTGTAGAGGTGACAGACATGTGGTTACTCGGGAAGGAGAGGAAGCTCCTCCCGAGGATACGCCAGCACATTATATGGCTAAAAATGTAGGATTGCATACTATAATTTGGCTTGAGAATTGGCATAAAATGACAGAAGGAGAAGGAGAATTGACTTTCCCACGCTATGGTACTTTCAGGTTAGAAGTGTTGTACCAGCTAAAAAGTATAATGGCTTCTTTACGACCACTACCTAGACCGACACAGTTTGAGGCGCTACATGCGTGGATTCAATCAATCAATCAATCATGTCACTTATAAAGCGCACTACATACCCGCAAGGGTCTCAAAGCGCTGGGGGAAGAGGGGGGTGGTGCTGCTACTGATCGAAGAGCCAGGTCTTGAGGAGTCTTCTGAAGGCCAGTAGGTCTTGGGTCTGTCGGAGGTTGGTGGGGAGGGTGTTCCAGGTCTTGGCGGCGAGGTGGGAGAAGGATCTGCTGGCGGCGGTCGTTTTCCGGATGCGGGGGACTGTGGCGAGGGCGAGGCTGGTCGAGCGGAGCTGGCGGGTGGGGGTGTAGAAGCTGAGTCGTCTGTTGAGGTAGGCTGGTCCGGAGTTGTGGAGTACTTTGTGTGCGTGGGTGAGGAGCTTGAAGGTTATCCTCTTGTTGACAGGGAGCCAGTGCAGGTCTCTCAGGTGGGGTGTGATGTGGCTGCGTCGGGGGATGTCGAGGATAAGACGTGCAGAGGCGTTCTGGATGCGTTGCAGCCATCTCAGGAGCTTAGCCGTCGTTCCTGCGTAGAGGGCGTTTCCGTAGTCCAGCCTGCTGGTGACGAGGGCCTGGGTGACTGTTTTTCTTGTTTCGGTGGGGATCCACTTGAAGATCCTGCGGAGCATTCGGATTTGGATTAGAGCAGCGTATGAGAGGAAGAGAGACAGGAGCCAGGAAAGGGTGAAGAAATCGATCAGGGCATTTCAAGATGCAAGGTGGGATGCACTGGAGAAAAGGTGGAGAGTGGAAACGATTGAGGGAGATAAGTTATACCCACTGCTAATACAAAATGGAAAAATTACAAGAGTCGATGAGGACGACAGTGATACAGACGACAGCCTGTTAGACAGGTTGCTGGCAGAGAGGCCACCTCCATTTAATCCAGATTCAGAAGAGGGAAAGCCGACTCCAGCAGTAGAAATTGATGAGAGACAGAATCAGACTAGCATGAGAGTAGTGGGAAGGATTTCCACAGGAACGGAAGGGGCGACGACGTCTATGATAACACAGCCTCCTGTTGGGAACACCAGGATACCGGACTCCTTGACAGTACCGGTTACCATTGGCCCTATAGTACCGGTATATGACCCAGACCGAGTGAGAGAAGGGAGCTCGGTACAGATGGGAAGGGAAGAAGTAACCAGTGAGAGTGGGAATGGGTTCGGAGTGCGAGTGGTTCATTTCCCAAGACCATTGGAGACAAGTACGCCGTTACCGGCTACTGCAGACTCTTCCTTTAGACAGGAGGATGAGAGACCAGTCAGACCGAGGTCTTTGCATGAATCCAAGTCAGCTTTGAGGATGTGGACACCAACGGTGAGAAACCAAAGTGATAGGATGCCAGGAGATAGGGAACAAAACATCTCGGAAGACAGACCAAGTTCCAGGAATACGATGGAAGGGAATAGGTCACAAGGACAGAATAGTGACTGTGATGAGCGGGACAGCTCAACTTGTCGAGAAGTACTGAGGAGTGCAGTACAGGCAAGGTTGCTAGACATAGTGAGGTTGAAAGCAGAGGTAGACGAGATGATTAGCGGGAGTCTGCCTTTGGAAAGAATAGAAATTTATGGATCAGATGAGCTGCTGTTCGTAGCAAAGGATGTGACTCGAAAAGCTAGAATAGCACATGAAAATTTAACGGCGTTGGCCAAAAGATATGAGGTAGACCTGAATAAAACTAAAACGTTGCAAGGACCGCATAGATTGCAATACAGTGACCAGGAGCTGGAGGAGAAAAGAATCACAGGATTAAGGACACACACCAGAGATCTGATTGTAGGGATGCGGATATGGATTTTGTTGGACAAATGGGAGGAAAGGTGGTCCAAGAAGAAAATAGCAAAGAAAGCTGATGGGGAAACGCCGCCTCCAGGAGGGGGGGCGACGGGTGTCGGAAATTTTCCTTTATGGGAAGTACAGAATGGAGGGTATGTGCATGTGCCGTGGAATAGAGGTGACTTGGCTGCATTTACAAATGATTTTCCTCGGCTGAGGGAGAAACCAGTAGAGTGGTACAAGCAGGTTGAGCGGTTTGTTAAAATTTCAAAAGTATTGTGGATTGATTTGAACACCTTGTTTGACATAGTGGTGCCGGGAGATTTGTGGACAGCTTGTAAAGTCGCTGTCGAGTGGCCGACTTCGGAACCTGAAAGGGAGGCGGTTACAAATGGCCCATCACCCCTTGTAATGAAAAAATTTGAGCAGGTGATTACATGGCTAAAACTGAAGATTTCACCTCAAGATATAGATTGGGTTAAGATAGATCGAACTGTACAGGAACCCAAAGAAACGGTGCATGAATATTACGAAAGACTTCTGCAAGCTTTCAAACAGTATAGTGGATTAGATACGTTAGACCCCAAGGATATGGGACAGTTTGTCTCAAAGTTTGTACTGGGTCTGAGATCAGAAGTCAGCCTCATGATACAGCACCATCTTATCTGCTGGCAGAATAAGCCGGTAGATGAAATTCTGAGGTATGCGAGGTACTGTAGTGATGAGGTGGAATCGAAACATCGGAAGCTAAAAGACAAATTGATGCTCGTCCAGATGCAGACAGCACAGGGTCAGTCTAATGGAGGGACCTTAGGAAGAAAGCAAGGAAATTTCCAGGGGAACCAGAATGGGCAAGGACAGGGAAAGGGAAAACCAATAGACCCCAAGACGGGAGTGGACGTGGCCACACTGAAGAAGACCACTGCGTGTCATCTTTGTCGTCAGGTCGGACATTGGAAACGCGAGTGTCCCTTGAACCCAGCTAATCAGTTGCAGGAACAGGAAGAGGGGGTTCAGGCACCCGCGCCGGAGGTAGTTAACACCGTGACGAGGCCTAGGGTGATGAAAGGGGGGATATACAGCCCTCAAGCACAGGTTCCCCAGGCTCCAAGGATTTCGCAAGGAATACGAACGTACCAACAGATGCCCCTGTTCGAAGACTATGACGAGAGTAGCTCAGACCCTTTATCCTGACGGTGCCTGAGGGGGGAGGAAGACTGCACGCTTGGAGGGGTCTTGGAGGTAGACCAGAGGGGACCTTTTGTGGAGGCAGATATTGAGGGTCATCCTGCCACACTTTTGGTTGATACTGGTGCTACCCGGTCTACTGTAAGATCAGCAGTGGTCCCTAACCTACCCCTCTCGGGACAATCAATCCAGGTTGTCGGAGTAGCGAATAAAAGAATAAGCAGCCCGTTGACAGAACCGATCTTAGTAAAGATAGGTTCCTTCCAAACTAGACATCAGTTTGTAGTGTGTGATACGAGTCCAGTTTGCCTTTTGGGAAGAGATCTGTTGTGCAAGTTGAACTGCACGATTTATTGTACACCTCAGGGGGTGGAGGTTCAGACGAGGGATGACGATGCCGACTTTAAGGTTACAAATCAGCATCTATGTATAGATCTGTACCCAATGGTGACTGTGGAAGAACTTCCACCTGATTTGAGACTCGCAGTGTCATCTGTGGTGTGGGATTTCGCAGGCGATGAAATAGGTCTAATAAGAGGGGTTGAACCGGTGCGGATCGAGGTGAAGCAGAATGTTGATTTCCCCAGGACACCTCAATACAACCTGTCGCCAGAAACGATTGCAGGGATAAAACCTGTAATCGAGACTTTCATTGAGAAAGGCATTCTGAAAGAGATCAGAGGTAGCCCCTGTAATTCACCTATTATGGGACTACAGAAACCGAGCGGGAAATACAGGATCGTGCAAGACCTGCGAAAGGTCAACACGATAGTTGTCCCTTGTTGTCCAGTGGTACCGAATCCTTCAGTAATACTGTTCCAGATCCCATGCGAAGCCGAGTGGTTTACTGTCATCGACTTGTGTCAAGCCTTCTTTTCGATACCGCTCCATGAGGAAAGCCAATTTCTTTTTGCATTTAGGCTGGAAAATCGCGTGTTAACATGGTGTCGTATCCCTCAAGGGTATACAGAAAGTCCATCGATCTTTAACCAGATCCTGAAAAAGAATCTTGAGAGTCTTGTGTTGCCGCAGAACTCAGTCCTCGTGCAATACATAGACGATTTACTCATTGCCTCAGAAACAGAAGCTGCTTGCAGAATTGACACTGTAGCCCTGTTGAACCACTTAGCTGAGAATGGACATAAGGTGTCCCCAAACAAGCTGCAGTACTGTTTGAATGAGGTACAGTACTTGGGACACAGATTGGAAATAGGCAATAGGAAGGTGTCACCAGACCGAATTGAGGCAATAATGAGTATGGCAGTACCCACCACACAGAGAGAAGTTAGGATGTTTCTGGGAATGGTCGGCTACTGTCGACAGTGGATTCCTAGTTTCTCCTTGAGAGCAAAGCCTTTGCAGAGGCTTACGCACAAGGATGTGAGTGATCCGGTACCATGGGACGAGGAGTGCTTGATGTCATTCCTGAAACTGAGAGAGGAATTGTGCAGTGCTCCGGCACTGGGGATGCCTGATTACAACAAGGCCTTTTCATTGTTCTGTTATGAGAGGGAAGGATGTGCATTAGCAGTCTTAGCTCAGAACCATGGAGGGGTCCGTAGACCAGTTGCCTATTTCTCAGCTACTCTAGATCCAGTAGCTTCTGCGTTGCCCAGATGTCTAAGATCCGTTGCTGCAACAGGTGTCAGCATTGAAAGATGTGAAAGCATTGTAATGGGACATCCACTGACTGTACATGTGCCACACTCGGTTGAGTTATTAATGACCAGAACCAAGACTCAGCACCTAACGAACAATAGGTTAACAAGGTACGAGCAAGTCATACTTGCCGCAGAGAATGTGACTCTGAGAAGGTGCTCTTTCTTGAACCCTGCGACATTGATGCCTACACCGAACGTAGATGATGAAGATTGTGCGGACCATGATTGTCTCGATGTGACCAAACTTTGCACCAAACCGAGACCTGACATTGTCGATGAACCGCTGGCTGACCCAGATGAAATTTTCTTTGTCGATGGTTCATGCTTAAGGGACAGTGTTGGGCAATTGAGAGCAGCGTTTGTTGTGTGTACCATTTCGGGAGTGGTTGAGGCTGCTTGCCTAGAAGGAGTACGCTCCGCGCAGGTAGCTGAGATCATTGCCTTGACTCGTGCCTGTTTGGCCGCTGATCAAATTCGAATTACGATTTACACCGACAGCCAATATGGGTTTGGTGTGGTGCATGACTTCGGGCAGTTATGGTCTCAGAGGGGATTTTTGACATCATCTGGCTCACCCATTAGGAATGGAGAATATGTAAGACAACTGTTGGATGCATTACAGCATCCGAAGGAAATTGCTGTTGTTAAATGTTCCGCGCATGGGAAAGGGGAAGACTTTGTGTCATTGGGCAATAATTATGCAGACGAGGTTGCCCGGTTCTGTGCAGAACAAGGATGCATATTCACAGATAGATACGCAGGGGAGAGCCAAGAAAGAACCGAGCTCAACATAATGTTGGCCATGGCAGACACTTGGGAAGAACTCAAGCGATTGCAGGATGAAGTCTCAGACCAGGAGAGAGAAGGATGGATCAAAGCAGGTTGTGAAAGAGGAGATGTGGATGTGTGGGTCTCCAGTGATGGGAGAGCCGTATTACCAGAAGAGTTGTTGAGCCCGATGGCAAGGCTGATACATGGACAGGCACACCTTGGTAGAGATGCAATGATGAGGGTGTTTAGACAGACGTGGTATAACCCACGATTTCGGGCAATGGCTGAAACAGTGTGTCAGAGGTGTGTTACGTGTCAGCAGATGAATGCTGGAAAGAAAACTGTAGTTACATTGAGTCACATTGGGAGGTCAGGTGGGCCTTTCAACAGGATACAGCTAGACTTCGTGGAAATGCCTAAGTGTAATGGGTTGAGGTACATTTTAGTGCTGGTATGTGTATTCTCACGGTGGGTGGAGGCTTACCCAACACGCAGGTATGACACTCTCACAGTGGCTAAGTTATTGTTGAGGGAGCTCATCCCTAGATTCGGGATCCCGACCTCTTTGGAATCAGATAGAGGAGGGCACTTCCACAGTGAAATCATGAAGTTACTTTGTGCTGCATTGAATATTGACCAGAGACTCCACTGTAGTTACAGACCAGAGGCTTCTGGGATGGTGGAACAAGTTAATGGAACTTTGAAAGCCCGGATGGCAAAAATGTGTTCTTCGACATCCCTGAAATGGCCCGATGCTTTGCCGCTTGTGTTGATGAGCATGCGAAGTGTCCCAGACAGGAAAACCGGGTTGTCCCCCCACGAGATACTAATGGGAAGGGCAATGAGGTTGCTGGCAGTACCAGCTACAGCCTTGATAAGCATCACTGATGACTTGATTCTTGATTATTGTAAAGGACTATCTGATGTGGTCCGTTCTGTATCCCAGCAGGTGCAGGCTGCAGTGGTCCCAGCCTCGAGTGATCTGTGCCACGACCTGTGCCCCGGAGATTGGGTGCTTGTCCGGAAACACGTGAGGAAGAGTTGCTTGGATGCTCGCTGGCGTGGCCCGTACCAGGTGATACTCATCACGAACACAGCAGTAAAGTGTGGAGGATTGCCGAACTGGGTGCATGCCTCCCATACCCGCAGAGTTTCAGCACCCTTGGAAGAAACAGCTCCTCTCGTAGATGAAAATCCAGCTGATGTGGCTGGGCCACATGAGAGGACAAGTCAAGCTGTAAGGGTTGCTGACACAGCTGGTGGTGCACTAGAGCAAGCTGAAGGGGGTTTCAACAGTTCGAACCCTGACTCAGAGACCGAAGACAGAAACGGTGCAGTGGGCGGAGAAGAGTCAGATTCAGCAGAAAGAGGAAGTAGTGCACTGGGTATAGCAGGGGAAGGCAGACGAACGAACAGAAGTGAGGAAGGTTGGCCTGAAAGACAGAGGCGACAGAACCTGAGGTTAGCACCTGAAAGAGACCTTGCCCCAGTGTCTGAAGCGTCTGAAACAGAGGCAAGTGACGAAGACCAGGCTCAAGATAGTCGGAGAAGGTCGAAAAGAACAAGAGTACCTTGTCGCAGATACTCTACCCCTGAGTGGACTTACACAGTGTTTGATGCAGGGGGTAGTGAGCACGGGAAGGCTGAGGTCAGTGCTGGTGGTCCGTCGGAGCCCGAATGTGGTAGTGAAGGTGGTGCTGCAGTTGCCAGGGCTCGAGGTAGAAGGAATACTGACCCTCACAGTTCCGAATCCCCGCTTCTGAGTGAAGTTCGACACTTGGTTCTGCATCGACTTGAATTTCCGTCTTTTGGGTTTGAGCCGTCTTCACATGAAATGGTAATTTTGCGTCTTGAACTTTTGTATCACGTTCTGGAACTGCTCAATGAGGATCTTATTGTGGATCAACTATAAACTGTAAATAAAAGTCTAAAAGAAGAAGATAACCTAGGTCCGAGTGGAAGAAGAATAAACTTAGGGACTTTCCACAGAAGAGGAACGAAAACTAGGGAAGTCTTTTTCTGGACTGTGTAAATAAGACTGTGATCGAAAAGGGAAAATCCGGAGATTTCATGGTTGCTCGAGCTGGTTAAGCAAGTCACGAGCCAAGGACACAGAGACTTTTTCAGGGTTCATTGCTATAACCAAGCACTTTTGAGAACTTTCGAAACCATGGAGCCGGGAGATCCCAATCGTAGATCTAAGTGGATTGTAGGCGTACTTATAAGTGGTGTGATAGTTTCTATAATCATAGTAATCATAGTCTCATATACTGGTTCGCATGAGCTAGAAGTGAAGGGGGTGCCAGGGACACCTACACCTACTACACCTAGCCAAAAAGAGGTAAACATGGGAGCTGACAGAGCTTTGTTATTGGAAGAAAGTCGTAGGTTACATATAGATTTGTCTAGGAGTGATTTTAAGCTTAATGCATATGCCAGGCTGCTATATGAGTATGCTGATGCGATGGATGCGAAAGATTGTTATGTGTGTATGCAGTTGCCCGCTTCAGTGGACGAGGGTATTAGATATCACCGTCTTCCACTGACTTATGGAATTTCATGTAGTCTTTTGCTTAGTATATTTTATGAGAGAGATCAGTTTGAGTATTTCTTTTCCAATTTCGACGCAGTGCTTCCTGAAGTCCCAGCTTACAAGCATTTGAATAAGTATGACTATTATAAGACCGAGGATAGACTCAGGAAGTTCTTTATACCGACTTTGGAATTGGATACAGCATTCGCTCACAGACATAATCTGACCTGCTCATTGTCAGATGTAGAGAAAAAGTTTGTAGATCAGGTAGAGGACAGATACAGAAAGCTGACCCAGTCACGAGACATGGGCCATAACAGACCTGATTGGACAGATGAGGAAAAATTGCATAAGACAAAGGGAAGCTATGGTCCTATAGCGTTAGACAAAGAGCAGAGGGGTAAGCTGTGCATAAGGCGTTATCAGACTTACTACGAAAAGGTTGCAGTGGGACAAAGCACTTGCGATCACGTTTTCACCATGGCAGATGTGGCAAAAGATTTTCTCCAAGGTCCTGTACAAGTGATACCAACGGTGTATTTTGTGTGTGGGAAGAATGCTTATGTGAGGTTGCCTGCAAATTGGTATGGAACATGTTATTTGGCAATAATATTTCCAAAGATTTACCATACAGAGGATTTGGAACTTCTAGAAAGTGGGAAGCATTCAAGAACGAGAAGAGCTGCAAGTGCAGGGATTATTGTGGGGGATATCTTTGGAGCTATGATACCCAGTCTGGGAGTAGTTTTGAATGATGTGAAACTCCGGAGATTAGCGACTGTGGTAGATGAACTATCGATGAATACAGCAAAGTCATTGGTACTGGTGGAAGGAGAGATGTTGTCAATAAGGGCAATGGTTTTGCAGAATCGCCTTGCTTTGGATGTCTTATTGGCAAAAGAGGGCGGAGTCTGTAAATTGTTGAAGGTTCAAGAGTGCTGCACTTATATACCAGACCGTAGCAAAGATCTGGAGAAATATATAAGTAATATCACTACCATCCACACAAAAATAGCGGATTTGACCGAAGAGGGGTTTGGGAAAAAGTTGGCAAGGGATTTGGTCAAGTGGGAAGCTGGTTTGCAAATCTAGGAAAGGGATTCCTTGGGTATGTTCTGAGACCCCTCCTGATCGTGGTGGTTTGTGTGGTTTGTCTGTGGATTTCGATCAAGACCTACAGGTGGTATCGAGCAGGCCGAGTTAAGAGAGCTTTGAGGGAAAAGGAGATGAGACTGGCAAGACTGCAGGACAGTCAATATCAGAGGCTCAAGAGAATGGAGAATCTAAGACCAGGAAAAATGGCAACGAGTTCTGTTTAGGTCGGTTCTTTCTCCAAGGGAGTTGAAGGAAATGTGATGACAGGAGTCATCAAAGGGGGGAACTGATAGAGCGACATGTTCTTGTGAAATTTGTAGGGGTGCATCATAATCATTGGTAGTTCGCACCCGCATATATTCAGACATATATTCGTATATATTCAGTTGTATATTCATGCATGTTTAGTAAAGAGTGAATAGTTCGCTGATATTAAGTGAATCAGTAGTATAATTGTGTTATGATAATTATGCAATGTAATGTTTATTGAATTGTGTGAAAAATAATGCATAGACAAATTAGTTTGTGTGTAATTCAATTGAAATAGATTAAACGTGCACCATATTAAAGTTGCACATGTAATTCATTTTCGCATATGAATTGTAATGAAAATGCTTATAGAGAAAAGTAAGATGTGTGTTTAAAAGTCATGTGTAAAGGCCTGACTACATATATGCTTAGGAAAGGCCTGGTTTATTCTTATGTTAGCTTATTTTGTAGGCAGAGAAAAGTTTCTCTTGGTAAGGCTCTCTGGGCACAAACGGTAGATTTAATTAGCACAGTAGAAGGTCTCTGTTGAACGTATCTTTTGTTGCAGGTGCAAGGACACATGTCTCGTTAGTAAAAGACTAACTCTTTGTTTTCTAAAGTTAGAGAGATGGGAGGCATGGTACAGGGAGTGCAATGGAATTTAGGGATGATACTTTCAGCGGAGAAGGTGCCTGGGACTCAAGGTCATCGCAACCGTCCAGGATGAAGTAACCGTTTCGATGGAAAAGTACAAGAAAGAAGACCTGGCCAAGGAGGCGTGACAAAGGCGTGTACAATTGTATTAGGGTTTTGTATTAGGGATAGTGCCCCGAGGGATGAGGCCAGAGAAGAGGTAGGGGAGGCCAGAGAGGAGGACAGAGAGTGTCCTGTTGAAGGAGCATAAAAGAATCTGAGCTTAGGTACTAGATGATTGCACTTCTGAGGAAGTCTTCACAGCTGACACCTTTTATTTACTCTTGCCTGGGGAAATCGTTATGTAGGGATGTCACTAAGAGTTAGTGTAGGGACAGCAATTGATTTAAAGCTTGCTTAGATAAATGAAGAGCAACGTAGAAATTGGAGCAATCATAGCTTGGTTGATCCTTCTGGAACTATCGATTCTCTTTATTCTGAGTCGGATGAGACTCCTGCGTAGATTATTATTTGTATTAGTGCCCATCTATTTCTTTAACCTCGTGTTGAGGTGTTTGCATGTCCAGTTGTTTTTGGCAATAATAAATTCATAAACTTGAATTCGGGGTCAGTGGTCCTTACAGACAAAATGGATGCTGTTATATAACCAGATGAGATTCTCTCCTTTACACTATTCAACAGGTAAAAAGATCCTGGCGACCAGAAGGTTCTTATAAATAATTAGATAAGAATCGGCGTTATCAGTTGCACTAAAAATGCTGTTTGCGCAACATTTTCTGTACACCCTCCAGTACTAGTCTCTATGGAAGAGGAAATTATGAAGCATAAATCGTGTAATATGTATAATTTGAATAAAATTATAGATAGTATGTGTGAGAGAATCATGCAATTTATCGGATGTTCCATCAATAAAGTCCGTCTTCACTTTACATTTTATTCCGCATAAAACAATTCACTTTTCTTTGAGTGACTTTAAGTGATCTGTCTAACTTATGTAGAATGCTAGGGGCTTCTTCAAGGGTGTAATTTGGGCTTCCTGCTGTGCAATGGGGCCCCCATAATTAAAAGGGTCCCCCACTCACCTTAAAGGCATTGAATCAGCGGCCCCCTCAACACATTCTGCAGGGGGGGAGGGGCATCATGCACTGCACCACTGGCTTTCTGCTCACTTCCCACCCGTAACATCCACTCTGTGGGCCTTTTGCGCCGCCAGAACGTCACTTTTTTGACGTTCTGGTGGCGCAATGTGCCACAGCATATTTACAAGGCCACGTAAGGCCACTTTTAGTGGCTTTTCATGGCCTTATAAATATGTGTCCCTTTTACGCAGAAAACTGCGTGAAAGGGGCATTCCATGGGTATTGCTATGGGTGTTCCCACGCAACACCCATGGAACCTGAAGCATTCCCAGATTTACGAGGCATTATAAACCTGGGAATGCGTCAGAACCTAATGTCACCCCAGGGGTGGCGTTAGGGAGGCGCAGCTAGGAGAAATATTTTCATTTCTCCTCATTTTTCCTTTTTCTATGTGTGCTGCATTCTGCAGCACACATAGAAAGAGGAAAGCACCTCTTGTGGTTGATTTTGTGCAGGAAGGTGTCCCTTCCTGCACAAAATAAATCATTCCTGCAACATAGGCACCCTTGCACCATGGTGCAAGGGTGCCTGCGTTGGTGCACGGCAGCCCATTGTGCACGGGCGTAGGGGAAAAGGACAGGAATGTGCCGTATCTTATAGATACAGCGCATTCCTGCCCTTTTGTTTTGACGTAGGGCAGCGCAGCAAGATTCCTTGCGGCACTGCCCTACGGCAAAACCTCAAAAATGAGGCCCTGCATGATTTATTTGAGTTTGGCGCTATGTAATGTTAGGTCATTTACCTCCGCGCTTGCGTCAACGTTTAGAGCAAGAATATTTTTGTGATTGAAAGTTGATTGAGGCTTCCCTTTGCACCACTCTGCTTGGTACTATCACCATTTGGGCCGGAGGTGTTTTTAACCAGCAGAGAACAAATTGGCACTCAGCAAAAGGTAAGCATTCTTCAAATGAGAATCTGAACTTGAGAATGCTGACCTTCCAAAGTGGAATGGAAAATTCTGACTTAACATTGATAGACAGATCCCAAATCAAAGCAGTATAAGCCATGGCACCTCGTCTGGATTTCTCCTTAAAAGATGGCGCAGCATCATGGAAAGTTGTGCAGAAGGTTAAGGGCTTCATTTATGAGGTTTTGGCGTAGGGCAGTGCCACAAGGAATCTTGCTGCACTGCCCTACATCAAAACAAAAGGGCAGGAATGGGCCATATCTATAAGATACGGCGCATTCCTGTCCTTTTTCCCTGCGCCGGCGCACAATGTGCTGCCGTGCGGCAATGCAGGCACCCTTGCACCATGGTGCAAGGGTGCCTGCGTTGTGGGGATGATTGATTTTGTGCACAAAATCAACCATAAGAGGCGATTTCCTCTTTCTATGTGTGCTGCAGAATGCAGCACACATAGAAAAAGGAAAAAATGAGGAGAAATGAAAATATTTCTCCTCGCTGCGCCTCTCTAACGCCACCCCTGCGGTAGCCTTAGGTTCTGACGCATTCCCAGGTTTACGATGCCTCCTAAATCTGGGAATGCTTCAGGTTCCATGGGTGTTGCGTGGGAACACCCACAGCAACACCCATGGAACACCCCTTTCACACATTTTTCTGCGTGAAAGGGGCACATATTTATAAGGCCATGAAAAGCCACGTAAAGTGGCTTTACGTGGCCTTGTAAATATGTCGTGGCACATTGCGCCGTCAGAACGTGAAAAAAGTGACGTACTGGCGGTGCAAAAGTGCCGGTAGGGTCTCATAAATGAGGCCTGGAATGTGCAAACAACGGGTGCACTCATCTTAGTGGCTGCATTTGCGCCTTTCTATCTGAAAAAAAACGACTATTGGCGCTTAACGTTTTCATGTGTGTCCCATATTTAGAAATGAATGAATTTGCACTAATGCAGAATTGCACAAATGCACTGTTCGTATTAGTGTAATTTCACATTAGCACTAATATGTATACATTTTTCACATCTGCTGATTCAATTTTTGCAGTGTTTACACCTTTTATATACAAGCCAAATGTAAAAACATGGGGGCATATTCTCAAGAACGTGTGATAACTACCGCAAGTGTAGCTTAACGCAACCCTACACATCGCAGTCCATCGCGGGAAAACAACTCCGTGTTAACGTGGTATTCACAACACGGCGGTACCATGCGATAGTCACAGGACAACGCGTCAAATGAACGCGTTAGAAACAACGCGACGCCGCAAAAACGCGAAACCCCAACGCGAAAATAGTAGCGATGACGCCAATTGTGATACAAAAATCTACGAAAACCAGCCACAGGCCTGCAATTCCCACGCGTCATGCGGGAAAATGCACCATAAAAGTAGAAAAAAACATACCGACAAAAGCCAAACAACAGCGAAGCACAATGGAGGCAGCCAGAGCAAGTACAGAGGACAAACAGAACCCCACAAGCCCCACGGAGGACCAGCCTGGGACCTCGGGGTCAGGGAAGGGCAAGGACAAGAAGAAGAGGAAGACGAAGTTCAGTCCGCAGGAAAACAGGATCCTGATAACGGAGGTGATAGAACACCATCAATCACTGTTCGTCACCTCCACTGTGTCACTGGCAACTAAAAATGGAATATGGCAGACCATCGTGGACAAGGTGAATACAGTCGGAGTGCTGAAGAGGACAATGGACGAGGTCAAGAGGCGCTGGAATGATGTAAAGCGCAAAACCAAGCTGAAACTCAAAAAACAACCGGAAGGCAGCAATGCAGACTGGAGGTGGGAGTCCTGCGCCACAGGAGGAGCTGGACAAGATGGAGGAAATGGTGTCCACAGTCATCAGTGGGGAGACAGTGGCAGGAGTCGGGGGACCGGACACTGCTCAACATGACCGGACACAAGAGCAACAGGGTGAGTAACCACCAGGGACTGGGGGGACGGGGGGAGATGGGCACAATGGCACACATGCACAATTAAGCATAGCACATCTGCGGACAAACCATGCCCCAGACCCACAACTCCCACCAAGAGACCAATGCACACAGGTATGCAACATCTCAGCACTGCAGAAGCACAGAACCCAGACGCACACCGCATGGAAGAGAGGAGGGCAGCTAAATCAGAGCTGCAGGGGCGACTCCCCCAAAATGCGGCACACACACATAACATGCAGAGCACATCAACATTGACAACGAGGTGGTACAAACCACAACACGTCCACAACAGAACAGAGGACACAACAAGTGCCGCATGTGCGTAGAAACTGGCTAATCACATATGGCACTGCAGGGAAATGTGAGTTGACAATGTACAAGTACAAACTCACATCCGTGATGTAGTCGGAATGTCCACTGTCCCTCATCAAATAGGCATCTCCCCACAAACAGTCACAATGTGCATTGTCATGCAGTCTGAATGCAGACATGTACAATGCGTCAACATACATGTGTACACGATGTTAAACTGCATCTCCACTTCACATTGCAGGGGGAAATCCAACACCTCCTGCAGAGCAGTCCGAACCTCTCTTCTCTGATGACAAAGAGAACCACCACACCTTCGACTCAGACGCCCTCGAACAGCTCGTGGAGAGCCTCTGCAGCCCACTTCCAGGATCAGGGCAACCCAGCTGCCACGAGGAGCCCCCCCCTGCACAGTACACACAGCAGGCAGCACCCACCACCACGGCTCCCTCCCAGGACCCCCACGACGAACACATGGCCTTCCAACGCCGTGTGTTGGGGTGCCAGGAGAAGCTGGCTGAACAGGTGCAGGTGGGGTTCGACCGCATGCCAGCCAAACTAGACGCCATACGTGGGTGTCTAAGTCCCATCAGGGACCACTCACAGTCCCTAACGGACGCCCACAGTCCACTCCATGCCCTCCAACGGACCATGGCGGACAGCGCCAGAGTCCTGACTCTGCGACAAGAATGACTGTCTAGCCAGGGTTCCTCCAGCGATCTCGCCCGGGAGTTGGGACACATGCAGAGGATCAGGGAGAACATGGAGCGGATGCAGGCGGAAAGAGCGGCTGCCACGGCTGCACACCAGCGAGAGGTAGCTGAGTCCCTCAATGCCCTGAAGACCTTCCTCATGGCATTGCTGCCACAAGGCCTTGCGCTGAAGCATGCTGTTGCTACCACCCCATCCACATCTCCGGCCCCTGATGTGTCTGTGCCACACAGTGCTGGGGACAGTACACCACCACCCACATGTGAGGCGCATGCAACAGCAGAGGACGAAGATGCGGATGAACCCACCCTCATGGTCAGGAGGATGCAGTAGCATTCATCTCCGCCATGTGGCCTGTTTCTGCTTGGTTCTGCCCTCTGCATCATCACCTTCCACTGTCCCCCAATGCACTCTGCGACACTCACCTCTGACCTCGACATGGACTGCCATATTCTGTTTGGTCACCAATGACACAGCTATCAGACTGCGGACTGAAGTCCTCCTCTCCTGATGTACCTGTCATTCCCTGAAGGACTCTGGCTGGCCCTTTACGGGCCGACAATGTGAAGTGGGGTTGGCATGGCCCTGTACTGCTCCAGCTGCAACACTCCCTTGAATGTGTAATAAACATTCATATCCACACAGATGTGTCATGTCTATGATCTTTCAAGTGTGGAAGTATGGATGAATGTAGGGTCAGTGATTCCCCCTTACGTCCATGTTGCCCATGTTGTGGGACTATTGTCACAGGGTGACAGATTGCTGATTCCGGTCCGGGTGGCGCCGACACTACAACGGAGACACATCCATTAGTCACTTCCTTGTCCAGCCCAGGACGGAACCATGCCCAGAGCCCTGGGGTCATTGTTCACACCCTTACGCTGGACTGGCATACGCCAGGACAGCCCACTCCGATTACGTACACAGGGGGGGACGACAGCGCTACATGTCCTAGGTCTTCACTGTGGGGATCTGCAGCTCACAGGTCTAGTTGTCAGCATGCCACAGCCACTCCCTCACGGCTGGTGTACACCCACACCACACCCATCCAGCACTGGCGTCACAGGCCATGCGACCCTGGCAATAAAAATGGCCTGACGCACATGCTGGACACCATTTCCACTCTCTCTGACTGGGTGTCACCGTGTAGTTCTCATGTGTGCATGAGGGCCTAGGGCCCTGCCACCTCACATTGCCCAGTGCCGGGGGTGACATGATGGCGTCCGCACAACGGGACTCAATCATTCAGGGTCCATGGCTAGCGGGGCACAGACTTGGTGGCACCGGATACACTGCGGCAGGCACAGGCACCCCGCCACGGGACGGTGTCTTGCGGTGCAGTGAGATAGTGGCACCTTAAGCGCTGAGCGGGTGTGCAGTCTGCGATGATGCCGTGTGCACTGATGTGGTCTCTGCCATTGCGTAATCAAGACCCAGAGTCAGGTGTGTGACCTGGTGGCCGGCGGTGCAGGGCTGCATGATGTGGAGGGTGCCATGGTCGCGGGCACCGGGCTTGGAGATCCCCCCGGAACGTGGTGGGCCCTCTTGGAGACACGCCGGTGGCGGAAGGTGAGCAGTGAGGCCTGGTTGCGCAGGGGCGGGCAATCACCGCTGGGCGGCGGGAGGGGCTGGGGTGCAGCAGCCTGTGTGCGCAGGGGCGGGCAAGCGATGATGGCGTGTGCAACTGTATGGACTCTGCCATTCATGTCTCTGGAAACTGTTTCAGATGAGGGACCTGGGGGACTGCTGTGAATACCGGCACGTGGTTGGAGACACACCGGTGGCAGCGGGTGAGCAGTGAGGCCTAGGTCCGCAGTGTCGGCACTCTCTCCCTCTCTCCCTCTCTCTTTCTCTCTCCCTCTCTCCCTCTCTTTCTCTCTCCCTCTCTCCCTCTCTCTTTCTCTCTCCCTCTCTCCCTCTCTCTTTCTCTCTCCCTCTCTCCCTTTCTCTTTCTCTCTCCCTCTCTCCCTCTCTCTTTCTCTCTCCCTCTCTCTTTCTCTCTCCCTCTCTCCCTCTCTCCCTCTCTCTTTCTCTCTCCCTCTCTCTTCCTCTCTTTCGCTCTCTCTCTCTCTGCACTTTGATGGGCGCATGGCACACCTTCTGATCCAGATTTCTGTTTTGCAGGCTGTGACTTACAGAATGTCCTGAGACGACCCACCATGCCTCTTCCGATTTTTTTTTTTTGGTTTGTTCTGTAATAAACGTATTGTTTGGATATTTTGATATGGGTGTATGATTTCCCTTTTTCTGGCCACATATGTATGTTGGGTGTTGTGATTGTGCGACTTCAGGCGATTTGTTTGATTCATGAATTTGTGGAGTTGATGTGCAATATCTTTGTCCATAGGGGGAGTGTGGGGGGGTGCCCGAGGTAGGGCCCCAGGGGGGGTCCTGGGGGTGGTGGCGGTGGGTGTTGTTGACCTATTGGGGCTCAGGCCTGCATGATGGGTTGCTCCAGGGCATCTGTTGTTCTTCATGTGCGGCTTTGGGCTGTGCTCCCTTGTCTGGTGCCGGTTGTCATCCGACTTTACACCAGGTAGGAGCAGGTGTTAGTTTCCTGCTGCTAACGCGCCTTAGCGCATGTTTTGTGATCTTATCGCCGATCTGGCTGGTCGTTGAGAATGTTGTGGAGTGGTGTTGTCGCGGCTTTTTGCACAGGAACGCCTACTCTCCATATCATTAGCGTTAGTTGCCGGACTCCTCTGTGGCGATGTTTTTTGCGACTGCTATCACAGGTAAACTGGTGTTATGGGCTGTTAGCACCAGCTTGGGAATGGGGTGATGACTTTATCGCGGATTTGGCTGCGATAAAGTGCTGTTGGCTTGGCGATAGCTCCTTGAGAATATGCCCCTATGTGCGCAGTAAAAAATGCACAGCACCCAAAAAATGTTTTGTATTTGCAGGGGCAAAAGTGCTATTGAGACATGCACAAACGTCATTTGCCCATGTGCACAGACAGCCAATAAAAATATGTATACTTGAGTGTTGATAATGAATTCCGCAATCTGTTTAAAATCATTGTATTGTAGAGCAAATATTTTTCAGAAAACCCATAACATATTTCTATGTTGAATCATTACAGGACACTCTTCTATGTGAGAGGTAGTCTAGGGTAGGTGCTAACTTGTACTTTTACACACTGTCTTATAATGAAGGGGGGGCAACCTTAGGCAAGAAAAGAGGACTCGCTCTTTGAAGGTGGACATCTTGGTTAGGATACTTCTCTCTCAGTCCCCAAAGCATGGCCTACCAACCTTAAATATGAGGCTAATTCCTCAGTTCCACTGAAAAAGACAACTGGCCATGATTCAAGGCCCATCATCAGCTAGAAAAACAAACATTAGTAAATGCATTAGGTTTCGCCTATGTGATTAAAAATAAGCTGTTTTTTGTTGTAAGTTGTAGCTTGCTGAGTAGTTGTACAATATAAGTTAAAGAAAGTCTGTTAAAGTGTTATAACTTGTTTATGTACAAAAAGGCAATATATTGTGCTGTTACTAGTGGTATAGTGTGGGTAAGTAATAGCAACATTTCGAAAAATGAAAGAGGGAAATAATAGAATTAATTGATTTAATAGCAATATCATGTGTTTAGAGGAGTTCTGGCAACTTTTGGGCCCGGTGTCACTGCACCATTCAAATCATGCCCCTAGTGCCTGCAAGATAACTGCATTTGTGACTGCCTGTTTGGTAGTAAAATATAGCACTATTTGGTGTTTAGAGGAGTTATGACAACTTTTGGCCCCAGTGCCACTGCACCTGCTGTACCATTCAAATCATGACCCTATTGCCTGTAAGGTAACTGCACTTGTGGCTGCCTGTTTAGTAGTAAAATATTGCAGTATTTGGTGTTTAGAGGGGTTCCTAGAGCTTTGGGCCCAGCTGTCACTGCACCTGCTGCACATCTGAAATCATGACCCTAGTGCCTGCAAGGTAACTGCAATTGTGACTGGCTGTTTAGCAGTCAAATATAGCAATATTATGTGTTTAGAGGAGTTCTGACAACGTTTGGGCCCAGTGCTACTGCACCTGCTGCACCATTCAAATCATGACCCTGTTGTCTGCAAGGTAGCTGCACATGTGGCTGCATGCTTAGTAGTAAAATATAGCATAATTCTTGTACATTAACTTTATTTTTAATGCACAAAGTTTATTATAACATTTAGAATTTGATCATAATGACCAAATAGAATACGTTGAAAAAATCAATCTGATAACGCTTACAAAGTGCAAAGAAATGTACTGAGGCATGAATAGGAAATGCCACAAATGTTCTAAGGCTAAAGCATCTACTTTACACAACTAAGCAAAAAAAAACAAGCATTCCAGCAAATTGTAGAAGCTGTCTGCCTTTTCAGTGGGAAGAGATCTTATCTTGACAGTGAATGGGGCTTAAACAGCGTGAACAGCTTTAGTAGAAGTATCTTAAATGTATGCAGCCAGGGGAAGTTAAAAATAAAGTTCCACACAAAAGCGAATGAACACAGTAATTTGGAGATGGGAACTGATAAGAGGCCCCTTTTCAGATATAATAAATACGAGAGATTTCACAAGCACAGCTCAACCATTGTGCAGGTGAAACCTAAAAACGGAAATCAGTGAAACTAAAAGAGGACCATGATATCAACATCAAAACTAGTCCATTGACCTAATATATGTTTCTGGCAGATGGAGGCTGAGATCTTTGCTCCTCTACTGTGTCTTCAATGCTGAATAGTGCAAATTCTCTTTAAGTAGCATGCTGCTCCAAAATGTCAAGAACCATTCTCGCTCAGTGTTACCTCCTTTGACATGAAAAGACCATAGCCACCACCTTAGTGGTCCCACACCTGGTTCCTCCCTCTCTCATTGACACAACTGGAGTTTGTGAAAAATGTGCTCAGGCATTAAATAAGATTTGTAATCAGTCTCACATATAATTAACATACTATTCGGGATATCATATTTCATCAGCTATATTTATTTTAAGTAGACTACATTACACATCTGTATATCATCTTACCAATTTTCATTAACTGCAAGGTAAAATACTCAGAGTCCAATGCAATTTACGTTGGACAAGGTAGACTCACTATAAAACCCCTCGACGACTCCTCTGATTTCTCGATTACTCTTAATAGGTGTGGTTTAACTTGGTTTCACTCGTTCACTCTGAGTCAGGTCTTTCACAGTACCTAATTTCCAAACCACATTTAGCAATTGCCCCTTTCTTATTCCTTATTCCTTATTCTACTACCAAAGACTCATTCTTCCATACAACTCCTGAGTAAGCTGTTAACTAAATAACCTTCTCGATTAATCTTATAAAAGTAGGCACCAACTCATTCAAGATACTCCACCCTTCAAACCTTTCTAAAGCATCCGTAAAGCATTTCAAACACAGAACATTAGAAGAGTTCCCTGATACATTCATTTTGGATCCGTTACACTCTAGACCAGGGATACTCAAAGTACGACCCGGGGGCCGAATACGGCCCTCTTGACCTTTAATTGCTGCCCCATTGTGAACGGCAGCACTGGGCTGCTGTTCACTTGACAGAGCAGGAACATTCAGAAAGCTGTGAAACAAACAGGCATATTTTATTTACTTGTTAACTAAAGTAACTTTAAAGAATCAAAGAAGGTGTCCTAGACAGCATATCTTTACAAACACCTTTAGTTTTAAAGACACCTTACACTAAACATGTAAAAACATGATAAACTCTCTACACACCTTAAAAAAGTGTATTTAATTAACATGCATAAGCGTTTCACCTTGGTAGATCAGATTGTATCACTGTATTGAGAAGAGGCAATAATTAGCAGTGATATTTTCAAACATGATCTTGGAAACATTCATGCCTCCCCCATTCTGAAAACAATGCCATTAGTGAACCAAGAGGCAAGTAATTTGTCAGATGCACCTTATGTGTAGCCTTGGTTGTTATATAATTGGAACAACATTATAGTTTCTTAACCCTTTCGGTGCTCATGAAGGAATGGTTCCGTCATGAGCACCAGTGCTCCTGTGCTCATGACTAAGCCTGGGCGGAGTTTGTGAAGTTCTGCTACGCGGAACTCAGCAAAGTGCAAAAAAACTCCGACGCGCTACGCAGAGCTCCGCAAGCGGCGGAGTGTGTTGGATAAATGCTGTTCGCGGGGATTTTCAGTGCCAGGTGCTTGTCTGCACTGTGCAATCATCGCAAACGGCACCATGCACAGCGCAAGCGGGTGCTGCTTCCTTTCTGCCGCTCGAGTAGATTTTTCCTCGAGTGGCAGCTTTCTCAACGCGAACTGACAGTTTCTCAACGTGAGCGGTCGCGAGCATACACGACCACTCGCAATGAGAAATCTGACCGCCTGCGTTGAGAAATCTCGCCGGGAGGTTGATTTTCCACGCTCGTGCTTGGCAACTTTATGTTGACGAACGCGAAAAAGGAAAAATCTCGCCGGGAGGTGGATTTTCCTTGCTTGCGCTCGCCAACTTGACGTTGACGAACGCGAGCGAGGAAAAAAACTCAGCTCGGCGGAGCACAGTTTTTCAGAACTCCGCGCACTCCGCGTAACGCGGAGTGTGGAAATCTCTGCAAACTCCGCAAGCGGAGCGGAGTTCATCGCTCAGACTTACTGATGACGGAACCATTCCGTCATGAGTACAGGGGCACTAAATCCCTCTGCTGCAGACAGCAGAGGGATTTCCTTTTTTTTGTTGGCCTCGGGAGGTGGGGAGGAGCTTCCCCAAACTCCCGAGGCCATTTCTATATTTCCAATGCAATGACGATCGCTCTCATGGCGCTCTGATGTCATTGCATTGAAAATGAAACTGAGACTTAGTTTCATTGTTTTGGTGCTCGTGGGGCTATCTCAGCCCCGAGCAACGAAACACTTGGGAGAGGTATCGTTGAAAAGGGGAGAATCTCCCCTTTCCAATGGTACCCTTCCCTAGTGGATCCACCACCAGCCACCAGGGAAGGGGGGGCGGCCCCTTGGGTAAGGGCCTTTGCTCCCCCATTACATTTTTCTACAGCCAGTCTTTCTGCCCCCCCGGTGTGGCAGAAAGCACCCTAGACGCCAGGGATTTTTTTTATAGGCCAGGGGTGGGAGCTGCCCAGAATAGGCATGCCAATGCCCCCACCCTTCCCCCCCCAAAGAAGGCAAAAGACTTTCTGCCCCCCCAGGAGGCAGATGGGGCAATGGCCCCTGATCTGCCCCCCGGGGGGGCAGAAAGCACACTAGGCACCAGGGAATTTTTTTATATACATAGGGGTGGGAGCTGACCAGGATGGGCCTGCCAATACCCCCCACCCCAAGAAAATTGCCACAGTCTTTCTGCCCCCCCGTGAGGCAGATGGGGCAAAAGCCCCTTATCTGCCCCCTCAGGAGGGCAGAAAGCCCACTAGGCACCAGGGATAAAAAAAATCAAAATTCAGGGGTGTGGGCTGCCTAGAATGGGTATGCCAATGCCCCCACCCCCCAAAAAAGATGCCACAGTCTTTCTGCCCCCCCCCAGGAGGCAGATGGGGGCAGTAGCCCCTGATCTGCCCCCAAGGGGGGCAGAGAGCCCACAAGGCGCCAGCGATTATGCTGGCTTTTTTTATACATAGGGGTGGGGGCTGCCCAGAATAGGCATCCCAATGCCCCCCCCCATAAATCCACAGTCTTTCTGCCCCGCTTGGGGGCAAATTGGGGCAATAGCCCACGATTCCCCTCTCCCCAGGGCGGCATAAAGCCCACTAGGCACTGACGTGCCTACCTGTGGATTTTGGGTCCTAGCGCAGCCGGCATCTTGGGAAACATAGCAAACCTGTATATTTTTGAAATCTAGACACCAAGGGGAATCTAGGATGGGGTGACTTGTGTGCCTCTCACCAGGTTCTGTTACACATAATCCCTTGCAAATCTCAAACTTAGATAAAAAAACACATTTTCCTCACATTTCTCTGATGGAAAGTTCTGGAATATAAGGGGAGCAACAAACTTCCACCAACCAAGCATTCCCCCAAGACTCCCGATAAAAATGGTACCATACTTGTGTGGGTAGGCCTAGTGCCAGCAACAGAAAACGACCCAAAACGCAACGTGGACACATCACATCTTTCCAGTGAAAACTGACCCTTTTTTGGCATGGTGCCTAGCTGTGGATTTTGGACACTAGCTCAGCCGGCACCTAAAGAAACCTAGCAAACCTATATATTTTTGAAAACTAGACACCCAGGGGAATCCAGGATGTGGTGACTTGTGTGGCTCTCACTAGGTTCTGTTACAAAGAAACCCTTGCAAACCTCAAACTTTGTAAAAAAAACAAATTTTCCCCACATTTCTGTGATGGAAAGTTCTGGAATCTGTGTGGGTCCACAAACTTCCACCCACTTCACATTCTCCAAAGTCTCCCAATAAAAATGGTACCTCACTCCTGTGGGTGGGCCAAGTACTCGCGACAGGCAAGGGCCCAAAACGTATTGTGGAGACATCAAAATTACCTATCACAAAACGACCTGGTTTTGCGAGTGGGGGCACCTGGGTTTTTGGCCCCGGGCTCAGCCACCATCTAAGGAAACCTTCCAAACCCACACATTTCTGAAAATTAGACACCCTGGGGAGTCCGGTGATGTGCGGCTTGCGTGGATCCCCCATCGTTTCCCTACCCAGAATCCCCTGCAAACCTCAAATTTAGGTGAACAAAATCATATTTTGCTCACTTTTCTGTGTGAAAAAGTTGTGAGATCACCAACTGACACAAATTTCCTACCACCTAGCGTTCCCCCAGGAGGTCCTGATAAAAATGATACCTCTATTGTGTGGGTGGGCATAGTGGCTGCAACAGGAAATGGCCCAAATTGTACTGTGAAGACTTCAAAATTACCTATCATAAAATGACCTGGTTTTGCAGGGGGGGCACCTGTTGTTTTGGCCCTGGGCTCGTGGCCATCAAGGGAAACCTACCAAACCCACACATTTCTGAAAACTAGACACCCTGGGGAGTCCAGTGAGGTATGGCTTGCGTGGATCCCCCAACGTTTTCCTACCCAGAATCCCCTGCAAACCTCAATTTAGCTGAAAAAATCACTTTTTCCACACATTTTTGTGTGGGATCACTGTGCCGGCACAAATGTCCTACCACTTAGCGTTTCCCTTGGTCTCCCGAGTAAAATGATACCTCACTTGTGTGGCTGTCCAATGCAGAATCAGCTAAAAACTTATGTTTTTAAAAATGTAGCACTTAGAATTTGTGTTGCTATACCCTTAATCCCTATGTTTTTGGCCCTTCCCAGTCACAGGCCTTTGGCCCACCCACACAAGTGAGGTATCATTTTACTCGAGAGAACAACACTGGGTGGTAGGACATTTTTGCCGGCGCGGTGATCCCACACAAAAATGTAAGGAAAATGTGATATTTTTAGCTTAATTTGAGGTTTGCAGGGGATTCTGGGTAGGAAAACATTTGGGGATCCACGCATGCCATACCTCCCTAAACTCCCCCGGGTGTCTAGTTTTCAGAAATGTCTGGGTTTGGTAGGTTTTCCTAGATGGCCGTCGAGCCCCGGACAAAAAACGCAGGTGGCCCTCCTTGCAAAAACAGGTCGTTTTGTGATAGGTAATTTTTATGTCTCCACAATACGTTTTGGGCCCTAGCCTGTCGCGGGTACTTGGCCGACCCACACAAGTGAGGTACCATTTTTATCGGGAGACCTGGGGGAACGCTGGGTAGTAGGAAATTTGTGTCAGCCCAGTGATCCCACAACTTTCCCACACAGAAAAGTGAGGAAAATGTGATTTTTTTCAGCTAAATTTGAGGTTTGCAGGGGATTCTGGGTAGGGAAACGTTGGGGGATCCATGCAAGCCGTATCTCACAGGACTCCCCAGGGTGTCTAGTTTTCAGAAATGTGTGGGTTTGGTAGGTTTCCCTAGATGGCCCCTCCATGTGGGGTGGGTGGAAGTTTGTCAAGCCACACAGATTCCAGAACTTTCCATCACAGAAATGTGGAGAAAATGTGTTTTTTTTTTACAAAGTTTGGGGTTTGCAAGGTATTTTGGGTAACAGAACCTGGTGAGAGCCACACAAGTTACCCCATCATGGATACCCCTGGGTGTCTAGTTGTCAAAAATGTATAGGTTTGCTAGGTTTCCCTAGGTGCCGGCAGAGCTAGGGTTCAAAATCTACAGCTAGGCACTTTGCAAAAAAGGGGTCAGTTTTCACTGTAAAAATGTGGAGTGTCCATGTTGCGTTTTGGGCCGTTTCCAGTTGCGGGCACTTCGCCTACCCACACAAGTGAGGTACCATTTTTATCAGAAGACTTTGGGGAATGTAGGGTGGGTGGAATTTTGTGGATACACACAGATTCCAGAACTTTCCATCACAGAAATGTGAGGAAAATGTGTTTTTTCGACAAAGTTTGAGACTTGCAAGGGATTCTGGGTAACATAACCTGGTGAGAGCCACACAAGTCACCCCATCCTGGATTCCCCTGGGTGTCTAATGTAAAAAAATGTATAGGTTTGCTAGGTTTCCCTAGGTGCCGGCAGAGCTAGGTTTCAAAATCTACAGCTAGGGACTTTGAAAAAAGGGTCAGTTTTCACTGTAAAAATGTGGTGTGTCCACATTGCGTTTTGGGCCATTTCCTGTCGCTGGCACTAGGCCTACCCACACAAGTGAGGTACCATTTTTATTGGAAGACTTTGGGGAATGCGGGGTGTGTAGAATTTTGTGGACCACGCATATTCCAGAACTTTCCATCACAGAAATGTGAGGAAAATGTGTTTTATTTTTTTACAAAGTTTGAGCTTTGCAAGGGATTCTGGGTAATAGAACCTGGTGAGAGTCACATAAGTCACCCCATTCTGGATTTCCCTCGGTGTCTAGCTTTTAAAAATGTATAGGTTTGCTAGGTTTCCCTAGATGCTGGCAGAGCTACGGTTCAAAATCTACAGCTAGGCACTTTGCCAAAAAAGGGTCAGCTTTCACTGTAAAAATGTGGAGTGTTCATGTTGCGTTTTGGGCCGTTTCTTGTCGCGGGCACTTGGCCTACCCACACAAGTGAGATACCATTTTTATCGGAAGACTTTGGGAAATGTGGGGTGGGTGGAATTTTGTGTATACACGCAGATTCCAGAACTTTCCATCACAGAAATTTGAGGAAAATGTGTTTTTGGGACAAAGTTTGGGGTTTGCAAGGGATTCTGGGTAACATAACCTGGTGAGAGTCACACAAGTCACCCCATTCTGGATTTCCCTCGGTGTCTAGCTTTTAAAAATGTATAGGTTTGCTAGGTTTCCCTAGATGCTGGCAGAGCTACGGTTCAAAATCTACAGCTAGGCACTTTGCCAAAAAAGGGTCAGCTTTCACTGTAAAAATGTGGAGTGTTCATGTTGCGTTTTGGGCCGTTTCCTGTCGCGGGCACTTGGCCTACCCACACAAGTGAGATACCATTTTTATCGGAAGACTTTGGGAAATGTGGGGTGGGTGGAATTTTGTGTATACACGCAGATTCCAGAACTTTCCATCACAGAAATTTGAGGAAAATGTGTTTTTGGGACAAAGTTTGGGGTTTGCAAGGGATTCTGGGTAACATAACCTGGTGAAAGTCACACAAGTCACCCATTCCTGGATTCCCCCGGTTGTCTAATTTTCAAAAATGTATAGGTTTGCTAGGTTTCCCTAGGTGTCGACAGAGCTAGGTTTCAAAATCCACAGCTAGGTACTTTGAATAAAAGTGTCAGTTTTCACTGTAAAAATGTGGTGTGTCCACCTTGCGTTTTGGGCCGTTTCCTGTCGTGGGCACTAGGCCTACCCACATAAGTGTGGTACCATTTTTCTCGGAAGACTTTGGGGAATGCGGGGTGTGTAGAATGTTGTGGACCACGCATATTCCAGAACTTTCCATCACAGAAAAGTGAGGAAAATGTTTTTTTCTTTTTTTTAACAAAGTTTGAGGTTTGCAAGGGATTTTGAGTAACAGAACCTGGCGAGAGCCACTCAAGTCACCCCATCCTATATTCTTCTGGTGTCTAGTTTTTAAATATTTACAGGTTTGCTAGGTTTTCCTAGGTGCCGGCTGAGTTAGGGTTCAAAATCCACAGCTAGGCACTTTGCAAAAAAATGGTCTGTTTTCAATGTAAAAATGTATAGTGTCCACGTTGCATTTTGGGCCGTTTCCTGTCGCGGGCACTAGGCCTACGCACACAAGTGAGGTACCATTTGTATTGGGAGACTTAGGGTATCACAGAATTGTAGAGCAACTGTTATTACCTATTGACTTTCGATGCATTTCTGCCTTCCTAATGTAAGACAATGTGTAAAAAAGAAGTCACTTTGAAAAATGTCCTATAATTCACATGCTAGTTTGGTTACCCACAATTTCGTAGATGTGCAAATAGCTACTGTTTCTAAACTCTATATTTTGTTCCCATTTCGGAAATACAAAGGTGTCCTTCATACCAATATTTCACTGTTTTTATTTTCCCAAATGAATTGCTATATACCCGGTACACAATAAAAAAACATTGCAAGACGCTGCTCAGTTATTGGCTCTGGGTTCCTCAGATTCTTGGTGAACCTACAAATCCTATACATCCCCACAACCAGAATGGTCCAGCGGATGTAATGGCATATTGCTTTCATAAATCTGTCATACTTAGAAGAAGTTATAGGTGAAAACATTGGCACAAATGGCAGTTTTGTTTCAACTCATTTTAAATTTTTCCTATTTTCAGCTTAGTTTCTATTAAAAAAACCTTGAAGGATCTACACAAATGACCCCTTGCTGAATTCAGAACTTTGTCTACTTTTCTGAAATGTATAGCGTTCCAAAATCCATTATTGCTTTCATACCCATTTCTACCATTAACTGGAAGGAGGATGAAAGCACAAAAAATAGCAAAAATAGGCTATGTCCCAGTAAAATGCCAAAACAGTGTAAACATTTTTGGTTTTCTGACAAAAGTCTGTCAGTCCCTGAAAGCTGGGAAGATGGTGATTTCAGCACCACAAACCCATTGATACCATTTGCAGGGGAAAAACCAGACGCTTTATTCTGCAGCATTGTTTTCCCATTTTTCCAAAACAAAACTAAATTTAGCTGTATTTTGGCTAATTTCTGGGTCTACTCTAGGGGAATCAACAAACCCTGGGTAGCTTTAAAATCCCCATGATGTTGGAAGAAAAGGACATAAATGTGGCGTGGATACCTTATGTGGTCAAAAAGTTACAGGGGCCTAAGCGCGAACTACCTCAAATAGCCAAAAAAAAGACTTAGCATGGGGGGGGGAGGCCTAGCAGCGAAGGGGTTAAATAAAACACAAGAGAAGGTTTTGTACAGAACACATCCTGGACTCGTATATTTTAAGGGGCTGTGGTAATGAAGAAATAGGAGGCAAAGTGAAATTAACCAATTGCCTAGGATCACACAATTTCGTCAAGTGGGGAAGCCAGGACTGATACCAGTTTTTTGATTTCACATTTTGCAATTCAACCACCAGATGAGTATCTCTTTACCTCTCCCGTTTTACATTAGAAATTAGTGGTTTGACTTTAATTCTTGGGGCATGAGAATAGAGCTTTGACGGCAGACAGAAGTCACATGAAGGCTCGGTTTGTTGTCCACACTATGCATCTGCTTCGTATCCCCCTACGCCCACCTTTCATCACCACGACCCTCGCATTGCTGGCATCAATCCAGCCCTAGAGCATGCCACAGACATTACTTTGTGGCCCCCAGGGAAATGTTTGCAAGTACCCATGCTCTAGACATTATGAGAAGATAAAAGCAGGCATCATCTTCTTCATCCAAAATACTGCGTCTTGGTTTGACATTTTCCTCAGGGAACTCAATATTACCCAGGCCTCACCACCACATATATGAGCTAGCTACTCTGGAGAGCTGCTTCCCTTAGGAATGCCTCGGGTAGAATCAGAACACACCACATATTCAATTAGCCTCTCTGGACCGTCTTTGATAACTCCCAATCACAGTCTCCACCACTTAATATCATGCTCCACTCGATGTCATATGAGATGATGCCTTCCTTGCCTCCCTCTACCCTCTCTCGAACAATCAAGAAGAATTTTCCCTACTTTTCAAAGCCTCACCCAGTGAACTCTGCTCCCCTTATATCTTATTTGATCATGCAACACGCAAAGCCCCCATATAACTGATGCTGTAAAGTCTACACAACAACCACCTCTCTTGCAATCAGTCCTACCTCAATCACCTACATGAGACACAGCTTACAGACTGTATGTATAACAGGCCCCCAGTCTCACTCCCCTATCTTTACCTTTTCTCCATACTTATCCTAGATGATCCACACTCATACTCCTCCTCTTCCATACTGTTCCCCAGCTTGGGCCACAAACTCTCTTTATCCCGAAATCACCACATATCATTCCCAACTCTTACCTAATCCCAACCCCAATTTCACTAAGCCCATCAGCTCCCCCATCACTCCTTCCTTTCCCAGCCTTCTGCACCAAAGCTATAGCTGACACAACTACCACTACCAATTAGACCTTTAGTACAAAACAAGGATCAGATAAATCAGTCCAGAGATGTGAATCATAAACCCAGCAACTTACTACAAGTCATTTGTCTGTGACGGTCCTCAGCTCCTGTCTACTGTCAATGATAGTTCCTGCCTAGACTCATTAACTAAAGTACACGCACCTATAAACATTGGCTCAACCCTACAAATCAGGATCACTATCCAAACTCATTTGCTAAGAAGCATAGCAAGCAACATTGGCTCAATTCTACAGACAAGAACCCCTTTGAACATAAGCTGTATCTCCTCAACTCAAAATTATTCCGACTAGAGGACACTATGGCTCACCTAAGCTCCATGTTCTCTATTTTTTTTATTATTTAATTCCCACAAGGGGATGACTGATAATTCCCAGTGCTTTATACCTAGGAACAACACACAGACTTCTAGCATATGATTCACAGGTTGACATTGCCAACCTACTGGCAAACTATAGCACTTTTTCCACCCTAACCATCACACAGTTTACATACCCCTTTCACTTGACCAGAACAGAATATCGACTATCTCATTGTGCGAGACTGTAAATTAATTTTACCAACAAAGGCATTGGTTAACAGGAATATTATTCCTATTCTGACCAAACCCCTAGACAATTCCTGCACCAAAACAGTCACTTCAGTTCTTAGAGGCATGCTACATAACTGTAAATCAGCAGTGAAGCACAATCTGGAAATTGTTCACACAATCTCACACTACAACCTTGATCTAGTCCATACCGAGACCTGGTTCAACAACATTTCCAACAACATGATGGACCTTCTGAGCCTTCTGAATTACTCAATCAGTAGATGCAACAGTGACGGGGGCATTGGAGGAAGTGTTGCAGCCATCCACAAGAAATCGATACATCGCAAAGAGATACAAAATAGCAAATTTCTCTCTTTCCAATGCCAGGCACTTGAATTACACAAACAGTCCAACCTCACTATTCAACTCAATGTCATCTGTCACCCTCCTGGTGATAATCCAGCTTTTATTGAGGAATTCATGGAGTTCACGTCCATTCAATATGACAATGTCATTTTTCCTGGAGACTTCAATATTTATTCTGGCAACACGGATGACTCTGAAGTAAATCTCCTCTCCTCGTTCCTCTCTGGAAATGATCTGATACAACACAGTCTTTCCCACATGGACCGATCAATACTAGACTTAATTGTATCTAAGCATGACATGCACTTAGTTAAATATTCCATAACTGTAGATTGTCATTATTGTTGGAAATGGCCGTTTCTGCAGGGTCAGCCCCAAACATTTTGCCTTCCTCCTCCCCTTTTTGCTAAATTCGTTTTTGTTGGCTTTAGGACTCTGGGCACTTTACCACTGCTAACCAGAGCTAAAGTGCATGTGCTCTACCCCTAAATTAGGTATGATTGACTCATCCACAATTGGCATATTTAATTTACTTATAGGGCCCTAGTAAAGTGCACTACCTGTGCCCAGGGCTTGTAACTTAAATACTGCTGGTGAGCCTGCAGCACTAATTATGCCATCCACTTACGTAGCCCTTTCAAACATATCTCAGGTCTGCCACTGCAGAGCCTGTGTGTGCAGTTTACACTGCCATGTTGACTTTGCATTTAAAACCCATTACCATGCCTTAAACATCTCTTTAATTACATATAGGTCACCCCTAAAGTAGGCTCTAGGTAGCCCATAGGGTAGGGTGCTGCGTAAGTAAAAGGCAGGACATATACATTTAAGTTTTACATGTCCTGGAAGTGAAAAACTCCCAAATTCATTTTTCACTACTTTGAGGCCTACCCCTCGCATAAGTTAACATTGGGGATTCCATGTTACATCAAATCATTTTGATTCCCAATTGGAAGGCGGGAGATCTGTCATGTTTACTAAAGGTATGGGATTGTAATGATAAATCCTCTATAATGGTAAAGTCAAATTTATCATTACAATTTTAAAAAGATGCCATTTTTCTGCTCTCAGCCCTCTGCGCCTGCTGCCTGTCTGCAATACAAATCTGAGGTGCGTGACAGCTGTGCCTTGTGCATTCCCTCTGGAAAGCCAAACACAAAGGGACTGATGGGCCATCCACATCAATGGGCCTCCTAGTTAGGATGGGAGGGAGGAGCTGGGCACAGCCTCACACTTACACCTGAATGGGATGTATCCTGTCCCCAAACAAAGGACTGCCTACTCCCTGAAGTGAATCTGGAGCCAGGGCAGGAAGGGAGGACCTCTGTGCACTTCAAAACCCCTTTTTGAAGTCTCCCCTACTTCAAAGGCCCCACTGGGTATAAGAACTGGACTTCTGACCCCACCACTTCAGTACACTACTGGACCTGTGAAGAACTCTGCCTGGAGGAAGGACTGCTGTGCTGCTACTAGGATTGCCACTTTGCTGTACTGCTGCTCTGTAGGAACTGCTTTTTTGCCATGTTGCCCTGCTGCCTGCTACCCTCTGCCCTGACTAATGAAGGACTGCACACATCTCACTTGAACCCAGAGTGACTCCAAGAGCATGCTGGCTTGCCCCCGTTCTACATCTTAGGGACATCAAAAACTTCTCATTAACCTGCAACCGCACCTGGACTTTGCTTGCTGCAAGTCTTGCCCTGCCAATGGTGCCAATCCAGTCCTGGGCCCTTGGAAGTGGTTATGAAGTGCAGCAACTGCCAGAATCCATGCATCAACGACGATGACAAGGCATCGCTGATGCTGCACAGACCGTGGATTTCACATTGCCGACTGCACAGCACATCATCTCCAGTTTCCAACGCATCTCTGACTTTGCTCTGTTCAGCATTAAAGCAACTCATTCAACCCAGCGGTTCAACGATAACACATCGCCTCCTTGCTTCGCGCATCTCGACTCTCTTGACGGCACATCTAAGGTACTCTGCAGTGAGCCAAGTCTGATCCCTGTATCTGACCCGCGCTCCATCGTGGTTGGCCTGAACTTTTAGATTTACCCCGATCTTGCGCGACCAAGTAGCCCCGGTTTGCACTTTAAGCTTTCAAGCACTACATTTCAGTTTAGACTTTAAAAATTCATAACTCCGGTTCTGCTTATTGGATTTTTGTCGTTTTGGTCTTGTTTTGTTCATAAAAATAAAATCTGTTTTACTAACCTGGTGTGAAGTATTTTTGTGGGGTTTTTCATTGTGTTACTAATTGAAGTGTTGCACAAATACTTTACACATTGCCTCTTAAGTTAATCATGACTGCTCTGTGCCAAGCTACCAGAGGGTGAGCACAGATTAATTTACGGTGTGTATCTGAATTACCCTGACTAGAGTTGTGGTTTCTGCTTGGACATGGTGAATAACTCTTGAGCAAGGGTGATTTTGGGAGGGCCACTCAACCATAGACCATTGCTTTGCTCTACTGGCCATCATTCGGAAGGCCCTGGAAGTGAACCAAGGGCTCTGCTGTTGTTTTGTTGATTTATCTACAGTTTTTGATTCAGTGGACAGGGAAATCCTATGGAGGAAACATGCCACCTGCGAGCTTCATTCGGACCTTCTTAGTGTATTGCAAACTTAACACACAGACAATTGGGCTCAGGACGAGCTAGATAAATCAGGCAGGCTATCTCAGAAAATCTCCATCAAGAATAGCCTTCGGCAGGGGTGTGTCCTAGCCCCCCTGCTTTTTATCTTATTTCTAGCTAACCTCCCAACATTTATATTTCAAGTAAAGTCTTTCTCCCTTAAAGCTTGGAATCAGCATATTTCTTCCATGCTTTATGCAGACGACCCGGTGCTGTTAGATTATACCCCAATTGGCTCACAGAAGAAATTTCACTCACTTAAAGCATACAGTAAGCAGAACCAGATAAAAATTAATCTAGAGAAGACCAAGGTGTTGGTCTTCGGGAAAAAGGTAGAAAGTTTTAGTTGATCCCTATATGCTCAGAAGGTGGAAATAGTGAATCCCTATAAATATCTAGGCCTGACCATCAAGAAGAACTTAAAACGGGACATACATATGGATAGTATCAAGCAGAGATCCTTGCTGCAAGCTATTTGTCTGACTAGATTTAATTGGAAATATAGAGGGTTGGCCCTTAATCCTTTAATGAAGGCCTATAAAGGGAAAATACCCCCCCCCCCCACCCCCCAGGCGGTATGGCGCTGATGTTCTTGCCCTTGACCCTTTATGTGAGTGGGATTGGTTGGAGGGGGTGGTTATCAGAATACTTCTATCGCTACCACTAGGGACCATGGCCCAGGGTATAAGGAGGGGACTGAATCTATCCTCCTGGAACCTGCTGCCATTTTCACAGGTTTTGAAGATTTCTCAATAAGCTTTCGAAGGATAGCGAAGTGAGAAAGGTCTCCAAACTTTGTTGGGATGAGATCCAAGGTAGTGTAAGAAGGTGGGCAAGGGAAGTAAGGAATAGATTAAGGGACCTTGAGAATTTACATTCAGAGAGCGGTATATTTGTAACCTGGTACCACTTTCCCAATAAACAAATTTTGAAGAAGTCTGTGGCAAAGGCTGCCAGTTCTCTTGACTTGGCCTACCTGAGAAAGAAACCGATGGGCTATAGTTTGGCGGAAGGTATATGGGAGGGACAGGTGGGTTTTAAGTAAATTTTATATTGTATAGATGTTTTGATTGTTTTAGAATGTTTTATGGACAATTGTCCCAATAAACGTGTTTTCTACCTACCTACCTGCCAACCAGAAACCCAACTTCTAATACTGGTAATCAGCAGTAAGGATAGGACTTGTGTTTTTACAGTGCCATACGGTGATTTGGTGTACACTATTGTCCCACACCTAAGACAATTACAAGTTTTTAAATTCTCCTTTTTCTTTCAATTGGTCATTTTTCTAAATTTGACCCCTGCTTCACATTCATCAGCTTGGGATTATTTTTTATTTTTGCACTAGTGATACCTTGTCAGAATGTCCATGGATCTCAACTGCCTAGCATACTACACTGTGGGGGAGCTGAAGGAGTTCTTCAAGGAGAGGGGACTGAATGCGGGTAGGGAAGCTTACAAGGTGGACCTATAGCTAGCCCTCCGAGCATATGAGAAAGTCCTGAGGTTGCAAGCAACATCAGAGAAGGAGAACCCAGAGCTGCAGGAAGGACCCCCCCTGCTTCCAGAAGAGGATTCAGGATGCCCAGGATGGGGAAGGGAGCAGTGTATCTACCAGGGCCTGTCACAGATGGATTTGGACACCAATAACATTGAGAGATACTGCCTGGCTGAGCTGAGGAAGTTGTGCAAGGAAAGAGGACTAAAAATCCCTAAGGGGTATCGAACGTTTGAGTATCAGATAGCCCTTATAGCCTGGGAGGAGGTCCGCAGAATGCAATCTGCACCACAGGAAGCGTCTGAAAAGGGCTACTTCACCACTCTAGAGAATGCAGGACCCTGGTTATCCCTCACCTTAGAACCAGGTCCCCAAGAGGGCGATGGCCCTGAGAAGGATGAAAAGGAAGAGAACGATGACTGGGCAAAGGCTCAAGAGGAAAGAGGAGATCCCACAGAGAGGGAATCCCCTGCTGGATCCTATGCAGGAAGCAGTGTCTCACCCCAAACACTGTCTCCTGAAGAGTTAAAGGACAGACAGGCTGAGAGGGACATAAGGCTGCAGCTGGCCCAGCTGGCTGCAGAGGAGAGAAAGGCTGAGAGAGCCTTGAAAGAGAAAAAGATCTTGCTGGCTCATGAACTGAGTCTCACAGAAATGGTCTTGAAGGCCAAACAGCTGGTAGAGTCTAGCAGAAATGGCTGCACCAATACTACAATGTCCAGTGGTGAAGAAAGGATTTGTTTCAGGATACCACCCCTGCACTGGTGGGAGGTGGAGTGGATAAAGGGTGCAAGGCACCTGGGGCTACTGCCCCCCACTTTGACAAACCCCAGAGGTCAGAGACCCCTGGATGGCCTGGGTCTGGCTCTTGACATTGACAGCTGTCAGTGGCCTCTGTTGGTTGTTGTCCTTATGAACAGAATTCTCCTTGGGATGGGGACAGAAGTCGGGTCCAAGGGGTGGAATGGGCTACATCACTTTGTTTGCCATGGTGGTACTCTCTGCCCACTGGGATGCATCTGTGAGCAAGTGATAGTTAGGTACTAGCCAGATGGGGTCCACAGGTGAGGAGAAGGGTTCCCCATGGGTCAGCTCAATGGCCCCTGAGAGTGTAGACAGAGGGATCCAACTGAGTTCAGTGAGGCGTAGAACTGACAAGTGCCCCTGCAGTAGTAGGCCATTGTTCACGTGCTATCGCTTAAGCATGGAAGTCCATCAATGTATTAATTAGTCTACACTGGCTTTAGGCTGGAGGAGGGGTCATGTCAGAAATGGCCCTTTCTGCAGGGTCACCCCCAAACGTTTTGCCTTCCTCCTCCCCTTTTTGCTGAATTTGTTTTTGTTGGCTTTAGGAATCTGGGCACTTTACCTCTGTTAACCAGTGCTAACGCGAGTGTGCTCTCCCCCTAAATATGGTTTTGTTGTATTCCTCTTAGGGTGTCCATAAACGGGCTTTCCAGTATCGTGTCCTTATATAGGCACAATTCGCCCTGCCCTTATATAGGCACAAAAATCCCAGCCTGTATTTAGGCATTAAACCGTGCACTCCAAATACAGGCATGGTCTCTGACATCCGTCCACCCTAACGTCACAACGAGTTCATGAAGAACAGACCCTTAGGCTGCGGGAGTTTCCCTAGCCCAGGACTATTGATTTCTTCAAAGCATCATATATTATGCATGAACCATTATTCCTTAGGGGTTCATTCATGACGTCTTTCGTTGTCCAATTCACGTCAATACTAACATTGTGAGGTACTTCTAAGGTATAAATATACCTTCCCTAGCCCCTGTAAAACAGAGGAGACCTCGACTTCAGAGGAGCCCGTTTCCCGGCCTGACGCACTGAGAAGACGCTGTCATCCCTGCATGCAGAGAGTCCAGCTTCCAGTGATCTGACTTCCCTTGCGGGGTGTTGGAGTTCGAGTCTGGCAAAGAGATTCCTACCTCTCTCATTCTTCAGGTATGGAGCTGACAAGAACCTAGAGGGACTCTTGGCATACTTGGCATACTTGGCATACTAGGCATACTAGACTCAACATACTCTTAGTATACCATAGTAAGGAATTCTTCACCTACTTCATACCTCTCCCTACACCTAGGTTAGGTTAGGTACATAGGGGTAGAACTAGCTTAGAAATGCATCGTATGAGTACTCGCATTTTTAGTCTGTGTTATTTATGTAACAGCATATGTACTAAAAGATAATGCTAACGCAGTATTATTTATTTCTACTGCTCACACTGTACATTATTTATCTCACATACTGTCTTGTGATCGTAACAGCACATTTTACTTACACCAGAAAAAAAGACTGTTCAATAAACCTTTTATTGAAACGCCCGTCTGTTCTTTCTGTGTAACTTTGAGGAAAACTAAGCATGCACGATTGAGCTGAGTGAAATAGTTATCTATTGTTTCCACGACTCTGGGACACGTTCTGATTCTAAAGGGAAACACAGTGGTCATGCTTTGCGGCTGCCAGAAACTGCTCCCTTCTTGTTGTCAAGGAGTTTCTAGTGGCCTCTGAGCTAGCTGGCACAAGTAATTAAGTTTAATATACTCGATAGGGACATACTGACCTTAGTCCTATGTCAAACCTTTAGGATATATTATTCCAATGCGCAGAGCCTATTAGGGAAATAGGAGCTACACTACATGGCGCCCAACGGTTTGGTAAGGCGGTAATTCAACGTTAAGATACTGAGTAACTCAGCCGTGCTTTTTCTCTCAGAGACCCCTACCCATATACTCCAAAAGACGTCTGGAGTGGGCAGGGTTAAGTATCCACCAAGGCTACATAGGGAAACACCCTATATATTAGCTGTTTGGTTTGCTCAACGTTGAAGGATACAGTGTTCCAAAATATTGTGCACCTTATCTTTGTTTCCTTGAAACTTGTTCTACATTTTTCAAAAACAAAATGACTGAAGCCGGAAACGGTGAAGCTGCGGCTGATCCAGCCCAAGCAGCAGTTTTTAACATTACAGGTTTAAATGAAACCGAGGAGGGTGTTATAGACATCGCTCCAAACTTAAGAAGAGCCATCACTCTAAAACTTATAAAACATGGCCTATCTCCAAGAGGAGGTAGAGCAGTTTTCGTGATAGAAGCACATGAATCCTTTCAGACAGAGGTATTCTATTCATGGGTAATATTTCCTGAATCCAATTCAGTAACACACATGTTTCACTTCTACAAAGAAGATGATCCACCAGAGGAATACATTCCTTTCGAGGATATAGAAATTCCATTAACATACCAAGAGCATCAGCTCTGGTTTAAAGGCGCCCTAAACATCACAAAAACATCACTAGGCTCGGTCCACTAGGTAGAGCAGGAGCAACATGGCCGATTCTAGCCGGCTACACACCTCATCCTGACATTGAAGAAATGTCAGACGAGGAATTACTTACTCAACTCACAGAGTTAATAAAAATCTACAGACAATTGGTCCAATATGTCATGCAGACTTTCACAGTCCAGCAACCATTAACAATTCCAAATCAAACCCCTCACCAGGGGAATACACTAAAAATTACACCACAGACTCTATACGCAGTCATGGGTAAAAGGCCCACAAAACGTGAGCAAATTCCATTTTGGATAGCTCAAAAAATTACTCAAATCGAAGCAGTATTTCCAAATACTAGCCTGTATGAGAAACACAGAATACTGACAATCAGTTTACCAATGGGGATCACACCACAACTGGAAGACTGCACCACTTGGGGCTCAGTCTTTGCTGCCATCTATACTAAAACACATGGCATTCCGTCAATTGCAGTAATACCTGATGTCCTAAAACAAATTCAAAACGAATACGGGGCAGAGCCTGCTCTAAATTTAGGTATGAAATTACTGAAAAGTTTCGACCAGGTCTCAACAATAATATTAGCTAATATTAAAGGGGAGGCAGCAGCAGTGGCGATCCGCCAAAAATTAAGGGAATTTGATGTTACAGAACATCAAACTGAGCTACCCAGAATAATTGAACAATCTTATGCAGAATTAGGCAGAGATAGTTTCGGTGGAATACCACTGAAACCAAAACTATCTGAAAGCCCTGAGAAGGACTCAATTAAACAAACTCCTACATCTTCTAAAAAGAAGTGGGAGACTATTAAAACAAAAATCAAATGAGAAACGATCTCAATCCCGAGGTAGGTCTCCTCAAAAGGAGCCCTCTGAAAGGAGGTATAACCTCAGGAATAGGGATAATTTGAGAAAACCTGACAGGTATCAAGATACTGATACACGTTCCTCTCGTCCCTTTCAGATCTCATCACAGACTTCGGAAAGAAGAGGACGATCGGAACATAGAGAAGAACGCGTGAAATCGAAAGACGACAAACACGCTCCAAAAAACAAAATAAAACATTAATTCTCCAAAAAGAAGCTAGCAGGTCTGAAGATCAGACATGCCGAGAATACTGAGAACACAACTCAAGAAAGGAGAATGGGCTCAGACAATGCTGGACAGTGCAGCAGAAGTCACAATAGCTCGCCAGAACCTGAAGGAACTTCTGGAGATAGTGGACTTGAATGAGTACCTCACAGTTGAGACTGTAGACACCAGGATTAGTACTCCACAAAAGTTATATGAAATAACACTCCGGATGGAGGGAGACAAACCTAGACAGGTTAAAGCACTTTTTTGGGAAAGACTATCAAGGGGCTATGACATACTTCTAGCGGAAAAGGACTGGCCACCACAATTTGTCAGGGAGTGCCCACACGGCGAGGACATTATTATGCCTGCCTTCTCCAACCATATTCCAATTCACCTAAAATATACATATGCCAGGAAATGGGCAGTGGCCCAGGCCCCAGCATTATATAAAAATCATGTAGGATGGGATGAGGATACACCTCACCATAAAATACATCTGAAACATGAACCTACTGCACAAAGGCAGTACCCAATAAAGCAAGAAGCTAAAAAACAGGTCAGGGAGATCTTAGATCAACTTGAATATCAAGGGGTGATTGAAACATGCACCTCCTCAATGAACAATCCTTTGTTTCCTGTCTCCAAACCAGACAATACATATCGTCTAGTTTTGGATTACAGACACCTAAACACTTGTTCTAAAACTTTTGCAGTGCAAAATGCACATAGCACAGCATTAATGAATAACATTGTGCGTAAAATATATAAAACAACATTAGACATCTCAAATGGTTTCTTTTGTCAAAACATAGCACCTGAAAGCAGGTACTTAACAGCATTCTCCATAATGGGGACCCAGCACCACTTTTGTCGATTCCCACAAGGGTTCAAGAACAGCCCAGGTTTATTCTCAGCGAGGGTAACGGAGTTACTACAAATTTATTACAATGAGGCATTGTCCTATGTCGATGACATATATCTGACAGACGATGACCTGGAAAAACACTTGAACAGGGTGAGCACCATTATACTGGGTTTCGCCTCTGAGGGCTATAAGTTCAACTTTAAAAAGTCCCGAATTGCCCATCTCAATGTCCTATTTCTAGGATATGAGCTTTCAAGTGAAGGCAAGAGCTTGGCAGCTAACTTTTTAGAAAAATGTGCGCTGCTCCAACCTCCAAAAACGCTAAAAAACTTACAATCCATCCTGGGTTTCCTAAATTTTGGAAGAACATACATTCTAAATTATGCAGAAAGGGTTAAACCTCTCTACGCATTAATCAAACCTGATTTTTCGATCAGAAACTGGACACAGGAACACACAGAAATCTTGCGTTCACTCCAGGCTAACATGTTAGCAACAAATCACTTACAAACACGCGTAAGTCAACGCAATTTGGTGATCCGAATAATTTCGGGACAATGTGGATTCACCTACTTAACCTTCAATGAGGGTGACAAAATCCCAATTGCATACAAATCCCATTTGTACACACAAGCGGAAATGCGCTTCAGTTCAACTGAAAAAATTCTGATAGCAGTTCAAACCGCTGTAGCAAAAGAAAGAGCCTTAGCCCAAGGGAAACGCATTATTGTCGTAACCCCAGTACCGGCTTTAGAAGCGGTCACAAAAGCAAGCATTCCAAATGCTAAAGCATTACATCCTAGATGGATACAATGGGTTAATTCTCTTGCTGCAACAGATGTTGAATATGTTTTTGATCCAGATTTAAAAACACAAGCATTCCTACAATATGAACAAGAATGTCCTCTGCCTACTGAAATTCTGCCTCTCGATCAGTACAAATTTATAATTTATACTGACGGATCCGCACAACCCGCAATAGGGAGTAAGCAAGCTTACAGTGCAGCGTGTGCAATCGTTAAAGGTCGCATGCGAGATGGCATCTTCAGACCTATGGTCACAAAAACTCAGTCTCTAGGAGATTGTACAGCTCAGCGAGCTGAACTACAAGCATTCAAACTGGCACTTGAAAGTACAGATCGAGAATTCCCCACACTAATAGTGTGCGATTCCTTTTACTGTGTTCAGTCGTATAATGAATATATACAAAACTGGCTTGAAAATGGTTTCAAAGATGCAAAAGGTGGCACAATAAAGCACAAATTGCTTTGGGAACAAGTAGTTCAGTTGAAAAACGAACTACCAAAGGCTCACGTGATTCACACACTGAGTCATCAACGTGATGGCGTTCACGTTGCAGGGAATTCATTGGCTGACGAAGCCGCAAAGGGGGCTGTGCAGATGGCTTCCGTAGCTGCGATCACTCGTTCAAAAACAAAAATAGACGGTGAGATAATGTTGGCTGTCAATGCTTCAAGCAAAGGCAGCAGTGCAGCGTTACCAAAAAAGTTTCCACTCAAGTACTCTTATGTAATTGATGCGAACAACGTTCCTTTTGCTCGAATCCCTGGAGTGGGGGATAGGGTAATTCCAAACATGGAACGTAGAGCAGCCTTGATTTATGAAACACATTTGGGGGAGGGTCTGTCACACCAAGGGATCTCTAAAACAATCTTGACATTAAAAGAGATGTACTGGTGGCCTGGAATGAATACAGAAATTCACATATTCATCAACAACTGCTTAGACTGTAAATTACAGCGAGAGAGCCACCAGACACCATGCTGCGAATGCGGCAACCCAGTACAGACACCATTGCTAGACAGCATTAGACTATCTACGCGCCTGCGTCCTACTGGACAAAGGCATTCCCACAAATACTGAATCTAGGTTCCTATGGATATGGCCACAGTGCTCAGCTGACGCTCGAACTGTTATAAAAGATTTGCGAGTCTTTATCGGCACATACGCAATAGGCACGCTACATTCTGACCAGGGTCCTGCGATTAGCTCTCGGGCTTACAAAGAGGCCATGGCCGGTCTGGGCGTTGCATTGCGGTACTCCTCTCCATTCCATCCTGAGGGAAATTCGGTTGTGGAAAGAAAAAACCGGGACATAAAGCAGTCTATAACAGCTAGGGTATTAGGTTCGGGTGATGGGTGGGTCAAACACCTTAATGGGGTCCAACGTGCATTGAACAATTTGCCAAGAAGTTCTCTAGGGCGGGGTCACTCCATATGAGGTCCTATTTGGGACAAGAATGTGGGTACCAGACCTTGAACACGTAGGCACAGTGGTGGAAAATAAACCCTTTGATATCAAAGATCGTTTGGCTGTTTTACAGGACTTAAACAAATTAAGAACGAAACAAAGCAACGTATTCCTACAGTCAACCACCACTGGGGATCAACCGGCTGTCCCAGCAAGGCCTGTCTGGATTCCAAAAGTTGGGGATCTAGTCAGAGAAAAGATTGCGGACAAGAAGGAATTTGGACCTTCTTACAGACAACCAGTACCTGTCCTAGCAGTTCAAGGAACAAGAACAGTACTTCTGCCGCACCTTGCTGGAAGAAAGGAGAAAAGATTTGTGTCCATCGACCTCATCAAACCACAGTATGTGGCCAATAATAAATAGTAGGCCTCGTGGACTCCGACCTAGTAGCAGACGCACTCCTCTCGCTACTATCCAAGAGGTTCAGACTGAAAGACTGATAACAATCGAGAATTCAGCTGTAACAGATGGAGGACTAAGCAACAATGCAATGGAACTCATCCCTCTTGAACACCAACTAACAGTTCGTCCAAATACACCTGTCTACACCAACGTGGCAAGTGATGAACTGGTTCCAGCGATTTCTACAAATCCTGATGCAATTCCAACAATTGACAGAACTGCTTCTGGCTATTTCATTAACTTTGATACGTTCTCAGAAGATCCGAGTGAACCTGAAACGACGCCAGCATCATTGAAATTCAAGCAGCAAGTACAAGACTTTCTTCACTTTCTGAAAAAGACTTATTTGGTTTCTCCATGGATTGAACTCTGGATTACATCTGGACTTTTTGTTTTCCTGCTCTGGCTAGCTTTGGTAACAACTGGGAGCGTGCTTATAAGTGGCAGATACATCCATGTGAACACTGAAGGAAAAGGCGTAAACGTACTTTTGAAACCTCATAAATCTTCCCATCGTGAAGCAAGAGACTTGTCATCAGTGAACATCACAGCTGTTCCTATACAGGATGGTATAGTGTGGGACAAAACAGATTTTGATATCTTCGGCCCGACGGAAGAATTGAACATTCCACATTTGTTTAAAATTTCACTAAGTGATCTAATTACGTCCAGTACCTATTCGGATGATTGGGACTTTGAGACTGTGAATGACATAAAGTTTGACCTAGAAAAATCTGCTGCATTTTCTAAAAATGAATATTTAGAGGGTTCATCAGACTATGAACAACTGTATTGTTATAACCACTATGGTCATCATTATTTGCATAAATCTGCATATCCAAGAAATGTGTTTATGTTTAACCAATGGGAGCATTGTCCTACACCACCATACGGTAGTTCAAAAACATTTGCTAACAAGTTTCCATATTTTTCAGGTTACAACACATCTGATCCAGAAATGTTTTACTATAAAAATGTAAACAAGACAGGTCTGAAAATTATGTTAACAAATACAAAACAGATTTATTCTGCATTATTTAATGCCCAACTGTCTAGACAGGGTTTTGACTTTTGGAAAGACACAATAGACACAAAAACTGTCTGGGGTACTAAAAATTGGCAAGTGCAGGGGATAGAAGCTTTATTTAGAGCCTGCATCATCCCTGAACAAATAATGTTTTTGAATGAAACTGTCCAACAAACATCTTGTCTTGGACTAGCCAAGATTAAAGAGATGAACAAACCTTCTGTACCAACACCTGCAAGTGATAATAATACACCGGCAGTGGTGACAGTTGACAATATACTACAACTCAACAGATCTAATCCTGATTGGAAAAAATGGTTGATCTGGCCCATAGACACGAATAACTGTCAGGAAAGATTCCTGAATAAAACTCATGGCTTTACTATTAATAGGCCAGACCCAAGATACGTCCAAAGACAACATCCGGGGGTAGTAACAACATACAGTGTAGGAAAATTATGCCTCGATTGGCTGCATAAATCTTGCACTACAGGATGTGAAACAACACTTAACCTTACTTAAAGTGGACGCAGACCTTAGGGAATTCTTGCTTGGACCAAGAAAACCGCGTCAAAAACGTTTCATATATGCCGGCATTTATGCTGCCTTTAATGAAGCATGGAAAGTATCACAGATGGAGGCTGCAGAACGAATACGTGAACTTGATCGTATTAATTTAGAGAAAACACTCTCTGTGGTCGACAATGGGTTAACAACTTTGTCCTCCAGAATATATTCATTGGATGGCATTGTATCCTCTGCTATCGACATACTAGAACAAGATTTGGCGATGTTACAACAAGGCCAGTCTCAATTACGTTCTATTGTGTTATTAAGCTGGACGCTGCAATCTTTGCGAGCGGGCTATGTGCCTTGGCGTTTTATCAACACGTCAACACTGTTTGCAGAATACAATCTAACTGATAAACAGATCAAAATGGCACAAAGAGGAGCAAAGTATACAGTGCTGAGCATTGAAAAACTGGAAAAGTTACCATTCACAGTGGCAGAAAAACCAGCTACAGAATGGCTTATTCATGGCAAAATAACACTACATGTGACTACTTTTCAGTTTCAGTATTGCCTCAGACGAATGCAAGCAGGCAAATATGAAAGGTTGGGTAAGGAATACATTAAGACATCTTGGGATTTACCGTATACATATAGATGTTGGAGTGGGGATCGTGAAGTGTTTTTGAGCGGTACACACTGTAAACGTGCACTGAGCGGTTCACTTATATGTCAGGACATTTCCTTGCACGGGGCTTGTAATGGTTCTGTGGCAAATTTGTCTTGCCATCAGCAGGGTACACCTGCTGCTGTGATTAATCCAAAGTTTGGACAACTTTCTAACGGGAGTTACCTCATGTTGAATGATCAGAGTTGCTGTGGCATGCTGCCAGGCATCCCATATCTAGTAACGGTCAACTCCAGGGTCACTTGCTGTATGCAAGTATTGTTTCCCCCAATAGACACAGTCAAGGAGTCGCCTCTATAGTCTTCGCTGAACGTCTCTTTTATAAGATTTGATACTTTAAGCAGAATGAAAGCCATGCTTTTACAGCAAACAGTGCCTTTGACCTCGGCCAAAGAAACCTATGATCTACAAATAGCAAGGACTTCGGCTGAGATACAGACTTTAATACGTACAAACTGCCCTATACATTTCGTAGAAATGATATCACGTATCTTCAACATGTCTGATACAACAGGAATTGTACATGTATTTAAGAGCATCTGCTCCGGTCTGTTAGCACCTTTCCAGGCAATACTCGGAATCATCCCGAACTTTGCACATTCGGTGTTTGGTGGCATACCATTAATTCTAGCACTTGTTGCCGGAATTCTATTTCTCTTCCTGCTATTGCGCCATGGCCAGCCTATTCGCAGACATCACTCTGAGCGAAATGGAGAAAGCTCTCCTTGAACGAAAGTGCCGTGAGCAGATAGTACGGCTTTTGGGCATGACTCGTCTACGGGACCTTAATACAACTTGGTTCCTGTCATTCAGACCAATCTGGCAAGATTGCATCTTACCTGTTCTACGATGCCTGCTATGCGGTGAAGAATGCGTGTTGGACACCTGTCTAACATTTCCATCAGCAACGCCAACGGATGTCGATACTCTGCTGGTCCCGATAACGGCCCATGCTCTGTGTTGTCCCCAGAGGCTTCCTATCCTGATGTCAGCATTCATTGAGATCTCACAGACGCTTCCGGCTGCTGCTGAGGTACGAGAAAGATCTACAGGCACACAGGTAACAACGGACGCGAACATTGCTGCGGCAACTTATGCTGGAAGCGATGCTTCCCATCTCTGTGCAATTGATCTACTACACGAGGTGTTCCAACTGACGCCGACTACAGTGGATGATGTTTTGTCTATAGAAATAGATGATCTCATGTTTACACCAGACCCGTAAACTGACTCTGATTCAGCATACAGTGTTCCAGAGATGCAGTAACAATTTGGCCTTCATTTTTAAAACAACTTGGAACTCTACCAAAATTGAACTTTTTTCCCATTTTTCGAACGAAAATGGCACTTCAATCTGCTTAAAGTAGAACTAGCCTTATAGTACAGACTTTGCGGTACTTCCATGGACACTTAGTCATCTCTTGTGTGTCTACAACAGTTCATTAATTTTCATGACATGAAATGACTTTGATTTTTGAGAGACTTATCGATCATTTTCTGTCACATGTAAATATTACTGCTTATTTCATTCCAATTGCATTTATTTTCGAACTTTATGCCTGAAATGAAAAGCAATGCTTCAAATGTACAGTACCTTTTTGCATTCTAATAGGTTTTTTAAATGCCTTTTTTAAATGGTTTTATGAAATATTTTAGAAATATGCGGTACTCCATTTTAATGTTTAGCATTTTAAATGTTTAGCATTTTAGTATTATCGTGCACACGAAAGTGTAGTGGGTGTTGTATTCCTCTTAGGGTGTCCATAAACGGGCTTTCCAGTATCGTGTCCTTTTATAGGCACAATTCGCCCTGCCCTTATATAGGCATAAAATCCCAGCCCTTATTTAGGCATTAAACCGTGCACTCCAAATACAGGCATGGTCTCTGACATCCGTCCACCATAACGTCACAACGAGTTCATGAAGAACAGACCCTTAGGCTGCAGGAGTTTCCCTAGCCCAGGACTATTGATTTCTTCAAGGCCTCATATATTATGCATGAACCATTATTCCTTAGGGGTTCATTCATGACGTCTTTCGCTGTCCAATTCACGTCAATACTAACATTGTAAGGTACTTCTAAGGTATAAATATACCTTCCCTAGCCCCTGTAAAACAGAGGAGACCTCGACTTCAGAGGAGCCCGTTTCCCGGCCTGACGCACTGAGAAGATGCTGTGATCCCTGCACGCAGAGAGTCCAGCTTCCAGTGATCTGACTTCCCTTGCGGGGTGTTGGAGTTCGAGTCTGGCAAAGAGATTCCTACCTCTCTCATTCTTCAGGTATGGAGCTGACAAGAACCTAGAGGGACTCTTGGCATACTTGGCATACTTGGCATACTTGGCATACTAGCATACTAGGCATACTAGGCATACTAGACTTAACATACTCTTAGTATACCATAGTAAGGAATACTTCACCTACTTCATACCTCTCCCTACACCTAGGTTAGGTTAGGTACATAGGGGTAGAACTAGCTTAGAAACGCATCGTATGAGTACTCGCATTTTTAGTCTGTGTTATTTATGTAACAGCATATGTACTAAAAGATAATGCTAACGCAGTATTATTTATTTCTACTGCTCACACTGTACATTATTTATCTCGCATACTGTCTTGTGATCGTAACAGCACATTTTACTTACACCAGAAACAAGACTGTTCAATAAACCTTTTATTGAAACGCCCGTCTGTTCTTTCTGTGTAACTTTGAGGAAAACTAAGCATGCACGATTGAGCTGAGTGAAATAGTTATCTATTGTTTCCACGACTCTGGGACACGTTCTGATTCTAAAGGGAAACACAGTGGTCATGTTTTGCGGCTGCCAGAAACTACTCCCTTCTTGTTGTCAAGGAGTTTCTAGTGGCCTCTGAGCTAGCTGGCACAAGTAATTAAGTTTAATATACTCGATAGGGACATACTGACCTTAGTCCTATGTCAAACCTATAGGATATATTATTCCAATGCGCAGAGCCTATTAGGGAAATAGGAGCTACACTACAGTTTGATTGACTCATCCACAATTGGCATATTCAATTTACTCATAAATCCCTTGTAAAGTTCACTGGCTGTGGCCAGGGCCTGTAAATTAAATGCTGACTGATTTGCATATGGCCATGTCTGAACTGGGGTGGTGGAGTGAGCTAAAGAATGATGATGGATTAAACCCAGATCAGTTGACTGGGGGTGAGTGTTTCATTTGCTCTAACACTCCGTCCATCATCCCCTTTGGTATCACTTTGTTCACCCTAAGTTGGCAGGGTATGCCCAGACGTGGGTCCCTTGCTCACTTTGCCACTGGATTCAAGATAGCCTGGCTGATGAGGGTTTTGAACCCGAAACCGGTCCCAGGATGCTTGTTTCCGGTCCAGGGAAGACATGGCTTGGCAGTTCGGGCTGGACTGTTCCCATGAGGCACAGGGTCAGACTGATTTGCATATGGCCATGTCTGAACTGGGGTGGTGGAGTGAGCTAAAGAATGATGATGGATTAAACCCAGATCAGTTGACTGGGGGTGAGTGTTTGATTTGCTCTAACACTCCATCCATCATCCCCTTTGGTATCACTTTGTTCACCCTAAGTTGGCAGGGTATGCCCAGACATGGGTCCCTTGCTCACTTTGCCACTGGATTCAAGATAGCCTGGCTGATGAGGGTTTTGAACCCGAAACCGGTCCCAGGATGCTTGTTTCCGGTCCAGGGAAGACATGGCTTGGCAGTTCGGGCTGGACTGTTCCCATGAGGCACAGGGTCAGACTGATTTGCATATGGCCATGTCTGAACTGGGGTGGTGGAGTGAGCTAAAGAATGATGATGGATTAAACCCAGATCAATTGACTGGGGGTGAGTGTTTGATTTGCTCTAACGCTCCGTCCATCATCCCCATTGGTATCACTTTGTTCGCCCTAAGTTGGCAGGCTATGCCCAGACGTGGGTCCCTTGCTCACTTTACCACTGGATTCAAGATAGCCTGGCTGATGAGGGGTTTGAACCCGAAACCGGTCCCAGGATGCTTGTTTCCGGTCCAGGGAAGACATGGCTTGGCAGTTCAGGCTGGACTGTTCCCATGAGGCACAGGGTCAGACTGATTTGCATATGGCCATGTCTGAACTGGGGTGGTGGAGTGAGCTAAAGAATGATGATGGATTAAACCCAGATCAGTTGACTGGGGGTGAGTGTTTGATTTGCTCTAACGCTCCGTCCATCATCCCCTTTGGTATCGCTAGTGTGCCTGCAGCACAGATTATGCCACCCACTTAAGTAGCCCTTTAAACATGTTTCAGGCTGGCCACTGCAGCGCCTGTGTGTGCAGTTTACACTGCTATGTTGACTTGGCATTTAAAACCCTCTGCCAAGCCTTAAACTCACCTTTACTACATATACTTTATCCCTAAGGTAGGCCCTAGGCAGGCTATAGGGCAGGGTCCTGTGTACGTAAGTCCACAGATTGTTTATACTCAGGAGTGCGATTGCTAATTTCATTTTTGTACGTAAAAGGCAGGACATATACTTCTAATTTTTTCATGTCCTGGAAGTGAAAAACTCACAAATGTGGGTTTTAAAGTGTCCTATATGTTGTATTTAATGACTTATATGTAAAAATTACTGAGGGAAGAACAAAAATTTGACTGTCCTGAAGAAGATGAGTAATATAAATTCTTCCAGCTGAAATGGATTGTTGATTTTCTCTTCTAAATCTGCCTGCACTGAATGATTGTATATGATGAATTAGTTAATAATTGTACAGTGATGCATAGTGATAGGTATGATATTCTTAGCGACGGATCAATTTGTCAATGATTTTAATTCTGTCATGGTTTATTATATCTTGTGATGTTTAATTGTATGTACATCTGTTTTTGTAATGATATATGATACATTTTTATTAGTTGATAAATTTATATATATTTTCTCTACATCTGGAATTGGAATAGTTTTTGCACGATTCATACAGTTGTTTTATGAACTGGATAAATGTATTATAGGTGAGTGATTGCTTATTGATTAGTTATTTTCAGTTATACCTGAGGAGTGTTTCTTGTACTTTTATTCACCTGCAATATCACCAATTAGTGGAGCATTCATCAGAATATGTGGCTATGTGTATCTTAATCTACACTCACTCCAGCCTAACTCTATGTACTAATGTTTAGGGTCACCTCTATCTGTGCTTATAGCCACTGGATCACCTTATTCATTTCCCCAACTTAACCTTCCTTCTCCCTATTTTGACTTCTTAATTTCTATCTTTGCATTCCATGTGCATTTTATTGATCAGTTCCAGACTCTAAATTTTCATGGTGTTGATATGTTGAGTGCATGACCATCTGTTTTTTCTACTTCCTCCTTCATATTGGTTAAATTGGGCTCTTGGCACGATTCAGAGCCCCAATATTCTGGTGTTCCCATGAAACCATGAGATAGGACATGCTACAACTGTGGAGTAGTCAACGAATTGAAGTGGAGAATTGGAAATCTTTCATAAAAGATTTTTCTGAGTGTCTTGCAGGATCCACAGCAACACAGATGATTTCACTAGGAGGATATCATGCAGAACACTGTGTGCCCTGTGGGACCAAAGGAACAGACCAAGTATTAGAAGTGTTTGTGATATATTTACTTTAATGAGACTCTCACAACTATGATTAATCATGTCAGAGCTCGCAACATTGAAGAACCCCATTATAACGAATACATAGCAAGGCCCATTGAGTTCCTTAACCCAGTCTGAAACAGACAATATTACCTTGCCATGACACAAAGGCCCACTCTACATAAGTGTGAGTTGGATCCTTTGGTTCAGCTAGATTTTTAACCTCCACCATCACAGTGCTTGGCTGCTCACTTGCTATTCTCTAAACAACCCCACGTTTCAGTTTTTGAAGCTAACAGAGATCAAGTGGAGTGAAGGTGCATGGGGTACCAGCGAGGCCTCCACAAGATCAGTTTTGCTTAGTAGGAGACCCCAGGATAAACAGAGTGAAAGCCTTTGCAACTTTTGTAGTAAAAGATGTGCTATTGGTGGGAAGCAGCAGGAGTGCCTATATGCCCTCTGAATCCCCCCACCGGTAACCAAGACAGCCAAGCTGGAACTCACTCATCCCATTTTTAAATTTAACGACACATTTTATTTGCAGAACCAGTGGTCCAGTATGGGGGTGACTTATCACCTAGGCTTGGTAAATTAATTTTGACTTAGTTTCTGTATTTGTAAAGGAAATGGTTTGCAAAGGAAATTGCATAGTTTCTTGAGCGGGAAATAGATGCAATATTTACCTGCACCGTATTGTTTTCATTGACAGGGATAAGATGTCCTTCTTTAATATACTAATTTGCGAGAATTCGAGTAATTTATTATACTGCTTTGGTGCACGTTCATGCTGTCTGAAAGCGATCCTTCAGAGAAATTATTCATTTTTGTCAGATTATGAATATCAGAGTGAAATCTATAGGCAAAGCTCATTATGCATGCCTACCAAAAATGGAATATACGTCATGTTAAATAGGATGCAAAATCCTTTGGCCAAGATGGGATAGACCAAGCCAAAACTGATAAAAGTGACACTGAACATTTGCTTATTACCATGTGTGATCCTATAAGTCAAGCAATTGCAATTTTTTTAAACAGAACTGGCATATTGTTAATGTGAGAATCAAACTTAACCTATATAAAACTATTATGGTCTCATCATATAGGTTAAACATCAGAAAGAAATTGCTCTATGCTTTTACATCAAAAGTGACACCTTGGGCCTCATTACGATGTTGGTCGGAAAGCATTCCGACCGACTCGGTTTCGGAATGGTTTCCGACCGACTCAGGTTCGGGGAGTCCGACCAACCGATTATGATGTTTCCGAACACAATTCGGTCGGACTCCCATTGACTTCAATGGGAGCCTGTGTTCCGACTGACAACACAGGCTCCCATTAAAAAAAGGGGTGGGACCGGAAAACCTTGCACCCTGTCGCAGGCACCCCATGGTGCCTGCCACACTGTGCATGTGTGTAAAGAGGGGTCCCATGGGTACCCCCACGGGACCCAACCGGAGGCCTCCGGGTGAAGGGGGGCCTGCTATGGGCCCCCAAAGTTGGATTCCGACAGCCGATCCGTGTCAGACAGACTGATTCGGAAAGGCTGTCCGAATCCGACATTGTAATCGCTCTGACGAAAACACGGTGCGCAGAGACGTACGAATTGGCTCCGACCGACTCGGAGTCTCCGAATGCCATTCGGATGCGAGTCGGAACCGAGTTGGACATTCAGAACGGTTTCCAACCATTGTAATCGGTCAGTCGGAAACAAGGCTTCCGACACGGATTCGGACTAACCAAATGCCGTTCGGAGCCTTTCCGACGGACATCGTAATCAGCCCCTTAATATCACACTAGAGGAGTAGTGGTGACCTCATAAGGTTTTGGGAGATTGTAACTGAAGATTCTGTCATGTTTCCTTGTTTATTAATGTGCGTTTCAATCTAAATATCCACATGGAAAGTCACACTCGAACAATATTATAAATACAACAGCCAAAACGTCATATATGTAGTTATCTGGGCCTGTGAACTGCCATATGTTGGTAAGATTTGACATTCTGTGAAATCCTGAATTATTGAACTCAGATCGTGTCTCAGTAGGAAAAGAGTAACCCCTCACATTTTAATCTATGTTATCACAGTCAATATGATATTTATTAGTGGCTGTTAGCGAAGCTAATTACAAATGTTTGTTTATCTGAAATTAAGACAACATTATCTCTAGAAGAAAGGAAATGGACCTTTTCGTTATTCAAAGCAGCAGCTTTAATGAAACTGAGCTTATAAATCAAGCAACTAGGTTCCCATGTTATGAGGGCGTTCTCTCCATTCTGCTTTGACTTTCTCCAACATGCACTCTGGTGACATGTAACTTGCGTTGTGTACTTGTTGATTTTTTATTGTCTCTTAATCATGTATAATTTTTTTACAGTAAATTTTTACAGTAATATGCACTGCTAATTCACTCTTGTGTTTTTATGACATTCATTTTAGTTTAACTTTGTTTGCAGCACTCATATTATACATATAACTTTAGTAAAACGAAATGGTCTGTGCTAATACCAGACCCAATAACGGATACACTTGAGATCATCTATTGATCAAAAACATGTGGAAATTGGCTACTGGCCTAGTTAGCATATTTACCTTACTTACCAATAAGTCCCTAGTTTATGGTGCAAAGTGTACCCAGGACCTGTAAGTTAAATATCACCAGTAGCTGAAGTTCATGTTATGCCACCACTAAAGTGACAATGCAAAACATGACTGCAGGCCTGCCACCAGTAACCTGGCTGTGCAGGTTTAAACTGCAAATTCGATCTGTCATAATAACCCCTTTTCTCAAGCCTAAACCCTCCTTGTGAATATGAATAAGTCACCCCCAAGTAGGCCTTAAACGTCCATAAGACAGGGTGCCTGATATTTAAAAGCTTAATGTTGAACATGTCCTTACAGTGAAAATGCCCTGAAATCTAATTGCACTGCAACAGTGTTAGCCATTCCATAGGAAAGCATTGGGATACAATATTAAAGTTAATAGAGTTCCCTCCGCCTAGGAACTAGTTAAAAAGTTTAATCTTGTAATTTTTTTTTTTTTAATTACTACAAATCCAATTGATTGGTAAAGTCAGATTTGCAACACATCTTACAAAAGAATCTTTTAACAAGTAACCTTTTACCTGAATGAAGCCTCTAGAAGACCATTTGCATGAGCTTCCAACTATCACCAGGAGCTGAATAGCTCCTTGATGAGGTGTGAATTGGCTCCCGTAGCTGAGACAAAGGACTTGGGTGAGGGGAGATGTCCCGTTCCTCTGACAGGATGAACGTCTGGGCAGCGCCCACAAACTTAATTATCTTCACAGGGGCCTGCTCTGTCACAAGTAGATGTAGCTCACACCTAGGCCTGTCCCTTATAATGTCTTTATTTCAAGCCAGGCTCCAATCCCAGTTGGAGAGGTGCTAAACTCTGAACCGGTTTGTGTGAACACAAGGAAGGGTTTGCTAATTTCCTGGACCACGGCTCTATAGTGAGCAAAGGAGCTCTGCACAAGGAGGGAAAGGTTCTGCCATGTTAGTTTTAGGTAGAGAGCGGCACTCTGGGACTGTTTGCAGTATGCCACACAGGAACTGCTGCAAAAGTGGCTAGGGTTACAGCTGAGAACTGTTTCCCTTCTGCTTGGGGGAGGGCAGAAGTCACCCCATCCACAGGCTAGTGCTAGGCATAAACGTGTCACCCCCTGGATACCTTCTTCGGAATACCACTGGACCTGTAGAATATAGAAGGACTGCACCTGCTTTTGATACCTTTGAGGAGAATTCTAGGGGCTGGACCTGCTCCCACTGATACCCAGGACTAAGAACTGGACTTCAAAGGACAGTTGGCTGACCTCCTGTTAAGATACAGGAACACAAAAGCTGCAAGAATTCCACTTTCCAAAAAGAGCCCAGCTCACCATTTTCTACTGGACCTGCCTTGGACCCTGCTGGTGGTTTCTGTTGGAGTGAGTCCTGACCCCCAGTATGCTGTAACTGAGATCCTGGAATCCTTGGCTAGTGCTGAAGCGTACTTCTCCTGACAAACCCAAAAGGAGGGACTTATAAATCTTTTCAGGTGTTTTTGCCTGGAGAACCGAGAAAAGACCAGGAGCAACCTGGCAAGTTGATCCGCCGAGGGTGCATCGCTGGTGGGCTTGGATTCACCATAGCTCCTGCTGCGTCCTTCTAAGAAGAAGCATATCCGGTTCAGCGGGTCTGACACCGACCGGCATTTGACGATTTAGAGACTTCTCTAGCTACAGCCGTGCCCTACTGAGGAAATCTGACATCCAGAAAAGATTCTAAGTCCAAAGGTAGAAATCTTCACCAGACCTAACACCGAGCAGCATCCAATCAACATTGACGATTTACTGGGAGTGAACTCAGGGCTTTTCCTGCTTAGAGCTTTTCTCGTCTTTGTCGACGGCTTAACTGAGACTTCAGCCTTCATCCACCCGTCGAGAAGCCCGTCTTCGGATCAAGCCTGCAGCATTGCTCCACTAACGACTCTACTTTCTAAGAAAATTTCTAAGTCCAAAGGTAAGTCTTTGGTTGGGACCAACCTTGTTCTTGTATCTGTCCACTCTCCATCGCAGTTGGCCTTAAAACTTACCTTTGTCTAATGTGACCAGTTCCCAGCGGTTACCGCTTTGCACTTTTTGGCACTATTTTTATTTAAATCTTCCAAATGTCATATCTCTGATTTCCCTTATAGAATTTTTGTTGTGGTGTCATTTTGTTCATTAAAATATGCTCTATGTTTATAAGATGGAGTGGGATTTTTATTGTGTTGTGTTTTCTACTTTTTAACAGTTCTGATACTGCAAAATGCTTTACACATTGTCTTTCTGCTCTGTGCCATAGCTACCAGGGGTTGAGCTCAGGTTTAAATTACTGAAACCTTCAATAGACCTAATAAGAATTGTGAGATTATTGTTTGTGTTGAAATGCATATTTCTCACAATGGCACTTATGATTAATTATTATGAAAGTTTAGACTTTTAGGCAAATTTCAAAGGTTTCTGGATTTCCAACGATGAGCCAGCAATTTTTACCAAAAGTCTGGAATTATCAATACAAATGCTTGAAAATTCTGACTTTTGGAAATAAGGAGAAAAGAAAAGGTTTTAGTTCTGATTTTTGATCTTATGGCTCAGTAACTGTAATATCTATTGACATTTTGTGCTGAATGGTCTTTCATCAAGTTATTGCTATGTGGACGTGTTGATGTTTGTGCACCCTGTTGTCCTTTCTTACCTCCCTTTCCCCTCCCTTGTGTGTCTGTGTGCGTGGACCCTCGCGCACTGCTTATGGAATGTTGCGTTTTGACAGTTGGGGAGGGAGGTGTTTAGTGGCATTTTGAAGGAAACATACTAGTAAGTCTAATAAATCTTGTGTACTCAAATGAGGTTTCAATGGTCATTACAGGCTCATTTTGGTGATGAGCGCAGGATCGAGTCATGCTTTGAGGCTTCCCCATTCATGGCTCAGTAGGTCATTGGTGCTTTTCCTTCATGCAGGTTATGTAGCGGAAATCGCATTTTATTTGTAGGGGTGCATTATAATCACACATGTAGAGCGCACCCGCATTTAATCCTTATTGTAGTAACATGACGTGTTAGAATTTGAAATGTATTAACTTGAAACGTATTCTAGGCCTTTGAAGGGTAACATGGAGAATCAACGTAGAAAGTGAGTGTAATTAGCAGAAACCATTAACATGGAGAACTTGTGTTGTGAAACTGACTATTATTCATGTACTAATTCATGTACTAAATGTGTTTATTAATTGTGTCGTTTTACATGTAGGTAGATGGATTCACCGTAAGTGTCTTAATTTCTATGCAATTTCGTACAGCTTATATTATGTTTTCTTATGTTAGCTGAATTTCGTAGGCCTGAATTGCAGTTCCCTGGAAACTCTTGCTTTAGAATTAATAAGTTGAAATTCATGTGTGCTGTGGAATTTGTTCTTTCTCACGTTTTGTGTTGCAGGTGAAAGAAGCGCTCTTGTTAGCTAGAATAATGTCTTTGTTTTTGTAGTCAGGCAAGGAGGGGAGAAGTTACAATCATGTGGCTTGAGTCGAGTAAGGAAGGTCGTTCTGCTTCACACAGAAGAAGGCCTGGGAACCAAGGACAAAATGTAGCGAGTAAAGAACACTGCTGTCCCATGGAAAAATACCTACAGGATCGTACATGAAGCGGATGGCGTGACTTGCAATGGATCTTGGGAATGTCACCTATGAATAATGTGTTGTTGGGATTAGGGAAAGAGCCCACTTCTTCTTTAGCCTTTGGAAAGAGAGCACCTTGGAGCGAGCTCTGTTTCTGTAGCTTTATGCTACATGACCCATTGATGGTGGAGAGACTTCTTAGGAAGGCTCCACATGTTGACACATTTTATCCTTCTTCCTGACAATGCTTAAGTAGGAATGTCACTTTAGAGTTAGTGTAGAGATAGATTTAATGCTTTTCACTCAACAACCCTCGATGCAAGGGAACTTGGACTCATGCTTTCTGATCTTCGGCATTCTACTTCTTGAACTAATTGTTTTATTCATGCTGCATCAACTCAACTGGATTCGCAGATTTGGCTTCATGCTGTTTCCGATGTATTTCTATACCCTCGTATTGAGGTGCCTTTATGTTTAGTTGTTTTTGGCTTTGTAATAAATTAAACTAAGCTTAAGTAGTTGTCTGTAGTTACTATGTGTCTAAGTAGATTATAGATTAATTGATTGGCTCCCTAATTACTTTTCTCCCATCAACGCTTTCATGCTGTGAAAAAGAAGCATCAAATTGAGTTTCTAGAACAGGTCCAGAATTTATGGGCCCGGCCCTGTCACAGGTATTTTTCTTCCTACACTTGCACTCATGTCCCTACCTGCTACAACCAGTTTGATGACACCACTCTTCCCTGCCTTCCTTTGGCTTTACAAGCAGCTGCTAACTCTTCAGCACAGCTCTACTCCTCTCACTGCTGTGCTTGGGCGGTCCCCCCACCAGTCAGCCGAATCTGCCTCTCTAGTTACCTGACCCTGCATCTGAGTCCGCTCTTCGGCTCTATTCTTTTATGCTGCTGTGCCTGGGCAGTTCTGCCCCAGACAACCGCCTCCACCCAACTGATTGTCCCCTGATTGAAGTGGGAGAAGCTGTGCTTTACCACCTACCAGCAATCACTACCCCAAACCACTTGATTGGAGGCATCTACCATGCTTAGTTATTGCAAAAACTCATTGATTCCTTTATGGATGTATGATTCATCACCATGCTGTGTGCCTGCATCTGAATTACTGTCAAGAGTAACTTTGCCCACGATCTAATGGAAAGACTGCTATTCCACCCTAATTAGAGTAATTAAAGTCAACTTGCATCTCACTCTAGTATTGTTGTGCTAATGCAACCTGGTGGCACTTTCTTCCATTTACACCATCGCTAGCTGTGTTCATCATACTGTATTAAAAACATGACATTGTTTATTGACACATTATGAATTTATTTCAGCCGCATCTTAATTTGTTTTCCTCTAGTCTATTATTGTGTCATTACCATGGCTGGAGTGATGAATGCTGTATATTTGCCAGCTACTTTTTTAGATTTGCTGGGTGCACCCATAGAGAGATGGGGACAGTGGATAGAAAGTTTTTAAATGCATCTTGCAGCTACTGAAGGAGTGGAATATAGTGCAGAATCCTACAAAACTCCTTGGTTCAAGTCCATAGGCACTGAAGGAAGAGGTTTATTTGACTATGTGAGCCCTGTAGAGAAACCTGAAGGGAAAGAGAACTGGAACCAATACATTGAAGCAAAGAAAAGAATGAAAAAGTATTTTGATACACTCCTCAGCATTATAATTGAACTTCACAATTTCTATTATAGGTACCAGGCGCAAACTGAATCTATTGAAGTGTATGCCGCAACAATGCTGGGTATGTTGGTCTCTTCATGTGCTTTCCAGAGCACTGAGGAAATGATACACTACTACTTGTGTGAAAGCTCAAGAAAGATTGTTGTGCCACAAAAATTCCACTCTTGACAATTTATCAGCGACAAACTTTCAGCTAAAGGCATCAAAATGCTTAAGAAACCAGAAGCCACATCTAATGATATTAATCTGATGTTCTAATAGTCATAACAAATTCGAAAACCCTAAAGCAGAGGACAAACCTAATTTGCCAATGATCAAACGAGAGGAATCTAACAAGAATTAATGCTATTAAAATAATCAAATTCTCAAATAATCATTTAGCTTCAACCACGAAATGCCCAGCCTTAGGCAAGGAATGTCACAGATGTGGCAAGAGAGACCATTTAGCAAAGGTGTGTACAGCAAATGTACGCCCAAGGAAGGTGTTTGGTAATCAAGAAGAAGACAATGTGTGTTCAAATATTGATCAACAACTAGAAGACGTAATTATAATGGTTGCAATGCTGTGCAAGGCTGATGTCAAAGACCAACTCAAATGCATACTACCAAATAATAAACAAAACACTGAATTTTTGGCAGATACAGGATTGCTCATCAGTATTCTCTTTAAAGAAGAGTATGACAACATTCCTGGAAAAAAAAGCATTGCAACCCAGTAGAATTACACCTGATGCTTATGGTGGGTATAATATTTATCTTCAAAGTGTCTTTGCTGCTACCCTAAGTTTTCAAGGTGGAGCAACCAAGGCTGAAGTTTGTTGTCAATCATGGAGTAAGTATTCTAGGGAGGTCTGAACAACAGAACCTTTGCATGGTGATAAATGATAGAATTGGGCAACACTTGGGAGAGTGCAGGCGACCTACGAAACAGGACGGGAGTCTCCAGGGAGAGCGCTCCGCAAGATAGCGGGCACCTGCTGGGCACAGAGATGGCCGCACTGAAGGTGTCTCAGCCTGTCCTGGAGGGAGAGCCGAGAGATGTGTGCAACACCTGGGGGAGAGTTGGCAACTGATGCAGTGGAGTGAAGACCTGTGGGAGCGAGAGGCCCCATGTGAGATAGGCACCTCACAAGGTGGCGACTGCCTGTCGGGGTGACTACAACCATGTTGAAGGTACCCCTTCCCTGAGCTGAGAGGGAGAGCCGGAAGCGAGTGGGGGCTGCGGAGCTGTTCTGCCATCCAGCGGGGGCCGCTTATCTCACTGCTGGCTGCGGGCAGGCCACAACAGACTTGTCCTGGTGGAAAGGACTGAGGGAAGTGCTGCCTTGTGACTGGAGCCGTCTGGCGCAGGGCTGGAATCAGACTGTATAGCAAGCTGTCAGGTGCTGGGCCACATGGAGAGGCCCTGATGGTCTGGAGTGCTGCAGGTGCTGCAAGGGGCCTGCTGCTGAGATCGCAGATAGTGTACTTCCCTGTAAGGCGGTGTGGAAGAGGAGCGGGAGTGACGGTGCTCCATCTGGTAAGTGAAGATCAGCGTACGCCCGCACCGCCTATCGTCAATAGTCCGGTGGTGTGGAAATGATGGAGGAGTGAGCTGAGGACAGAAGCAGTCCTCCCACATCTGTTGCCCCTGTGATGGCACCTCTGGAGCAACTTGGGCCGCACAAAAGTGACTAGGGACACTCTTGGGGGTGAGAAAGTTGAGCCACATGGAACTCTGCAGACTGAGACCAGAAATGCGATGTAGAAGGAGCTGGCCAATGCGCGACCTCGACTGTCAACTCCGCAGGACAATCTAGACCTCATCCTCAATGCAGTGAATGCCTTCTGAGAGATCCTGGAGACTCAGATTGATAAAGTCTTGGTGTACCTGGGGATTATCCGCAATGATCATCGTAAACCTGTGGACAAAGTGAAAGGAACTGAAGTGGCCATAGGGGATGCGCCCAAACAGGCAAGGGTTGCTGGACAGAGTATCCAACCCGACCATTAGGGTGTAGATCTTGGACAGACAGAAAGAGGATGCAGAGGGGAGCATTGGGTGCAACACCATCAGGATAGTGGGTCTCCCTAAAAGCTGAAAGAGACAGATATGGTTTCCTTTCTAGAGAACTGATTGTCCCTCGAGGACTGTCGCCGTTCTTTGCTCTGAAAAGGGTGCACAGAGTCTACGTGGCCGCTGCTCCCTAGGGCACTTCTGCGCCCTGTAGTAGCCGTCTTGCTGCACTATAAAGACAGAAATTCCATATTTTAACAAGCCAAGGAGACTAAATGCTTTAGCCTAGAAAAAGCCTCCATAGCTATTTTCCCTGACTACACTCTGGCGGTCCAGCAACAATCAATCAATCAATCAATCAATCAATCAGGGGAATTGTAAGCGTGCTACTCACCCATGAGTGTCTCATGGCACTGGGGGGGGGGGGTGAGCAGCTCCGCTCAGTCGAAGAGCCAGGTCTTGAGTGTCTTCCTGAAGATGCTCTGGAAGGGGGCGCGTCTGATGGCGATCGGGAGCTCGTTCCAGGTCTTGGCTGCGATGTAGGAGAAGGCTCTTCCACCTGTTCTTGCTCTGCGGATGCGGGGGGTTTCGGCGAGGGCGAGGTCGGCGGATCGAAGGTTTCTCTTCGGTACGTGGAAGGAGATTCTTTCGTTGAGGTATTGGGGCCCGGTGTTGTGGAGGCATTTGTAGGTGTGGGCGAGTATCTTGAAAGTGACTCTCTTCTCGACGGGGAGCCAGTGGAGGTTACGCAGGTGCTGGGTGATGTGTTCGTGTCGAGGGATGCCGAGTACGAGTCTGGCTGCGGTGTTCTGTATGGTCTGGAGTTTGTGGAGCAGAGACTTGTTGATCCCGGCGTAGAGGGCGTTTCCGTAGTCCAGTCTGCTGGTTATGAGTGCGTGGGTGACGGTCTTCCTTTATTCGGGGGGGATCTATTTGAAGGTCTTTCGGAGGATGCAGAGGGTGTTGAAACAGCTGGAGGCGACGGCGCTGACCTGTCGGGTCATGCAGTGGGAGGAGTCGAGTAAGATGCCGAGGTTTCGGGCGTGGTACGTGGGGGTGGGAGGGCTGCCGAGGGCGGTGGGCCACCAGGTGTTGTCCCATGCAGAGGCGGAGGGTCCGAGGACCTCTGTCTTCTCTGAGTTGAGCTTCAGGCAGCTGCTGCTCATCCAGGATGAGACCTCCTTCATTCCTTCCTGGAAGCTGAGTCTGGTGGTGACGGGGTTCTTGGTGCGGGAGAGGATGAGCTGGGTGTCGTCGGCGTAGGATACTATGCTGAGTCCGTGCTGTCTGACGATGGCGGCGAGGGGGGCCATGTAGATGTTGAAGAGCGTGGGACTGAGCGATGATCCTTGGGGTACTCCGCAGTTGATTTCCGTGGGTTCGGAGAGGAAGGGTGGCAGTCTGATCCTTTGGATTCTGCGGTGAGGAAGGAGCGGATTCAGTCGAGGGCGGTTCCCTGTATGCCGGCGTCGTGGATTCTGGCGGTGAGTGTGCGGTGGGAGATGGTGTCGAACGCTGCAGAGAGGTCTAGTAGGATCAGGGCCGTGGTGTGTCCTTAGTCAAGAGGGTGCGGATGTCATCTGTGGCGGCAAGTAGAGTGGTTTCGGTTCTGTGGTTGCTGCGGAATCCGGATTGGGAGGGGTCGAGGATGGAGTTTTCTTCGATGAATTTTGTTAGCTGGGCATTGACGATCTTCTCGGTGACTTTGGCTGCGAAGGGGAGGAGGGAGATGGGTCGGTAGTTCTTGAGGTCCGTGAGGTCTGCTGCTGGTTTCTTGTGCAGGGGACTGACTTCTGAGCGTTTCCAGTCGTTGGGAAAGGTGCCGGTCTTGAAGGTAGTGTTGATGGTGCGTCGTAGTTCTTGCGCGATGGCGATGGCGGCTCTGTGGTAGATGTGCGGCGGGCAGGGGTCTGTGGGGGCCCCTGAGTGGATGCCTTTCATGGTTGAGGAGGTGTCTTCGGTGGTGACTGTGGTCCAGGAGGTGACGGTGGGCTGGCTGGCGTTGCTGGGGAGGGAGGTGGTTTCGGAGGCAGGTGTCTGGTAATTGAAGTGGTCGTAGAGGCCCTTGATTTTCAGCTGGAAGTAGGATCGAAGCTTGTCACAGAGTCCTGGGAGGGGGTGATGTCCGTGGTTTTGCTGGGGGGCTTGGTGAATTCCTGGATGATGCTGAAGAGTTCCTTGGAGTTGCTGGAGTTGGCGAGGATCTTGTTTTGGATGAAGGTCCTTTTGGTGGACCTGATGCGTTGGTGGTATTCCGTCATGGCGTTCTTGTAGGTGGTGCGATCTTCTGGCGTTTTACTATTTCTCCAGTTCTTCTCGAGACATCTGCATGTGCGTCTGGATTCTTGAAAGTCGGTGGTGAACCAGGTGGCCTTCCTGGGGCGCTGTCAAACAAAACAACAAAGGTCTTCTTTCTTAGAGATCAAAAAGGAGCCCCGGAAGACTGGTATGTTATGTGCTCTTCTTCTCAGTGCAACTCAAACTTATTGTGGATGACCAAGACATGTTTTTCAGCAGCGCAGTCGAGGCATGAGATTGACTTGAGCAGCAGAAAATGGGGCCGGATGGTGGAGTTCACATGGGACTACCAAGACCGAAGCAAAAGTGGAGAAGAAGGCACACAGACACCCAAGGGGTGCACCCAACTAAGGCCCAGGTAGATCAGAAGTGAGCTGCAGTGACTGATGTGACACGCTCATTCGGGGCCTTGGCAGGACAGAGCATGGAGACATGCAGCCACATCGTCAGACAGTGCAGACTAGGATGATGTCTCGGAGGGTCTCTTGGCGGAGTCCTCACATAACCCCCAGGCTGGCGGATGATCTGTGAGACTGTTGGCTATCACAAGGCTCCATGAACCTGCACCCTAACAAACACTATGCTGTCACACTGTAACAGAACCAAGAAGCTGAGACGCACTTCTCGCTTGAACGGAACTTGTTCCTGGCAGCTCCATGCTCGCTGCTGAGTGGAGTCCTCCAGAGATGGGACCATGCAGGATCGGAGAAGTTCCTTTGTGGCCTCTCTTGCAGCTATGGCGCCAACTGCCCCTCACAAATACCCCTTTCTCATCACTGAGGAGTCCAGGGTTTGCTATGAAGTACTGTTTGATATTTATTGTTTTGGAAGGAGGCCATTGCTACTCTGACCTGGGGTGGGGGCGTTGAGATTGGTTACAGGGTTTTTACCCGTTTTTGGCAAATACACTGTTTTCTTTTTACTGGTGTGAGTGGTGGGTCTGTGATGTGGAGGTCGGATGAGTAGCTCCCTGGTGTGGTGCAAAGGCATGAACATGAGGGGGGTCAGACTTTGTATCCACTTACGCCAACTTAACTGCCAAGTGGTTGTCGAAAGCCAGCCTTTTGTCCCATGTATTAAAATTATGGCAATCCTGGGTAACACCAATGGATATTCAACACTTGATTTCACTGTCACTTGTCACCAGATACTGCTACACAAAGATTCTTGTGATCTCACCTCCTTCATAACTCCCCTGGGTTCTTTCAGATTTCGCAGCTTGTCGTTCGGACTCAACTCTGCTTCCGCTGTATTTTAAAAAGTTGTAAATAAACTAGTTGAGGGTCTGAGTGGTGTTATAGCTTTTCAAGACGACGTATTTGTTTTCTCCCATGATTATGAAAGTCATCAACTCATATTGAGAGAAGTTCTCAGAAGAATACAAGTGAGTGGATTAATGCTTAAAAGACAAAAAATGTAAACTTTCAAGGATGAAGTATCATATCTGGGCCATTTCATCAGTGCTGATGGAGTGAGTCCTAAACCAAGTCTAGTTTCTGCAATTGTTAAGTCATTTCAACCCTCTTCCAAGGATGAACTGAGATCTTTCCTGGTTTATTTGAGTTTTACTCAAAATTCCTATGAAATTTTTCTGAAACCAATGCGTTTCATGAAAAAAAGACGTGGAGTTTTTTTGGGACGAATAATTTTGAAAATGCTAAAAGAAGAAATACAGAATGCCCATTCTCTGAAATCTTTTGACGGATCGTTCCATTCCATTGTAAGTGTGGATGCTAGCCAGATTGGTCGTGGAGCAGTGTTAAGTCAAGACAGCCATGACAATAATCAACTCATTGCATTTGCTTCATGCAAGTTAAGAGGACCAGAATGTAAATACTCAGTAATTGTGTGTGAGCTATTGGCATGTGAGTTGTGGCCAAATGTAAAAGTTTTTTATGGGGCAGTCCATTTCTCATCATGATGGATCATAAGCCACTTGTAAGTATATTAAATAAGTACAATTCAGATAAAGTATCACCCCGCATCACTAAACTTGTATGCAAACTACATGAATATGTAATCAATGTAGAATATTTGTCTGGCAAATCCCACAATGTAGCTGTTTTTTTGTAATGTATGCAATGTGATGATGATAGTAATGAGGATGATACATGTGATGTGGATAATGATGATGTTGCTGTTGTTTATTTTTCAGATGAAATGGGGATGGCAAAAGTCTTAAGTAAGGTAGAGTGGAAGAATGCCATTGCTGATGACTCTGAGTATTTCATGATTTCTGATCTCACTGTGAAGGGATGGTCAAAAGAAAAACAATTAGATACCAATTTGAAATCATGTTGGAAAATCATGGATGAGCTGTCCATTATGGATTATGTAGTTGTGAGAAATGCTGAATTGGTGGTTTCAATTTCACGTAGAACAAACCTTCTTGCTTTGGTTCACAGATGTCATCCAGGTATGACTGCCATCAAAAGAAAATTAAGATAGGAATATTGGTGGCCATCTATGGAAGAGTGTTGCTTGTGCAAAGATGCAGACAAAACTGTAACTGTGCGCTTGTGTTCCTTTCCTCCTGTGTTCCTGTACTTGATGGGCCATGGCAAAAGGTAGGAATAGATTTGATAGCCAAGATACATATTGATTTGAGATATGTGATTGTCAATATTCACTATTATAGCAAGTGGATTGATCTAAAATTAATTGACAGCCCCACAAACAAAAATGTGTTAGTGTTCTTGAAGCAAATCTTCTCTAGAGAAGGTTTCCTATTATCCATTGTGAGTGACACTGGGTCACAATTTGTGGCTACAGAAATGTCAACATATTTTAAAGATTGAGGACATAAACATTGATCATCATCATTATATTATCCCCTGGGCAATGGACAAGTTGAGCTTGCCAGTCGCCTTATTACAGAAACTATTCAATTGGCATTGAAAGACAAAATACCACTAAAGAATGTTTTACGATCTTGCCTGTGGGCATACCGTACTACTCTTACAACGTAACAGGTGTTCGTCATTTGAATTCTAGGGACAGACCACCTTTGGCTAAACCACATCCCCATTGGTTCACATGGATGACAAGGGTGGGGAATGATGCAATTTCTGAGAAAAACTATATTTTGCGAGACATTGTAAAAATAAAACAATTAAAAATGGAACAGCATTATGACCATAGAAAAGGTGTGGTCAAAAGGGACATAGATATTGGTGATGTTGTGAAACTCTGATGTCCACAATCTAAACAGGGAGTTGACAAATTTGGCAACCCCATGCGGGTAGTTAAAACTACAGGATCATCCATTAAACTGAAAAACGACAGGTGGTGGAAAGTCTCATGCGCCATACGAATAACACCCTCCAAGGAATCCCTAGCCCTTCCTCTGGTGTCACCAATAGTATGAATGAGGGGAAAACTGAAGGAGGTGCATGTTCTACGCCAGAGACGTCTGCTTTTCTACCTTCCAATGTGTCGCCTCCACAGGATCTCATTAGAGCATCCAAGAGGCTCGTGTTAATGCCCAGAAAATGTCAAGCAGAAGGCCTTCACACAATATCAAATCAAATCAGAAATATTTATAAAGTGCGCGGCTACTCAATAGAGTGTCCCGGCACTAACAGGTCAGAAAAGCAAGAGGATCTATGAATGAGAGAAATGAAGAATCACTCCATCTTTTTTCTTTGTCTTGGGCACCACTGTCAGTAAAGCCTCTGTAGTAATGGAGACTGATAGTGCAGTAGCCTCTTGGACAGATATCTGGGGCCCAGTCTATAGAAAGCTTTGTGGGCGAAGGCCAGTCCCTTAAATTTCACTTTTGCCTTGACCGGCAACCACTGCAGATCTTTGATGGCATGCCAACTAGATTTAAGTATTATATTATGCATTAGCCTTTTTCCAAACGAGGGAACAAATGTAAAATCTATTGGCCTTTTGTAGTGTCTTGGTTTAGTGATGGGGTGTTGCCCTTAGTTACAAGCTGACCATTCTTGGAATGTGGAACCAGGGGGTTGCCTGGAGAGACTGGTGAACTTGTCAGTTGCCAGTCTTGGGTGCTGGATGGGGTCTTTGTTATCTGCGTCTTATTAAAGACTATATCAATCCTACTATGGCCTCCTGCTCCATCTTTCCTGGTGTGAACTGGATCCTACATTTGGCGACGACCGGAAAGCACGAAGAAACCCATTTATTAACAAGAGACCCCAACACACCATCTACGCGAGAAATAGATGTGCTGGAATCCTAAAGACCGGTGGTGAGCTAGCTGTCTCCTGGTGTCTGAGCAACGTGTTTATGGGTGTGTCCTATACCCAAGTTGGTGAGTGAACTGGTGTTTTCCCTACTTTGGGTTCAAATTTGTCGCACTCACCGGAGCGGTCGCGTGCATACCAGGTGCGTGAAGATTTCAGCAGCGAAGAGCAGCGGTGCCTGGCAACTAAGGATTGAACACGTCACAAGCGTTTCGAGTGTGCGTTCTTCCACTGTGAGTACTGTTTCGCTTTGTAAACGCTTGCCGGCGCATGACGTCATCCCGCGTCTGTGTCCAGAGTACGGGCGGCCATCTTTGATTGGGCTATTTACACAGATCGGATTACTGGTTGTGTGGCCATCTTTGATCGGTCCAGCTCATCATGCGCTGATGCACACAGCTTTGTTACCGCTAATTTCTTTCATTTTGCGCTGATGCGCACAGCCTTCCTACATAATTCAGTTGTGCTTTGGCCATGTTGATCTGGCGTTTCTTCAGGTACGTTGTGTGCGCTGATGCGCACAGCCTCGTCTGTTACTAATTTCATCTTGCGCTGATGCGCACAGCTTTGACAAACCATATCTGGATGTGTTCATCGTGTGCGCTGATGTGCACAGCTTTGCCATTTTCTTTATGTGTCCTGAAATTCATAGAATGCGCTGCCGCGCACAGCATTATGTATCTAGTCAGTTGTGGAATTCATCCAGTGTGCTAATGTGCACAGCCTTGTTTGCCTTTCATTTCAGTTATACTCACAACTCTGATGAACTCAACTTATATGAATCTTTTGGCATAAGGATTTATTAACAATTTACTATCCATGGGTTGCACATGGCTTCAGTGTTCAAGTGTTGGTGATCTTCACATTATTTTATTTTACTGTTGCTGTGCTTCTGTCCTCACTGTTTATTTGGGTATTTTCTGTTTAATTATTTCTGCATAATACAATAGGTTGCTCTGTTATTTATAGCATTTACAATGCAAAATGTACCTGCTCCACCCTTCTTTCTACCTTCACCTGGTGAACCAGTTCTAGCCTGGGTGAAGTGGAAGAAAGTTTTCACTCATTATGCGAGGGTTTGTGGGACATCTCTCAGTGCAGAGAGGAAAATGTCTCTTTTAATGCATTGTTTAGGTTCGGAGGGGCAGGAAGTATTTGAGCATCTTCCTGAACTCTCGGGTAGTGATGCTACAGGTTTGAACGAATTTGAAATCTGTATAAAAAAATTGGTCTTACACTACTTACCAAAAGTGAGCACTGTTCTTGAAAGGTACCACTTCTGTAGGATGATGCAAAGACAGGAAGAGTCTGTGGAACAATATATTATGGAGTTGCACAAGTTGGCTTCAACGTGCAATTTTGGGGCTTCATTAGAGGAACGACTCAGAGATCAGCTGATGTTGGGTTGCAGCATTGATAAAGCCAGGGACAGCTTATGGCAAAAGGATAATCCCTCATTGCATGAGGTGCTCACGATAGCAAAGACTCATGAACATTCTAAAGCCTACAATGCGAATTTTAAGGGGATTGAGGCAAAGCAGATTTCACTTATCTTTTAGTAGGGTAACTTATCCAGCAATTTACTAGGTGCTAGGGTCCGGAGACTCAAAACCCCTAAGTCTCCTGTGATAAACAAAACCTCTCAATATCAAAGCCACACAATGGTCCAGCACACTTAGTTTAGGTTCATGCGTGTAGTACACAGAAATTTCACAAAGAAAAGCCTTAATACAGCTTAAACATTCATTTGATGTGATTAAATCTCATGATCAGAAAAAGGGCAATTCAGCAGGATTGTTCTCAATTTCTTTATTGATGACTTCTTTTTTCACAAAGGTAAAACCGTAGCCAACGCTTTTCTTCCTCGTGGACTTCTTCAGGGCTACAAACAATGTACATATATACAAATTACTTGTCAAAAAAATATATATCTTTACTTTACAAACATTATAAAAATATATACTCCAAAGCCTGTTTAGAAACGATTCGTAAGGACGTCCCTCTGCCTAAGAGTGAGGGTGGTGTGTTGAAGGTTGATAAAGAAAAAGTTGTTAGAAGTAAAATGCTGGCAAAGGTAGAGAACAGATCTACTTTCCCAAGAATCTTCCCAGGAAAATGTTTCTGATGTGGTAACCCTGGCCACATGGCAAGCTTTAAGGACTGTCATGGTTGGAAGATTACGTGCAGTGCATGTGGCCGCAAAGGTCACTTTGCGAAATGTTGTAGGTCTGGTAAAGATCAGAAGAAGGTTAGGGAAGTTGACCTATATGAAGATGAAGTTGAGTTAGAGGATATAAACATCTGTCAGGTGAAGGGGTGCAGTAGTGAGGGTCCCATGGAGGTGGTGCTGCTTAATGATGCGCCAATAAAGATGCTCTTCGACTCCGGTGCTAAAGTGACATTAATTCCTAAGTCCTTCTTTGAGCAGTACCTGGTGAAAAAAGTTCAAGTTATTGAGACCCGATATAAGGCCAAGAGGGTATGGAGGAGAAATTATCGATCTTTTTGGCTACTTTTGGGGCACTATTGACTTCAAGGGAAGGATCATCCCAGGGAGAGTATATGTGTCCATGAAAGGGAACTCTCTAATAAGCTAGTTCCATCAACGTGACTTGCGGGTGATCCTGGATCCTAATGAGAGCCCCTCTGTGTGTTTAAAGGAAGTGCCTGCTGTTTGTCAAGTAGGTGATGGGTGGAAAGCCTGGGTCAAGGAATTTCCGAAGGTGTTTGATAGCAAGTTGGGGTGCCTCAAGAACTATGTGCATTGCATCAAAATTAAGCCTGGTGCCGTGCCGAAGGTAGCAAGAGTGAGAGGTGTACCACTCATGGCGAAGGAGAGCATGAAGGTCGAGTTGGACAAGTTGATAGCCAATGGCATAATACAGGAAGTCGAAGCCACAGAATGGCTTTCTCCGATTGTTATGGCCCGTAAGGCCAAAGGGGAGGCCAGGCTTTGTGTGGACTTAAGGGAGCTCAACAAGGCAGTTGTGGTGGATCACTACCCTCTACCCAACATCAGTGAAATGTTGTGCTCCCTTCGGGGGGCTAAGCATTTCTCATCTCTCGATTTGACTTCGGCCTATCATCAGGTCAGGCTACACACCACTTCTCAAGACCTTACTGCCTTTGTGACGCCGTTCGGTACCTTCACATTTTTGAGGATGCCCTTCGGTCTCATCTCTGCTGCCTCGGTGTTTCAGAGGGTTATGGAACGTATCTTGAAAGGTGTTGATGGCGCCAAAGTATACCAAGATGATGTTCTTGTGTTTGGAGTTGATACCAAAGAGCATGATAGTAGGTTGAGAGTGGTCTTGAGAAAATTATGTGATGCTGGCTTGACCCTGAGAGCTGACAAATGCCGTTTTGACGTGGCAGAGATCGAGTATTTAGGGCATTTGTTGTCAGCAAGCGGTATTAAACCCAAACATGCTTTAGTTAGTACCATCTGCAATCTTAGAGTCCCTCAGGATAAGATGGTACTTGTGAAGTTCTTAGGAATGGCTGAATTTTATCACAAGTTTATTCCCAATTTTTCTGGGGTGACGAGCCATTTAAGGGATCTTCTAAAGAAGGGTTGCAAGTTTGCTTGGTCTAAAGCCTGCAATGATGAATTTGAGAATCTCAAAGCTTGTTTGAGCAAGGCGCCTGATCTTGGTAGTTTTGATCCAAAGAAGGAGTCTTATTTGATGACTGATGCCAGTTCGAAGGGATTGGGTGCGGTGCTTCTCCAGAACTCTGGTGGTGAGGAGAAGGCAATTTTGTTTATGTCCAGACCTTTGAGGGGTGCGGAGTGCAATTATTAAGTTGTTGAGAGGGAGGCCCTCGCCATTTTTAGGCCATCCGCAAATTGCGGATGTTTCTTTGGGGAAGTAAGTTTGTGGTATTGACTGACCATAAACCACTGAGGGAGGTGTTCACCAAGAAAGGGATTGATTTTGTTTCTCACCGCATTCAGAAGTGGGTGGTAGCTTTGCAAGAGTTTAACTTTGTGGTCTCTTATGTTCCAGGTGCCAGTAACACTCTGGCTTATTGTTTGTCAAGGTTGGGTGATGTTCATGATGAGTTGTCTGAAGAGGGTGAATGGTTTGGAGGAGAAGAACTTGAGGAGGACGTTGATGTGTGTCTGATTAGTGATGGAATTGTTTCTGAAGTGGAATGGAGAGAGTTCATGGCGAAAGACGATGTTTTGCAAAAGGTGGTGACAATGGTTTTGGGAGAATGGTGTGAGAAAAAGGATTGTTGTGAGGATCTGAAGGGCTTCTGGCAGGTCAAAGAAGAATTGGCTGTTATTGATGGTATCCTCTTGAGGGGCAGCAAGTTGGTTCCTCCTCGTGCGCTATGGGAACGGTTGCTTAAGAGCGCCCATGCCAGCCATATGGGTATTGTCAAAACCAAAGAGAGGGTTAGGGAAGCATATTGGTGGCCGGCCATGGATGTTTACGTAGAGAGGGAGGTTAGGAATTGCGCAGAGTGTGCATGCAGTGACAAGATCTTAAAATGTAGAATGCAACCCATGGTAAGGAGGGAACAAGCTAAAGAGCCTTGGTCAGACATTGCCATTGACATTTTAGGTCCTGTGAAACTGAATGCACGTGATCGGTATGTTCTTGTCTGCATGGACATGTACTCGCGGTGGCCAGAGATTAAAGTGGTAAACTCTGTGGAGTCCACAGTGGTTATTAATGTTTTGGATGATCTCTTTGAGAGAGAGGGTTTCCCGTTATCTGTACTCTCAGACAATGGTGTTCAATTTACCTCAAGGGTGGTTGAAGAATTTTTGGGTTGCAGGGGGATCAAACACAAGAAGGCAGATCTTTATCATCATGAAAGCAATGGGGTTGTTGAGAGATTTGCGAAGGTGTTAAAGGAGACTATGCAGCAACCCATTGTGACAGGAACGGACTGGGAAGTGGCCATGAGAAGGAAGGTGAGAGAGTATAGATTTACCCCGCATTCTTCCACAGGTTTATCTCCCTTCCGCTTATTCAAGAAAAGGGTGGCGAACACAGAGGTTTGTCCCTCGTGGGTCATTGCCAAGAGATTGTGGGTTGACGGTAATGTTGGACGTGTGGAAGGCTGGAGAGAAAGAGAACGTATGGTCATGAAAAGGAGGAAGAGATGGTTTGATGAGCGTAAAGCTGTCAAAAACACCGTGGTGTCTGTGGGCGATTGGGTTAAGATCAAAACTCCACGCTTGGGTAAAGGGAACTTGAAATTTAGCATACCTTTCAAGGTAATTAAGGTTTTTAAAAATGACATCAAAACCAGCGACCACAGGGTGTGGAATTTGAATAGAGAGGCCAGATGTTTTCCCACTGATGTGTGCGAACCTTCTAGTTATACATCTGAGTCCGCTTCGCAAGAGGAGGTCCCTAGGCCCCGTAGGATGGTTAGACGTCCTATTAAATTGCATGATTACGTTTGAACTGCTATGTGCTGATGTGATTGTTATTTTGCATTATTATATTCAATATGCTAGGGGCTGATGTGTTTTATCTTTCAAATTGCACATCTGTTTCCACCTTGCAGAGGATGTTCGTTAGGTCTTGTAAGTTGAGTAGGTGTCTCATTATTATTATTATTTCTTTTTTAATATGTTTCAAAATGTTTTACCTTCACTTTCTTGTTCTTTGTTAAGTATTGAGGTGAAGGTGATGTAGTGTCTTGGTTTAGTGATGGGGTGTTGCCCTTAGATACAAGCTGACCATTCTTGGAATGTGGAACCTGGGGGTTGCCTGGAGAGATTGGTGAACTTGTCAGTTGACAGTTGCCAGTCTTGGGTGCTGGATGGGGTCTTTGTTATCTGTGCCTTATTAAAGACTATATCAATCCTACTACGGCCTCCTGCTCCATCTTTCCTGGTGTGAACTGGATCCTACACCTTTAGTGCTGAATGATCTTTCATCAAGTTATTGCTTTTAGAATGTTGGGTTTTGACAGCTGGAGAGGGAGGTAGTTGGCAGCATTTTGAGGGAAATGCTGTACTCGACAAATCTAATAAACATCATGTCCTCACCAGAGATTCCTGTGGTCATTACAGTAATTCCTAGAGGCTAATGATTATTAAGTTAGAACTGTTGGAGTATTATGCTAAATCGTTTCTCACTCATTTTAAGGTCCATGATTTTTTAAAGAATATGCCACAATATGTCACATTCCATAGAGGTGGCCTTTACAGGGTACTTAGCATAATGATCCCTGGTTACAACTGTAATTGTACACACACAAGTAAAAATGAGCTTTTCGACTTTGAAATTGGTGCTACCATTAGCTGGTACATTTGTTGTTAAGTTAACCAATGATCAGATTTCACCAACTAGCAACTGGTCTACAGGGGTGTAATTTGTCTCCTTAAACTAGGATAAAGTATGAGTGTTCTGAATACAAAGTGACGTAGCTCTCTGCAACAGTACTTACTCTGGGTCCATATTGCTCCATGTCTCCTACATTAATCGAAGGTCTTTCTTCTCCAGATCACATTGGATGTATTTTGCGCTAAGAAAAAGCTCTAAATGCAGAACACGAATGACAAGCGCGAGTGGCTGCTCGCGCTCTCTAAAAGTGCTCTCGCTGAAGGGTATTTTCGCCCAAATTAATCTTAATTACTCAAGCAGGAATAAATGCATAATTATTGGTAATTTTGCATCAAAGAGTAAAGAGGAATTACCGAAATTACTCCATTACTCCAGCGTAATCGAAATTCTACCCAGGCCTAGGACTTATCTAGAGTTTGCCGGAGGGGTTCCTCTGTCACAAACATTGTAGAGCTCCCATCTGCCTTATTACAAGCAAATTGTATACTATGGCACCTGTAATAAGGCAAATGGTATATTCATCACGTTTGTGATGTCGAAAGCCATCCCCCGAACTCCAAATTAGGCCCTCAGTGTTTTTCCTCACAAAACCGCTAAAGTTCCAATATTTTTTTGTAAATCTTTTTATCCATCAAAATAACAAGAGCAGCGTTCACACAAAGATGCTCCCATCTTCATGTAACCTCATACATCATATCATTCTGCATTTTAGGTTCGTACAATAGTTCCCACTGATATGTTCCAATACACCTCCCTCCCAGTCGCAGTTTAGGCAGGCTGGTCAGGTTGGGGAGACCCTACACTTTGAGGGGTCCCCGCCTCCAGGGCACAGTCGACCTCAAGCAGCGCATCAGTCCTCATGCACCAGTGATGGATGTCTTCCTGAGTTCAGTCATCCGTCTACACCATGGTGTGTCTTATCTCCTCTGCTATTAACATCAGCAAACCATTGTGCCATAGGAGGGCCCCTCGGGTGTGCCCACTGTTTCATGATTATATACTTTGCCAAACGTTCCAATATTCACGTGAAAATCCACCTGCTGAAAACTGCACGACCTATGGGTCGTAATTTTAGTAATCTTAGAATTATGAAAAGTTTTTATTGGAAAATCGTTGCAACTTGGCACATCCCCACTGGTGGTTGGAGTCACTTGACACAGTGCAAGAAATCATAGACTCACTCTGCCAGCCTTATAATGCAAGTCTTCTTGACTCCAGAGCTCACAATCGCATGCCGTTCACTCAAACAGCTTTTATAGGTTCAGCCACTCTTTGGTTTTTAATAAGAAGCCATATTCATTCTTCATTTCCAAGGACACGCGTGATTTGTAGAAATAAAAGATCTTTTTTTCCTTCAAACAGCACTTTCTGTCTCCAGTCGAACATAAGCCTCACATTTTCTAACGTGATCGCTTGCAGGGTTTCTGCAATGAGAGTTCATTATCACGTTTTAATGAACAGATCCCTGCAGTCACTCTGAACACCAAGACGATAACATGCTTTGGCACATCGGCTGGCTAATAAGCACCCAAGACACTTCACGCCTGACAGAGATCCATGCATCGCTGTAGCTTTAGGACAGGAGGATGTGAAAGATAAAGAAATGGACGGTGTGAGTTGAAGGAAGGTACGGACCGGGAAGAGCGAACAAAGACAAGGGCGGACGGAAGGAGTAGACATAGAAAAGGGCAACGAGACCATGAAGTGTACAAGGGAATTATGAAAAGGGAGTTTAATCGGGTAGAAAACAGATATAGGTGAGAATTAAATGAAAGGGAAAACTTTTGTAAAAGCACAATAAGTAGAAGATGAGGTTATAGAAAATATGAGGGAAACTGAGACGAGGAAGACGTGTTAAAAAGAACAAGCAATAAGCACTTTAAATCCAATCGTTTTCATCTTGCACAACCGTTTCCCTAAACCTAGACACTGGCAAAGAAGAATCTTTACTAAATTTGGAGAGGAGAGGTAATACACTTTCAGAAGGGCCTGGACAGGTTTGGCACTCAATCTGTTGGCGAGGTAAAAAACCGCTGTTGCGGCTCTGGCCACGGCATTTCTCTTGACCCTCTTTAGTGCAAAGGCAGGACGGATGCCATGGTTCATGTGCACTGTCAAACTTAACTACATTTTAAACAGCAGAAACTCAATTTCTGACCTTTCAATTGGGGGGGGGCACGTCAAAAGAAGGCCTGGCTAGGCCCCTCTGGGACTCAAACCACCCTACCCCTGTGGCTACAACCCTGTTCATCAAAGAGCACTCCCAAATATGAAAATGCAGTAACCATCTTTAATTCAACCCCACCCCAAAACATTTATTCTGGCTATTATTTTGCTTAAGCTCGGGCCCACTCAAACATTTATCTCAAGATCAATGGCCTTTATTGCAGCATAAGAGGTAAAGGGTAAAAACTATCCCTTGTAAACATCTCAGTACAGTGTCACCAATGTGGCCACACAATAACCCGCTCGACAAGTTAAACTGAGTTTAGTAGGGTTTAAATATAAATTCAGAAACAAATCAATGCAGACCATTCTCAACATGATCATATAGTAATACAGAAAGACCAAAATAAGTCCAAATATCCTGAAGAGATTTACCCTATATAATACAAAGCAAGCGACTAACTCTATGATGATGATTCAGGTGATCAGGAAAAAGAATTGAGTATCATATTTCATCAGATGATTCTCCAAAGTTAGCATGAGCAAGCTATCTTTCCCTACACTACCTTAAAAGGGCAACCCTAACTAAGAAGCATTTGGTAAAGGTGAAATCAGAAAGGTGTCAGCTGTCAAAGTCTTCAGTAGAAGGCACTCCAACAATGTGTCAGGTAAAATAAAGCCACACAAGCAGAAGCATAGGTCGGCTTTCTGTCAAATCCTAAAATGACTCTCCTGCCCCTCACTTCGTTCAGCATAAAATATCAATTGCATTCAGAGTAGATAATCCCACATGATCCTTGCCAGTGAATTTTTATGACTCTGGTACAACTGGATACTTGTACCACATTTTCCACATCGGTAAGTTGCAACTTCGATCGTCCTTGATCTTTCCTCTCCTCTCCCATGAGAACTTGCCTCCTTGCTCGTTACCGCGCTTCTCCTGGCCAACTTCATCCTCTCATACCTTGCTATCTAATGAAAACAAAACCCTTATATGCTAACTAATGAGGATTAGTCCATACCTGCAGTGGAAACAAAATGAAAGCGAGCCCATTCTTGCATTGAAGGTTAAATACGAATTATATGTTAGACTCTATACATGATCATGAACTGAACTGGTTTCTCGAGGCCCACTCTAGTCAACTTTAACAGTGCTCAGGATTACAGAATACGTGCACTTTTCTACACACATAATAAATGCAGCTTCTAAATTCATGTATAAATTGTAAAGAATTACAAAGATGTCATTTCAAATGCACCTGTCTGAAATTAATTCTTGTTACATGTATAAATGTTTAAACAGTGTACACATTCTAATTTAGTAACCTTACAGTGGGACACTTTTTATGTTAACTTCTCCCATCACATTAATATATAGATGTTACATAGACCTTTACTAATCATGTTCTATACACAAATACTTCATGTGGCATACTTTAAATATGCAATGCTCCACTCTCCTTAGTAACATTAATTGCACAGAATATATTCAAGTTTTGACTACTCATGATTATGATGCACTCCTACAATATCTCAGATGGGATCAAGATTACACTTCTCCAGGGCCCATAATCATAATGTGGGATTTTATGTGGTTAGTGCTTAAAGTGAGAGAAGTCATAAAATCCACAAAGAAACTCAGTAGACTCTGCAACCCCATCCCTGTTCTAGTCAGTAGCACAGCATCATCTTCATATAAAAGAGCAGGAATTAAATGTGAGCCCATGCGCGGTATGTCTTTACTGGCTGTACATAATTTGGAGCCCAACTTGTTAATGTATAAGGTAAAAAGGAGTGGTTCTAATATGCAGTCTTGTCTAACCTCCTATTTACACCTGTGGGCGCTAAAAGGCTCCTGCTCATGTTGTACCTCACTGGCTATTAGCCGAGCCTCAGGGTTGGAACACGGTAGCCTACCTGGGCCCGTGCAGTTGTGATAATTTCTCACCTGAAGACACCATGCACTTTGTCATGTTTTGTGACTATCATTCACTAAGACAAAGATACATTCTCCCATTGTTAAAACGGATGGGATTTATTAAGAATACCATTCTATAGTAATGTGATAACAGTTTTACAGTAATGTGATTATTTAGCATGTATAGTTACTATTATTGTATAGTAATGCTATTCTATAGAAATAAGATAACTTTTTTACAGCAACGTGATTTTATAGTATATTTGTTTCTACATGGTTTTGTTCTTCTTAAAGTTAAAGTTATGGGTAATGTTTTTGTATTCGTTTTGTGTAAGGGAAAGATGTGTGGTATCTGGGGTAGCCATATACCATAGACAACTGTTGTCATGGTAGGGAGGTATTCTAGAATGTGAGGGTTTGACAGTTGTAAGAGAGCAGAGATCAGGGGCAAGCATTGACTGCTTGCCCTCCTGAATAAATCAGTCGAACTTTACCTCGCCTCCTGTGGTTTATGGACGTACACTACAAGTCCCGTGCTATTTGTATACAATGCCGAATCAGTTTCTGAAAAACAGTATTGCGCGGAGCGAACCAAAAAGTAGCACGTCTACCAAAAACAACACAAAATAATTAGCTTGAGGTGTAAAATATGCCAAAATATTAAAATTTCACGGCGGAAAACAAGATTTAAAAAATCCCCACGAATATACAGTGCATATTTTCTACTGTTTGATTTTAGTGCAATTGAGGTGAACAGCAATTAAAGTGAATGTCCAACGAGCAGCGCTGACCAGAGTAGGAATCCGCTCGAAGCGCATGTTTCAAGAAGGGCAGATGCTCCTGCATCTACCCATCGAATCCCTGTAGCGTCTTCTGTGATGTTGGGAGATGTGGGCCACCTCCAAAACATAAACAATGTTGGACCATGCATGCGGTTGCAATGCCGACGTGGCCAAGTTGGAATGAAAGTCATCATGCAAAAATACGCTTTTACTCACTCTGTTGTCACAATGAGCATTTTACCAGAAGTACATATGCTTTGTTCATGTATATACACATTAGTTTAGTTCCATAAAAATGAAAAATCTATCTTGGTCACTCTGAATTGTTACTACGTTAGGTACTTTTGATCGCTGCATCACTCACAATCTTGAGAACATGCACAAATCTGTTGCATTAAATAAAAAAGTTTCTGGGGACATGTCTGAAGAACTTCACGATGAATCCTAAAGTTCTCTCTTACGGGAGTTTTATATGTAAAACGTTTAGGGGCAGATTTACAAGCCCCTTGTGACACATTTGCGCCGCGGTTGCGTCACTTCTGTGATGCAGCGGCGTCGTAAACAATGCGCCACGTTGCGACATACTTACAACGTGACGCATCTAGGGAGATGTGTCATGTTGTAAAGCCCTGCGCTACATTATACCTGCGTCAGGTATAATGTATGCAGGGTGGGCGTTCCGTCCAAGAAAGCCTCGTAAAAGTGACTCAGTGAAATCTACAAGATTTCACTGAGTCACTTTTACGACGCCGCTGCGTCAAAACCTTACGCCTGCTTGAAGCAGGCGTAAGGAGTGACGCAGCACAATAAGTATGGGCCGCCCCTGGGCATTGCTGGAGTTGCGTCGCGCTTGCGACACGACTCCAGCAATGCGCTGCCCTTCCGACAAAAGATGCGACATGCATCTGTCTATCCTTGCGCCAAGGTGCGCCGCATTGTAAATGCGCCGCATCCGTGGTGGCGCAAGGGTATTTTTGCGTGTCGCATCTTTACTGGCGCATCCCTGCTAATATGCAGAGATGCGCCAGTCCTTGTAAATCTGCCCCTCAGAGTTTCAGAGGTTTCAGCACAAATTCAGTCGGGGATCTGTGGACAGAAATGGGAGGTCAGAGGAGGTATGAAGCGACGGGAGGGAGGTGGTGAGGGGAACTGAGCAAGCAACAACAAATGTGGGCAGGGTAGGAGGGATGAGTAGGGGCAGCCTGATGGAGTGCTACAATTCAAAATAAAACAAAAAACTTCTGCAGGTGCGCAGGCACAGACAGGAAGCAGTACTTGGTCCAAGCTCAACAGCATGGACACACACAGAGCCCGCAGAGGAAGCTGGAGGCGAGGAGGAGGCACTGTTCAATAAGGAGCAAGAAAGCGAGAGCGACGTGGGAGCTAATTAATGCTAAGTAATGGACGGGCTCTTAGCCCCTTTTAAGATTTTTTTTTTAGTACACTGGCTTTTGCTGGCAGCCATGCGCGCTGTCAGCGAAACCTAAAAAGAGGTAAAAACTGGGGGGTAGTGACACAAAAAGAGGGATTTTATCACAAGCCCCAAAGTGGTGTTGTATTCTTTCTAAAGCAGGCAGTATTCACTGTTTAGATTTTTTTAAATTTGCATGAGGTCGACCATGTGTCAAATCCGTGCGACTGACAATTACTTTTTCTGAAGAGTGATTTTACTTTCACGTTAGAAGAAAAAACGGAAATACTGATAGAAATGTTTCTGCTTTTCATACCTGTGTGCTAAGGAATCATTTTGAATATTGGAGTGGGGTTCTGCAAAGTAAAAGATGGGTTCACTCGTAAAAATAGGAGATGGAAATGATTGACTATTGTTTAACTGTAGTAGATGTTAAATGAGGCGAGCTATACTTGATGCTGTAAGCTCTGCATTCATTTTAGCGCTAATTAACGACATTTGTATATTGGGATGGCACATTTTCTATGACTGTAAAGAGGACGTGATTAAGAGGGGCAGTAATGCAAGGCCATGAATAATGGATAGGTGACACTTTAGTAGGCAATTTATATTTGGGTGTGGAAAGTCTGATTACTGTTATCATCCCCAGCCCTTTCATGTTTAAACATGCTAGGGGCTTTTAAAAAAGGACTGGTGCAGTATTCCGTTTTTTGTCCTGAAAATTGTATAAAATAATAAACTTGAACTCAATAATAAAAACAAAATGAAAGAAATGATTTTGGCTGTCTTGACCTCAGTGTACAAATGCACTGCTTAGGTTGATATGCTTTATGTGTGAGCCAAAAACAAGTTTTTGAGTGAATACACCCTTTTGGTTTGCAGGCTTCTGTTGTATATCTTTGCCCATATCTTTGTCTATACAGTGATTTGCCTGACAGTGCATCGTTTTGGTACTTTTGTTTTGTTGCCCCAGCACTGCTCTATACACACGGCCGGACTGGGAACCAAAACTGGCCCTGGCAAACAGCTCGGCCGGCCTGGGGGGGTGCGGGGTGTGGGAGGGAGTTCGTTGTGCTAGAGGAAAGCACCACTTCCATCTCACCGCTGCTGCTTTTGTTACAGGGGGCCGATATTGCAGCTGTGCTGCAAAACACGCCCCGGTAAAAAAAAAACAGCCCCCCAGGGGTCCAAAACCAGCCCCCAACCTGGCGGCCCACCGAGGAAACGCCTGGTGCCCGCTACGGCAAGTCCGGCCCTGACTATATGCTGTAGTCTTTTCTGAGTTACAGTTTTTTATTTATTTTGAAAAAGTTGTAACTTTTTATTTAACAAAGCAGGAGCTGTAGACACTTGTAAATAAAATGACGCTGTAACTCTTTTGGATCCCACTGTACACCGTAGGCCTGTGACGTAAGCGTTGCAGAGATCAGTTTAAGGCAGCCTTAGAATGTTGAGTTCTGACTTACACGCAGCGGAATAAAGATGTGTTAAACTACTCTCTGGGGCATATTCTCAAGAACGTGTGATAACAATCGCAAATTTAGCTTAACGCAACTTTGCATATCGCAGTCCATCGCGAGAAAATAACACCGTCTTAACGTCCAATTCCCAACCCGGCGGCACCATGCGATAGCAGCATGATAACGCGCCAAATGACCGCGTAAAAACCAACGCGACAAACAAAAAATGCGAAACATGAATGCCCAAAAGTTGCGATGCCACAAAGTGCGATACCAAAATCAGCGAAAACCAGCGACAGGCCTGCAATACCCACGTGTCATGCGTGAAAATGCACAATAAAAGCAAAAAAAAAAAAAAAACCAAAACCAATCCAAACTGCGTAACACCATGGATGCACCCGGACCGAGTGCAGAGGACAAGCCGAACTCCACAAGCCCCACGGAGGACCAGCATGGAACCCCGTGTTCGGGGGAGGGCAAGGAGAAGAGGAAGAGGAAGACGTGGTTCAGTCCGCAGGAAGACCGGATCACCGTCACGGAGGTGATAGAACACTACCAACAACTGTTCGTCACCTCCACTGCGTCATGGGCAACACAAACGGAAATATGGCAGTCCATGGTCACCAAAGTGAATGCAGTCGGAGTGTCGAGGAGGTCAATAGAGGAGGTCAAGAGGCGCTGACATGAAGTGCACAGCCAAACCAAACAGAAACTCGCTGCCAACATGAAGGTAGCAAAGGCGACTGGAGGTGGGAGTCCTGCGCCACAGGAGGAGCTGGATGAGCTGGAGGAAATGGTGGCCACAGTCATCAGTGTGGAGACGGTGCAAGGAGTTGGGGGTCTGGACACAGCCCGATCAGACCTGACCCAACAGCAACAGGGTGAGTAATGACCAGGGACTGGGGGGACGGGGGCAGATGGGCACAATGGCACACATGCACAATCATGTGCAGCACACTGCACACCCACAATGAGTGTGGAACATGTCCCTGATACCCTTGGCACACTGCAGCACACATAGAAACACCAAGTAGGCCCCCTTCCACAATGTGCACAAATGGGCCCCCCTCCATATCACCAATGCCACAACCTACCCATGTACATGTGCTGAATCCAGAAAAGCAGCGGCTCTGTGAGCCACACTGACAATGCAAGTGACACTGCATGACAGATCGCATGGCTGAAGTCACAATACATGACATGGTGCACGAGACGACACTGAGGTGGCTGAGTGTGGACCACATCCGTAAAGGAGCAGGTCCCACTCTGACACATCCACCTGCACCTACGACCCATGACGTAAAAAACACATCTGCAGACAAACAATGCACAAGAGTACCAAATATCTCCAGTAGCACAAATGACCCAAGTCGCAAACATCCCAGCACCCGAAAAGCACAAAAGTCAAATGCACACTGACTCAAAGGGATAAGGGTCCGCCAATGCAGAGCTGCAGGGGCGAATCGCCAACAATGCAGCATACACACATAGCAATCACAGTACATCAACATTGACGACAATGTGGGACAGAGTGCAACCCCTACACCACAGGACAGAGGACACAACTGGTGCCGCTCGTGCGTAGAAACTGGCCAATCACATCTGGCAATGCATGACACTGTGAGATGATAATGTACGAGTACAACCACACATCCGTCATGTAGTCGAAATGTCCACTGACTCCCATCAAATAGCCAGCTTCACCAAAACAGTCACAATGTACATCGTCATGCAGTCTGAATGTAAACATCTACAATGCGTCAACATACATGGAACACACTGTTAACCTGCATCTCCCCTTTACATTGCAGAGGGACAATCAACACCTCCTGCAGAGCAGACCACACATCTCTTCAGTGATGATGAAGAGGTCACCCTGCCCATTTGCCCATACACACTCCAACTGCTCGTGGACAGCCTCCGCACCCCGCCTCCAGGAGCAGGGCAGCCCAGCTGCATTGCGGTGAGCCCACACCCTGCACACACCACACAGCAGGAAGCTGTTCAAGTTCAAGTTTATTTATTTGTTTGATTAATTAAAATCTTACAAAAACGACTAAAAATTTCCGTAGATAAAAGAAAATTAAAACAATTGTATGTAATACCATAAGTTATAGCCAGATAAATACAGTACACAGTGTATTATTATTAAAATACAATAGATACAAATTTCAAACTATTTTCCTATAATTTTTTCCCGATTAAAATCAAAATTTTTACAAATGCGGAGTTCAAGGAAATATCATCAGAGCTTAAACATGCTATCAAGGCTTGCCTACATGACCTTACTCCATGATCATTAAATAGTCTCTTAAGTGTACTTTTCCTTTCGTTTTCTAATTCGGGGCAAAGACACAGTAAATGAATAATATTCTCTTGTCCTGTTTTGCATAACCTACATTGAGTATCCTCTTCTGATTTCTTCCATGGCGGTAAATGACATAATCCCGGCGTTAAGCCAAATCGAGCATTAATGAAAATATGTTTGATTTTTTGTGACCACGATGTTTCTAAATATTCTTGGACCTTTTTTTTCTGAAATCCATTTATTATCGGCCAAGCATGTTTTCTTTTTACAAATATTTCTTTATCTTTTGTCAGCGATAGATGATTGGTTAGTTTATTGATTGTTTTTTTAAAGCTTTCCCGTGCAATAGTAGTTTCCCAAATAGGTGTAACGCCAAATTCTTCTATCGCTGCATTTAAATAAGTCCACACTTGCAATTTCCTATTAGCTTTTACTTCGTGCCATAGTAGCTGAGAGATTTGGTTTTCTTGATCATTTTTAATTCGGTTCCACACTTTCAGAGATTGACCTTTCCTTGCGTATAACTGGTTATTTAACCCAAATTCCAGCCTCACTTGAGCTTGCGAGGCATTGTTAGGCAGACAAAATAGGGTTTTATAAATTCTTGCAACCGCATTATTAATAATCTCCGCATCCTTCCCGTTTAGTACCTCACTACCATATGTCAAAGTAGGTAGCAATTTTGCTGTAATAACCTTTAAGAATAGACGGTAAGACAGATCACTTATTGCTTTCTGGATGATCCAAAATGCTGCTACCAAAGAATTTGCTTTCCTGTTGATATCCTTTTTTTGGGGGGAGAAAGTTCCCATTATCATTAAATATGACTCCAAGATATTTATAAGATTCAACTTGCTCTAATCGAGATTCTTCCAGTAACCATTTATATTTATGTTTTATTCTTGTATTTTTTGTAACTACCATTACTGTAGTCTTTGCTTCATTTATTATCATTTCGTTGTCCTTTGCATATGTTGAGATACAATCAATTAACCGTTGCAATCCAATTTTAGTTTGACTTAAAAGAATAACATCGTCTGCATACAGCAAATTGGATATTTGCTTATCCGCTAGCTTTGGTGGATGCGCATTTACACCATTTAGAGTTGCTGTAAGATCTGCTAAAAACAAGTTAAAAAGGAGCGGGGCTAGGACGCACCCCTGTTTTAATCCACCGGCCGTAGGTATTTCTCTTGTTAGCCCTCGACCATCACCGATCCTCACCCTGATGCAAGTGTCCGTATGCAAAAGTTGAACCAGTTTTAATAATAAATCCGGAATTTCCTGCTCTTTTAGTTTTTGCCACAGACGATGTCTATTCACACAGTCAAAAGCCGATTTAAAGTAGACAAAGCAAAGATACAAGGGCTGTTTTGCTGAAATTGCCTTATTCATTAATACCGATAAAATTAAAATGTTTGTAGAAGTACCTAGACCTTTAATAAATCCTGTTTGATTCAAAGGCAAAACCCGTTTTTCCTTTACCCAATCTGTTAAGCTTGATAATAAAACTCCTGCAAATAACTTTGCATCAGTATCCTGAAGGGTTATCAAACGATAGTTCTCCGTCAATTGCCAATTTCCTTTTTAAAAAATAGGAGATATTAATGACCCTCTCCAAGATTTTGGAATCAACCCCGTCTGAACAACTTCATTAAAAACCTCTGATAGGTATTCCGACCAGAAGTCCGGATCTTCTTTATAAAGGGAAAACGGAATGCCATTTGGGCCTGGTGCCCCGTCTTCTTGTTTCTTTATTAGCTTGGCCACTTGGGTTTTTGTTATGATAATTTCTATATCACATTCTAAATCTACTTTAACCATCCCAATCTGTTTGGCATTCAAAGTATTTGCTTTAGCAACTGGATTTAAATGTTTTATAAGGAATGTAGACCATTCTTCTTCAGTTAACACGGATACTACCGCAGTTTTGTTAGGTCTTACTAAGCCATTTATTATTTTCCAAAACTCCCTTGAGTTTGTTTGATTACTTGCGTAGTATATTTTGGTCCACAAATCCTGCCTAGCTTTGTTTTTTTCGTTCCAGATTAGTTTCCGCAGATTTTGGTTTACCTTTTTTAATTGAATTTGTATGTCTTCATTGTTTGGAAACTTGGTAATCTGTTTCCTAAGTCTATTTCCTAAGTCTATACGCCGTTTCCTCATCCTGCTTCAACATCCTCCGAATGCTCCGCAGGATCTTCAAGTGGATCCCCACCGAAACAAGAAAAACAGTCACCCAGGCCCTCGTCACCAGCAGGCTGGACTACGGAAACGCCCTCTACGCAGGAACGACGGCTAAGCTCCTGAGACGGCTGCAACGCATCCAGAACGCCTCTGCACGTCTTATCCTCGACATCCCCCGACGCAGCCACATCACACCCCACCTGAGAGACCTGCACTGGCTCCCTGTCAACAAGAGGATAACCTTCAAGCTCCTCACCCACGCACACAAAGCACTCCACAACTCCGGACCAGCCTACCTCAACAGACGACTCAGCTTCTACACCCCCACCTGCCAGCTCCGCTCGACCAGCCTCGCCCTCGCCACAGTCCCCCGCATCCGGAAAACGACCGCCGGCGGCAGATCCTTCTCCCACCTCGCCGCCAAGACCTGGAACACCCTCCCCACCAACCTCCGACAGACCCAAGACCTACTGGCCTTCAGAAGACTCCTCAAGACCTGGCTCTTCGATCAGTAGCAGCACCACCCTCCTCTTCCCCCAGCACCTTGAGACCCTCGTGGGTATGTAGTGCGCTTTATAAGTGACATGATTGATTGATTGATTGATTGATTGATTGCGGGTCCTTCTTGTTTTCCTAACCGTATATGATAGATTGATCTTAGTTTCCCATTTTTTCATTTCAGTCACTTGTTTAATGTCAACGCTAGATGTAGACTCAAAAGACTTAACTAGTTTCTGTATAAAATGTTCCCATTGGTCAATTGCCGACCTCATAGTTTTATCTTTAAAACATTCTTTTACCATGCCTTGTGCCTTTTCATTTATTTTATCCATATTGTTTGTTTTCCATATAAGTTTCCTATAATTGATGGTACACGTCTGGCCTTGCATTGTTAAATACTTTTGATGTTTCGAGCACGACAATTTTATATTAATTATTTGTTGACTATGGTCGTAATCAGGCACCTTCCTTAACTGATACGACATTATATTATTAAAGATGTTTAGTGATACCATTGTGTAATCAATTCGTGATTTAGAATAGTGTGAAAAAAATGTCCAAGCCGGTGGTATATCCGAAGTGAATCTACCATTTAATATTCTTAGGCCCAGTGCTTCTATATCCATCAATAAATTTCGCCCCATTAAGTTCTGTTTAGCATGGCTAGCAGGATCCAATATTTGCTCAGGAATTGCCCACTGTTGGTTTTGAGACTGTACAACATCATCTCGTAAAAAGGGTATTGATAGATTTAAATTGAAATCACCCGTTAGAATAAAATCAGCAAAAGGATCTTTCATTATTTGCTCCAATAGAAGGCTTATCAGGGCGGTACACATATCCTTCCACGAATTCTGTTTTGGTGGGATATATATATTTATTATAATTAGAGCTTTTAATTGTTTTTGTTCACCTGATGTTAAACGCATCTTTACCATTTGAAGATTGGAATTATTCGTAGCTAACTGCTCATGATCAACTTTCAAATCAATAGATATAAATATTGCCAGACTCCCACACGGGCGACCACATTTTTGAGTTTTAATTGCAGGCTCAAAATATCCTTTATATCCTTCTATCAAAAATGGGTCCATTGCCCACGTTTCCTGCAATAATATGATTTGAAAGGAACTTGATAGGCTATCTATTTGAGCATTTTTTGTCTTTTTACATATCCCATTTATGTTCCAAGAGCACATTCCTATTATTAAACTATCCATATTCCATTCTTTTTTATTATCTTCAAATGTATTCTGTCATTTTCCTTCATTTCCATGTAATGCTGTCAAAATCCACTCTTTATTTATTCCGTTGACTTTATCCACTTTTGTTTCATTAAACAGCTTTTCATCTTCACTATCTATTTTTCCAAGGGGATTTTTTAATATAGAATAGACCATATCGTCATTTTTCCCTTTTTTTTATTGGACTTTCTTCTTTTATCAGCGGTGTTGGATATACCTTTGGGGCTGGTTGACTAATTGTTATCCCCCAACTACGAAAGATTTCTTGTTCATGAATAATTCGTTCCGCTATATCGTCAGTAGCCACAGTCAACAGATTTATTGGATGCCCACCTTCAGGATTTTTTAGAAATCCAACACATTCTAAATCTTCTGTTGTCACTTTTTCTAGTAGTGGAATTGATTTCAATAAGCGAAGTATGTTTCCTCTATTCAAAATGTCTTGTCTGCCGCGTGAGTCGTATAATGGTTTAAGGATAATTTGGGCAGGCCTTTTGGGGAGTGGCACTTCTTGTTTTCTTTCCTTGCAATCATAATATTCGTTATATACAACTTGTTTAGCTTGACCGCTTTTTACAATAACTAGGTTCTCCCATTTTGGTATTTGAGTCACATCCTCTTTTAGTTCTAACAATTCTATCGATTTTATCGAATTATTCTTAGTTTCCTCTTTCCGCTGATTTAGTGTGGCTATATTTTCCTCCTGTTGTATTAAATTACCGCCTATTCTTGGTGCAGTAATTTGCCCTCCTTGGATTGTCCTCGGAATCACTGGATCAATACACGTTTGTTCCTCCTTACAGTTACAGGATGAGGGTTTGAATTTAACGGGAATCAAGGGGCTCTTTGCTTTTTCAGTCTGATCGCTTTGAATATTTTCAATAGATTCCTTTTTATTACACAACCGTTTCTTTGCAGACTACTTTTTTCATCTCTTTCTAATCCTTTATTTTTCTCCGTTCGTGGTACACAAAACCTTTGGTCCTTGTTATCTAATATAGTTTTATTTATCGTGGAGAGTTTTTGGTCAGTGAGATGTTTCAAAGGCTTCATAAAGATATCATAATACTTTTCTTTCTCTTGCAGTGTTTTTTCAAGCTGATTCCCCAATAAATCACCTTTTTGATTTTCTATTGGTATTTTCGAATATTTTTCTTCTTTTACCTTAACCTTAGGGGCTTCCAACTTGGAGTCTGTTTTTGCTGCAAACTCTTTCTTGGCCTTATTTCTTGCTTTGCGCAGTTTTTTCCTTTGTCTTTTTGTTATTACCATGGTTGCTTCAAGGACTATTGAATCTTCCATAACCTCTCCTTCTTTATTCTGCTGTGCTAAGGCTATTGAATCTTCCTTAACCTCTCCTGCTTTAGTCCGCTGTTCAGATTGATCAAGCAATATATCCTTTTCTATTAGCTTATTTGACTCTTGCTTAACGCTCTGCGTTATTTCCGAGCTTAGTTTAATCCGATCATCAGAGTAAATTATGTGATCAAACTGTATCGCTTTTCTTTCTTCTGTAGAAACAGATATATTTTTTTCTGATTGCCACATCTCCTGTTCTTTAATATCATGTTTTTTCCGAACAATTTCTTTAACGTCATCTAATATCGTATGCACAACTTCCGGGATACTCGCTAATTTATTTATTATAGGTGCACATGTACAATCTAAGTAAGTTGAGGCCGCTTCATTTTGTGCTTTAATTATTAAACTATTTAACTCCGCTAACTTGTGATCAATTCTAGAGACTGTATTTGCCATCACTCCAAGTATTTCTATTTGAGTATCCATTTTATTTGACTGGTATGTCAATGCTTCAAGGGTTAGTACTGATGTTTGGTAAAATATATCCCATATGGATCCCGGATCCTGATCGTCTATATGTTTTTTTGCTTTTTGATCAGTATATATTTCCTTGTTATGAGTAGGGCTTTTAGCCTCAACCTGATTAGTATCTTGGTTATCCAATAAACTCTGTGTATTAACCAGTCTATTTATTTTTTTACTGCTGCTTGCAATTTTGAATACTGATTGATCATTGAATCCTAGGGTTTTTTCCTTGAAGAACGATGTTTTTAATTGATCAGGAGTATCACTTTCCAGCTCTTTATGACTCAGTTCCATATTTATTCCTCGATCCATTCCTTTTGGTATACTCATCCCCAGTGGGTTGTTGCTATTACCATTTATTTGTATTTGCTTTCCTTGTTCGAGGTTGTGAACATTATTTTCCCTTGTTTCAACCTTAACTTCTATTGGTAGTGGAGCCCCTGCAGTCATTGGACTCATAACCGTATCATCTTGTGCCATTTCTTCTGTTAGTATTTCAATCTCACCCAAATCTGCATCACTTTTTTTTCTTTGAGTGTGTGATACTGGAATTAAAGGCTCTAAGTCCACTCTTTGTTCAGTTATAGCTCCCTGTAGACTTTCAAGTTGCGGGTTAGTAGTTTGCTCCTGTTCCCGCTCTAGACCAAATGTTTGAGTTTTTCTTTCCAAGATGTTGGTTGGCTTAATCGGAGATTGTAAGTGTTTTGTTTCCACTTCTAGTTGCATTGACATCAGTGCTCCTGCTGGGTCTCTCATAAAATCAAACTTATGAGGTATTTTTATAGATTTTTCAAACATCCGTGCTATTGGCGAAATTAGCGTTTGATTTGAACCCTTTATCAGCGCTTTAGTATTTTTTATCACTCTTGGTGCTTGGGCCTTCCGTGTTCGTCTTGTGGGAGGGCCCAAAGTCCTTTCTTTCCCAGAGCGCATTCCCAATATCTGTTTAATTTATTTGAAGTTAAAATCAATTTGAAAATAAAATAAAATCAATTAATTTGCAATCAATTATCAATTGTCAATTATCTCTTTGTTCTACAAAAGTTAGGGGCATATGAGAGGCACAAAGCAGTCGTATACAGTTGTTCCTCTGCTCCTCTACTCCTCCGTAGTTTTTCCTCTGTTCTTCTGCTCTGCTCTGCTTCTTCTACACAGAGCAGGAACAGGAGCCTGTGTCAGGAGGGGCCCAAGGGAAAGAACAAAATCAAAATCAACCTTACCAAGCGTCTACCAAGAATCTGGTTGGATTCAAGCAGTGACCAGGGCCAGGTCCACTGCACACACCTTCACCTTCAATCTTCACCTTCAACGTTTTTTTTTTTTTTAAGCCGGTAAGCCGGTATTTGCTGCTCTTCCTCCTCCACTCAACACTCAGCACTGCTTGATTGGGCTTAGTTGGGCAGCAGCTGCAACCGCCAAAACTGCCAAAACTACCTCAGCCGCTCTCCACCACCGCTCTCTACCGCTGCCTTTGCCGCCACAGTCCACAGTCCAAGGCAGGCAGTCAGCTCACTTCAGCCCGCGACAGCAGACAGGCAGACCACGACCCAACGCCAACCGCTAATGAGGGCGAGGGGCGGCTGCCAGTGCGAGCCGATGCGAGCTGGTACGATACGGCAGTATCAATGCAGTATCAAACCTTCCGATACGAGCCGGTGCGGCCGGTGTGGGCGGTGCAGCAGAATCAAAAGCGGTAACAGCGGGAGCAGGCAGGAGCAGGCAAGCAAGGAGGATCGGTGTTCACCACCCGGCGTGTTCGTCTTCGACTGCTGCTGCTGCTGCTGGTCGGTGCAAAACCACGGACTGGCTCACTGGAACAGGGTAACAGGAAGCACACACCACCACGGCTGCCTCCCAGGACCCCCACAACCAACACATGGATTTCAAACGCCGTGTGTTAGGGTGCCAGGAGAAGATGGCAGATCAGCTGCGGCTGGGTTTCGAGCTCATGGCAGTCAAACTCGATGCCATATGTGGGTGCCTGAGTCCCATCAGGGAGCACCTACAGTCCCTAACGGATACCCACTGTCCGCACCATGCTCACCAACAATCCTTGGCTGACATCGCTGGGTCCATTACTCGGATACAAGAACTGTCTAGGCAGACAGGCTCCAGTGATGACAGCACAGAGTTGGCACAGATGCGGAGGACAATGGAGACCATGGAGCCGATGCAGGCTGGAAGTATGGCTGCCACTGCTGAACACCAGCGAGATGTAGCTGCGATCTTCCATGCCTTGCAGATCCTCATCTTGCCATTGCTGCCACTGAGCCTGTTCCAGATGACTGCTGCAGGAACCTCGACACACACATCTCCGCCCCCTGACGTGTCAGTGGCACACAGTGATGCAACCCTATCACCTTCGCACCCTGATGTGTCAGTGGCACACAGTGACGTAGCCATAACACCACCACACACACCTGACACACCGGACACAGAAGACATCTCAGAGGAGTAAGATGTGGAGGGTAATGACTGTGTGAGGAAGGAGGCAGTAGCATCCATCACCTCCATATGGCCTGTCCCTGCCTGGCTCTGCCCTATGCATCATGCCCTGTGACAACACCTTCCACTGACCCCCGGAACACTCTGCGACATTCACCCGGACCCCGACACGGACTGCCATATCTCCACTGCTTGACAATTACACAGCAATCCTGCTGCGAACTGCACTCCCCCTCTTCCAAATCACTTTTCAATCCCCAAAGTACTCTGGTTGGCCCACCACTGGGCTTCCATGTTATGTGGGCTTGGATGGCCATGTACAGCTCCCTCTCCGTCATTCACCAGAATGTGAATAAAACATTCGAAATCATACAGATGTGTCATGACTATGTTCACTCACGTATGGAAGTATGGCTGGATGTAGAGACAATGATTGCACAAGAAGGTACACCCTGGTAAATGACATCAATGCGCATGTTTATTCCCGAGGCACATGGCCAATTGGATGACTGTGAAGGTGAGTACTAACTGTGTCCCCATTACACATTAACAACAATCTCACAACCCCCCAATGTCGGCACAAGTCCATGTATTGAATAGGGCTGTGTGTAGGAATGACCAAATTGGTAGCAGGCCAGAAGTGGTGTCCTACATCACATGTGACAACAGAACTTCACGTCGCATACCTACTCACACACATCTGTGTGGACACATTCTGTTATGATTTATAACATTGCTCAACATGGTCAGAGGTTGGACACCATACTCACATTGCTGAAGACACGTAAGTGCACAGGTCGGCCAGCAACTATCCCAAAACAATGTCTGGCTCACAGAGGTGGAGCTGTCAAAAGGGACCCACCCCCATTGTACATGCGTCAGTCAGTTCCTCCCTGTGTAGGGACGATGCTCATTGTGGCACACGAGTTGTCAATCTAATCAACACTCATCACAGTTAGACACCAGTGGTGTTGCATAGACTTTATTGGCATGTGCGTGTCAGTACGGACAAGGCAACGGCCACAACAGGCAGGGACATGCTTAAGACACTTACACGCAGCATGGGAACATGTCGAGGTGCAGGAAATGGGGAGGCAAAAATGAACACCAATCATCACGGATGGCAACGGTCTCAGCCCACCTTGCCTTGCTGGACGAGTCATGTGTTGTTTGGCGTCTGCCCATTGCCCCGTGTGAGGGGGCACGACTCACAGCCCATGGGGTCTGCATAGTGCTCTGCCACCCGACTGTGCCGACTGTCTGCTCTGCTGACAGTGATCAGGTGAACGGGTCCGACAAGTTTACATGTCGTGCTACATTGCCATGTGTGTACTCTCCCCCAGCAGTGTGTCCGAATTGGTAATGTTGCCAAACGACGCTGTGCTGCTTCGACCATGGAACTGCATCACCTTGCACAGGTGTGTGTACACACGCGTAGTTCCACGCACATGCATTCAGAGTCCAGACGAAGGCAGACATGTCCTCTGTTGTGGTGGGATATGTGAGCATTCCCCACGATGCAACAAGGTGTTGGGACCTGTGCTGTGGGTGACAATCCGATGTGGCTGCAGGAACGTAGTTACTCGTCCATGAATGCCAGCGCAGCTTCATGTGCAATGTGTTCCAATAGTACGTCGTTGTCGGGTTCAAGGAACACCAGGGTGAGCCAATCCATTAACTGGTCCGGGCAGATGTGCTCAGTCCATGCCGTTTCCCCAATCCACAACACAGCCCAATAGGGGAGCGCCTCGATGTGGTCACTGCACACGAGGAGTTGTGCAATCTCCCATGCGCAACTGCCAGCACATACGCCAAGGATCAGTGCATCCCATGCACGGCTATCCAGGTGACACTCCTGTTCGTGGGCCAACAGGGGGCGCACTGTCAGGTCATGATCCAATTCAGCTACTGTTGCGTTGGATAGGCAGACCTCCATGGGCCACTCGAATGTGCATGATCGACAGTGAAACCAGGGCTGGACGCAGGTGACGTAGGCAAGACGGAAACTCAGATGGAAACTGATTCGCAACACTGCGATTGGCAGGGATCCCAACAGATGCAGCATTCGTGCATGGTACAGTTCCGCGTGACAGGGGTTGTGCATGTGCCAGGGAATGCCTGCCATTGCGTTTGTTGGTCTCGTGGCACCGGCACTCCTCAGACCGGCGAAAGTTCGGTGGACGATATGCCACAGCTCTGGGCAATGAGTCGTATGTGTGTGCAACGTTTGGACGTATGGGTAGTTTTTAACCAATGTGTCAAGGGCATCCCTTGCTGGTGTAGGTCGTGCAGGGACAGGTGTGTGTGGGGTGTGGGCACGTTGGTGTTTCATTAGCACAGTTCGTGGTGTGGGAGTCGTCGGAGGCTGGTATGGTATCTGGTGCAGGGTGTGCCAGCCTCATTCAGGACCAAGGTCGGGGGTTTGGTTGGCCTTCGGCCTTGTGTGTTGAGACAAAGGAGCTTTCATTCATGATTTTAGTCTGACTACTGCTTGCATGTCTTAATTGTGATGTGGACTTCGCGCTGACTTTGATGCCAGGCCTGTGATTTGGGGTGCACAGATTTCGAGACACACGCAGCTGTTGGCATGTTTGCATGAGCCAAGGGCCCGATTGGCCTTGCGCTCCTTGTTCAGTCTCTCTCTTTCTCTCTCTTTCTTTCTTTCTCTCTCTCTCTCTTTCTCTCTCTCCCTGTCCTTTGATGAGTGCCTGACACACCTTCTTATCTTGGATATTGTCTTGCAGGCTGTGAGTCACAGATTGTCCAGGGATGCCCCACCATGACTCTTCAGAATAGTTGTTTGGTGACAAATTAGAATGTGACATTTTGTTTGATCTTTCAATGGTGTATGTATGAATCAGGATTTCAGTGCTCACATGTATGTTGATTGTTGCAATTGTGCGACATCAGGCGGGTGCTTTTGTTCATGTTTTCGTGCAGTTGATGTGCTGTGTCTTGGTCCGGGGGAGGTGGGGGGTGCCTGGGGTGGGGCCTGGGGGGGGGGGTGGTCCTGGGGGTGGTGGCGGTGGTGGGTGTTGTGGCCCTCTTGGGTGTCCGGCACGCATGTTCAGTGGCTCCATGGCATCTGTTGTTCTTCAGGTGTGGCTCTGGGCTGGGCTCTCTTTTGTGGTGCAGGCTGTCGTCCGACTTTGCACCAGGTCGGAGCAGGTGTTAGTTTCCTGCTGCTAACGCTCCTTATCGCATGTTTTGCGATCTTATCGCAGATCTGGCTGGTTGTTGAAAATGTTGCGTTGTGGTGTTGTCGCGGCTTTTTGCACGGGAACGCCTACTCTGCATCTCATTAGCGATAGTTGCCGGGGTCATCTGTGGCGATGTTTTTTGCGGCTGCTATCGCGGGTAAACTGGTGTTATGGGCTGTTAACACCAGCTTGTGAATGGGGCGATGAATTTATCGCAACTTTGGCTGCGATAAAGTACCGTTAACTCGGCGATAGCTCCTTGAGAATATGCCCCTCTGTGTGTGGCGTGGTTATTGACAAGTACTTGCGCTGGCAGGACACTACACTAGGTAAACTAGAGCAGGCAGAGTGCAGCTGCAAGCCGCAGGCCTGTTTACTCTCTGTATAACCCATACAGTAAAATGTTTAAGTACTTGATTAATCCATACTTTTCTGTTCTCTCTTGTGGTGGTACTCCGACAGTGACCTGCAGTAGCACTCATCCTACTGCTTCTGAACAAACTTATTTGAAGATGAGAGGCAGATGGAGGGAAAGCATAGGTCTGAGAAAGGAGGGAGAGGGGTGTCAATGGGGTAGTAAAAGAAAGGGCCCAAGAGGTGAGTATGGAGAACAAGTAACTGTAGAGTACCCTCTCACTCTTAAATTAGTTCTAGTGAAGCATGCCATACACAGCTCCGTGCTTGCTGTGCATGCGCGGAGGAACGGTGTGCTTTCAACCATGCCCCTAAAAGGTACCAATAATCATTTGATACTTTTTGTACCTGTGCGTAATTGTAATTGCATTTATATAGCGCTTACTACGCCTGATGAGGCGTCGAAACGCTTTTTCGGCGAGTAGCACGCTACTCCGGAACCCATAAAGGTTTAGTGGTGAATTAGTATAGTGAAATATGAAAGTAATCTGAGTGGTGGATATGTTAGTAAGTTATTTGGATTGAGAAGGATAGTAGAGGGATAGAAGAGGGGAAAAAGGTTTGCATTTATATAGCGCTTGCTACCACTGATGAGGTGTTGAAGCTCTTTTTCAGCGAGTATCACGCTACTCCAGAATCCATAAAGGTTTAGTGGTGAATTAGTATAGTGATATATGAAAGTAATTTGAGCAGTGGATATGTTAGTCAGTTATTTGGACTGAGTAAGATAGTGGAGGGATAGAATAGGGAAAAGGTTTACATTTATATAGCGCTTGCTATCACAGCCGGACTGGGAACCGAAACCGGCCCTGGCAAACTGCTTGGCGGGCCCTGGGGGGAGGGGGGATGCGGCCGAGCTGTTTGCCAGGGCTGGTTTTGGCCGATTTTGTTGCAGGGGGCCGGTATTGCAGCTATGCTGCAAAACCGTTACCCTTTAACAAAAACGGCCGCCCAGGGGCCCAAAACCAGTCCCTAATCTGGCAGCCCACCGGGGAAATGCCCGGTGCCCGCTACAGCCAGTCCGGCCCTGCTTGCTATCCCTGATGAGGTAGCTATTATTTGTTTTTAGAAAAATCATTATGGGGTGTTCGGAAATTGGTGCTTATTGGCAGCTGTCCACCACATCCCCTGGTGTGAGACCTCCTGTTCAACGGGCATTCCCAAAAATGAATTTCACAGCCAGTCCTCATGCCCTTTTGTATTATTTCCCTTGGCAATGCTGCACCCTGCCCACTGACCCGAATACCAGCATCCTTTCTGCGACCACCATTGCCCTTGTCCCTCTGCACCATCAAGTGAGTATTAAAGATGGTGCCCCATGGCAGGCTGCGGTCTTCTCCAGGTCATCTCTTGCTCCAGAATGTCCCACCATTTAACACCGTAGAACAGAAAATTGGCAGAGCTGGCAGTGCATGGGTATTGAGAAGAAATTGGAAACCCTCCTAACGCATCAAATAAGTTCCCTTTTTCTCCAGCTCGGCATTTGCAGTTAAAAATGTACCCTCTCCGATTAAGGATAAACGGGCGTGGACCCATCACATTCGTATACTTTGTCTTTAAGCACTTTCCATAAAGTTTATCTAAGCACAGACTACGTCAATCTTCAATAGGTAGGATCACTGTTGTAGGACAAAGCAACTCTGGTGAGATCCCATATCTACAGTCAGCAAGTTGCCTGAGCCTGTACGGAGCAATTGTTAGATATTTTTTAGTTCTTTTATGGCAGCATTGGTAGTGCATGATAGTTCTGCATATAAGCGCAAGGGCCTTCATCAAGCGTGGGCTTTCATTTACTGGCTCATCTTTTATGCCTCCTCCCTCCACCGCAAAGTTACAGATGCCCCTGGTATCTAGAGATTTGGAATGAAGCCCTAGATTTGTATCATTCAGCCAATAAACCTGAACACAAAAACTTGCAAGAAAACATAAAATAGTCTATTAATGTCACAGTAAACAGTTACAGAATATGTTAATTTTTACTTGTCGGTGTTAAACTTTACACACATCTTTCGTTTGGAACTGCCTTAAACTGGAGCTATGGCTGCCAAGTTCCTCTTGTCAAATCACACTTTGAACCAGTACATAAAAAACAGACCGGGTTATTCAGAGCGTCTAGCTGGGCGCCACAGGGAAGCTAAGCTTCATTAACATTCATTATAATAATTAATTCATACTTCAGAAATTCCTTTTTGCTTAAAGAATCTTTCGTTTTTATGTGCAAGTTGTAAAATATCTAAAATCACATTTTTCCAGTGCTTACAACGTTTTCCATTAAAGATCCAAGCCAAACAACTTATTTTCCAACAATTTCCTAAAAAGGACTCAAGTTGATACTGCTTTCAGTTCATTGAGGCCTAAGCCCTTCTTCAAGGGAAATAAGCACAACTGCATATTGAAACACCAAAAACACCAAATTAACCAAACATTAAAGAACCTAAACACAGCCACAACAATGTATATGTGCGGTCTTCTCTCCTTTGGCAAATTGTCTATTCTCTCTTTACCTCTGAACCCCGTTTCTGAACAAAGAAATGATAATTCTTGCGTGCTGTAAATATTGATATTAACCCCCACCCCACCCCCACCTTGCTAACAAAAAACAAAGCTAACAAGGAAATATGTAAGTTGTGGTACTTTTGTACAATGACCGTTACGTACCAGAAAGTCTGAACCACCACAGCTACCCTTAGCAGAATTCATTTAGGACATGCACATGTGCTCTGAAACAACGTCTACAATGTGGCATTTTTAAATTAAAGAATATCATAGAAAGGAAAACATAATAAAACCATAATTATTTATCTTTATGATACATGAACATTAAGCCAGGCTCTGAATCAGGCATGGTACTCACTGCATCTTTCATAGACTGTGGTTGTAAACAAACTAGAACATTAAAGGATCTCTTCCCAGGAGTTATTAGAGGTATAAGATGCTTCGCTGCAGTCTTGAAGAGCTGTTCTCTCACACAGTTGAAAACTGGTCTTTGAACATGTCACAGTAAACAAATGCTATTTCTGCATGTGACTGTTAGATGTTCTCTGTAGCATTTGAGCATACAGCTATTGTCCACTTCTAAATCTCTAGTTCAGACTAAATAAAATAATCGGGAAACGAATGTTTGAGTGCAAACGAGTGTGCGTTTAAAACTCACTCGCTTGGAAAGTTGTTTTGAGCAGGCGATGCATCCACAGTTCATAAAGTTTTACACAGAGTAATGTAAAGATGCCAATCGAGCAATGTAGTCAGAACAGTGGTATAGATTGCAAGCAGCAAACCGTCGCCAACGTGAAAGACCTACTTAGCAAACAATGACCGGTTACTTACCGGTAATATTCATTACTTCCTCGCCAGACCTCCCCGTCACAGTCCTTACACATGAGCAGATACCCAAGCAAGAATTGGCTTCAACAACAGAGCTGCAGACAGACTTTATTATAACAAGAAGCAGCAAAGTTACACCCCTTGCACAGAACGCAACACAGTGTCACCAAAATTGGCAGATCCCACACCACCCACCACCAAGTGATAATGGGACATAAAGGTGTGAGGAGCACTCCAAGTGGCGGCGTTGCAGATCTCCGCCATAGAAGCCCCCTGCAAACAAGCCCAGGAGGCAGCCATCCCCCGAGTCAACCAGACCTGCACAGACCCAGGCACCCTCACCCCACTGGACTCATAAGCCACCAGAATAGCCCACCGCAGCCACCTACTGAGAGTAGCAACAGAAGGCTTCAGACCTGTCCTTGACCCACCAGGCCAAAAGTAACAAAAAGGGAATCCACTTTACGAAACGTGTGGGTACAATCCAAATACACCCCAAGATCCAAACAGTGCAGCCGCACCTCCTCCTCAGACTGAGGATCAGGACACAACACCGACAACACCAGCTCCTCCGAACAATGGAAAGAGGAGGGAACCTTAGGAACAAAAGAAGGGTCAGGCCTGTGAACCACCCGATCCGGATAGCACTTCAAAAAAGGCTTCGAACAAAGCAACGAGCCCAACTCTCCGATATGCCTGGCCAACGTAATAGTCACCAGAAACACCACTTTGATAGTCAGAAACCTCAGGGAAACCTCTTCCAGAGGCTCAAACGGAGCAGACTGCAACACCCTCCTCACCAACGGCAGATCCCAACCCGGAGTCAAGGATTTAACTACAGGCTTCTTGAGAAAACAACTCCTCAACAGCCGGGACACTAAAGGCACCACAACATCACAGGCAGGACCCCGAAAAGCCCTCACAGATGCCCACTGAGCCCTCAAAGAGGAAACAGCCAAACCTAAATCAAAACCATCCTTCAGAAATTCCAAAACATGTACAGGATCCACAGTCAAGACAGACCAGCCCCTATCAGCACACCATCCCTGAAAGGAAACCCAATGCCTGGCATAAGATTTTAGGGTAGAAGGTCTACGAGATTGTTGAATAAAGAGAGCCACCTCAGGAGAACAACCCAGAGCTACCAGGTTCATCCTTTCAACAGCCAGCCCGCCAGCTGCAACTGGACCAGAAACTCCTGAGACAGACCCGGAAACCCCAGAAGACAGGGGTCCACGGGAAGTTTCCAGCAAGGCACCACCGCCAATTGTAACAACAGAGGAAACCAAGGCCGCCTGCTCCAGACCAGAGCTAACAGGATCACAGAGACCCTGTCCACCTTGACCTTTAGAAGAACCCTCTGAATGAAAGCAATTGGAGGAAAAGCATACATCAACCCCGTCCCCCACTGAAAGGACAGAGCATCCACCCTCAAAACAGTCTGCGATGGACACAGAGAGCAAAACCTCTCCCTCAAGTCGTTCTCCGGGGTTGTAGACAGGTCCACCCCCGGCACCCCAAACTTCTGCATGAGCACCCCAAACACCTTGCAATTCAAACACATTTCCGACAGGGAGGGAAAAAAACTGCTCAAATGATCTGCCTCTGAGTTCAACACCCCAGGCAGATGCAACGCCCTCAGTGACAACAAATTCATTTCAGCCCACTGGCAGATCAGCTGAGCTAACAAGTTAAGCTAAGCCACTTTCGCACACCACTGGTGGTTCACATAGTACACCACCACTGTGTTGTCTGTCCTCAAAAGAACATCCCTCTGCAGTACCCAAGGAAGAAAATGAACCAGGGCCAACTGGACAGCCTTCAACTCCCTCCAGTTGGAAGGCTTTTGAGCCTCCTGGACCGACCAGATCCCCTGAACTGAATCTTGAGCCATCACAGCCCCCCAACCCAGCTCGCTGGCATCTGTCGTCAGAACCAACCTGTCCTGGAGCACAAAAGGAGAATCCCTCATGAGATTCCCCACATCCAACCACCAGGCCAACTCTTGGGAGACACCCGGCCCCCCAGGAATCAACTGTTCGTAATCCTGAGACCTTGTACACCAAAAGCAAAGGATGTGATTCACCAGGGGGTATAAGTGTAACCTGGCCCAAGGAACAATTGTGATCGTAGCTGCCATTAACCCCTGCATCCTCAACCACTGCCGTGCTGTGGAAGCGGGAGAGGCTAAAACCTTCGTCAGTTCTTTCACAAGAGTCACCCTGCAAGGGTCGGAAAGGAACACCTTTACCACCCTTGTGTTGAAGACCCCACCAATGAACAGCAGTTCCTGAGTTGGAATCAAATGGGACTTCTCCAAGTTCAGAATGCACCTGAACTTCTGCAGGAGACGGCAGACATCCTGAGAATGGGATTGAGCCTTAGGGAAAGATGAGGAAGAAATCAACCAGTCATCCAAGTACGGAAACACCTGGATCCCCTGTGCATGTAATAAACCCACCAAAAGAGCCAACACCTTTGTAAACACCCTAGGCAAAGCAGAGAGACCAAAGGGCAATACCTCAAACAGGAAATGCTTGCCGCTCACACAAAACCTCAGAAACTGTTGCGAGTCCCTGTGAACTGGCACATGAAGATACGCGTTCCTCAGATCCAGAGACGTGAGAAAGTCTCCCACAGAAAGGAAGGGCAGGATCAACTGGAGTGTCACCATCTTGAAGGACAGGCGAGGAATGCACAAGTTCACTGCTTTTATCCAACACAGGTCAGTAATCTCCATTCGGTTTCCTGATCAGAAAAAGGATAGAGTAAGCCCCTTCCTCTGTTGCGGCACAGAGACCCTCACAATGGCCCCCTTGTTCAACAGGTCCTGAACCCCATCCAACAGAGCTCGACGTTTTACTGGTGAACTGGGAACAGGGGTAGCACTGTAAACTTCTAAGGGGGGCTCTACAAACTCTATACAATACCCCAGTCTGACAATCTGCAGGACCCACTGATCCCTGACAAATTCTTACCAGACCTGAGACGACCCCCAACTGGGCCCTCCCCCAGAATCACAGGATAGTCATGATTTAGATTTACTGGCTGCCCCCGAACTTCCCTGTTGGCTGTTCAAGGAGGGGTTTGGATAGAGAGCCTGGCCACAGGCCAGGCCCTGTGGCCAACCCCACACCATGCACGGGGAAACGCTGTGCACGGCATGGAGTTGGCATTACATATGTATTTAGCAGTGCATGGCAAGGGCACGAGTTATAGTTACTTTAGGGCGCAAGTTATGGTTACTTGAGATAACTACAACTGGTGAATTTCTGTGGTTTTATTTACTTAAAAGGGTATGTTTTAACTGCCATTTTCACCTTACTATAACATCCCATTCGCATTTGCTTTTTTTCCAGTGAATTTCTAAGTTTTTTTTTTAATGCAAAGTAAGATATTAATACCACACCTAACTATAACGTCCCTCTAGCCATTGTTTTTATGAGTGAATTTCTAGGGTTATTTTAATGCAATGTAGGATATTATTACCATACCTAACTATAATGTCCCTTCAACCTAAGTTTTTTGTCAATTTCTAGTTGTAAAGTGATATTTTATCACCCCACCTATTACATCACTTATGACATATTTCTTTGACATAATTGAGAACATCACAGCAACATTTTGAAATTATATCATTGATGACAAAACTATGCATGGCGGAGCCACAAGTTATATTTACTTTAGGGCACAAGCTATGCCTTAACTTACCACCAAGGACATGAAATAGCACCAATAAAAATGTTTTATGATCCAGCCCTAAATGTTGCTACTCCTATCTTCCTTCTCTAGTGAGCTTTTTACCTAGCTAAACAGTACCAGGACCCTATTCAAAAGCAGGGGTATGAAAGGTGCAAGTCCCTGGAATGAAGGCACATGCTAAGGCAGCTTTTTATTATTTTATTATGCCCCCAAGGCACAATACATTGTTCGCTCAATATACTCAGAAAGGAGCAAGATGGACAAAACATAACAAATTGGAATGATAATGTAGTATGCTTAAGTATGTATAAAACAATCTACTGGAGCGTGCAAACTCCGCATTACAAGATTAAAATGAAATAGAATTATATTCGTATCTGTTTTTCCGAGCTCCCATGACTAATTCCAAAATGTGCTTTTTGCAAATAGCTTCCAGCAACCCTCGGAGGCATCTGTGTAGCTTCTAAGATGGCTCTTAAAGTTCACTTCAGAGGCCATGCATTTCTGGAAAGCTGCACATTCCTACAGATAAAGTTATTTAATGCAGCTCTGCAGCCCTTGTCTCTGTTTACATATTTATGCATTCGAACAGGATGGCACAGAAATTCTTGTACATTAGCTGATACGTTATTTTTGTGACATAACTTTCGTTTTAATATTGAAACTGTCAATTTACTTATATTTCTTTCGGTCGTTGTTAGGCTAGCTCCCAGGTAAAAGGAGTAACCGAGCGTATATCACTACTGTGTCGTTGTGTAATGTCGGATCGAAATCCACTACAATTGTCATCTTGTTTTCTCAACGGTAGAATGATGGTCCCTTCCTGGAATTTAATTGTCCACCACAACATGACGTTTTAAGGGCGCTCTGCTCCTGTCTCATCCCCTAACACTGCTATGATGGTTCACGTGCGTAGCTGTCTATATTCTGCCAATCTTTGTTTTTCTGCCAATCCTACACAGTTATCTTTCTTTTCCCGTTCTACATGTGGGTCTTCAAGTCCTGTTCTGCTGATCACTTCCTAATTGAATTGTTTTACCCATCTTCACCAAATGTGTACTGCACAGTGGTTCATCAGTAGCTCTCTACATGTGATTCACGATAGTATAGGCGGCAAAGGCTGGGCTAGTTATCACTCTAGCAGTGGCCCATGAGGGATGCCATGACAATGGACAAGTTTTGCCTGTAAAAAGTGAAAATTCTGAATGTCAGTGATATACAGGAATGTCTTGGACCTTTGATATTTTCCAAGTGCAAGCCCGTTTGTAAAGCTTACAATTTGGGTGAGGGTGTGGAAGACTAGCCACCCTTCTTCCCTATTTGAGGTGATAGAAATGCTCCTTTTGCTTGGTAACCTACTCCATTAGCATGACTTATTCCCATCAGCCTAGTCTGAAGCAACTGAGCAACTAATATGCACCCCTTTCCAACCAGTAGGTAACCCACTCCCCTTGCCAACCAGTATCCCTTCCAAACCAAGGGTCCATCATCATTCATATGAAAGGATTAATTTTCTTCTATATCATTGAATTAGTCATCTAAACAAAGTATACCCAAGTTTCAAATATTTAAAGATCTTTTTAATGCTCCGGTATTCACAATTGATTTGAAGCCGATTTGATTTGAATACCGGCCACTGGTATACTGGTACTGGTATACTGGTCACAATTGATTTGAATACCGGACACTGGTATACCTCATGGATATGTAAGACTTCAGGTAATTTCCAAAACCTACTACATTCAACCTTGAAGATCACAGGGATTTATGCAACATCTCACAGGCCGTAGTATCGTGGAAATTAGGAATCAGAAAGTACTGCATAGTGAAGATGTTAGCAGTTACCTTAAATGTTATAGTCTTGAAGAACGTTTGGTCACAAAACGTAAACCACATAGTATTTACTGGGGTAAATAGTGCAGAGGATTTTTATCACACAGATTAGGTTTCTTCCAGCCCCGCAGGCTGCAAGGTGCACCTACCAGCAGTGTGGAGCTGGAACACTGGACAGGTATCTCATGACTTCTCCGTCATACCTTATGTGAAGTACATCCCACACTAGGACATACAATCAGTCCTGCCGAAGACTCGGCAGGTTATTGGGGCGTTACCATCTGCATGAAGGTATCTAGGTTTTTACAGTAAAGTTTATATATATCCAAAAGCTCCGCTTTCACCAAGTCCTGCGGAGAACAAAACGGACACGGATCACAAATTAACTTGCTGAAATGTTTATTTCAGATTGTCCGCCATAACGCGTTTCGGCCGCAATGGGCCTTGATCACATGACAACGCTGTCATTCAGGATCCAGAAATTTAAAGTGACACTTGCAGAAAACGTCATGAATACAGACAACAAACTTATGTTGCTCAGTCGCAGCTCCTGGAGGGAGTGCTGCAGGGCGGTAGGGCGGGGGAGGGGCAGGGTGGGGGTAGTAAACTCCGGCATACGGCCGAACGGAGTTAAGTACATAAATAAATAAATAAAACAAATTACATTGCGCGCGCTGCAACGCCAAATGGCGATGCGGCGCGCGCAATGTCATTCGTTTTATTTATTTATTTATGTACTTAACTACGTTCGGCCGTATGCCGGAGTTTACTACCCCCACCCTCCCCTACCCCGCCCCGCCCCACCCCACCGCCCCGCAGCACTCCCTCCAGGAGCCGCGACTGACGTTGCTACAATGCCTGAAAATGCACAACGATTATATAAATATAAGATAAGATAAGTAAGATACTTTATTTGCATAATTAATTAAAATCATTGCAAGAAAATACATTAATAAAAACATGGGTAAATGAACGGGATTTCAGATTGTCCAAGTTTAGCATGCGCCTTGGTTCCCATATAAGATTCAAAAGAATGTTTAAAAAAGGAGTGTTCAGAGTAACATCAGTGGTGTGTTATGGTTCCAAGTCCCTGGCTTGATTGAGGTCAGGAGCCAGTTTTATGTGCAAAGGATCTCTGATCCAGAAGGGAGTAAAGTGCGAGTTCTGTGTGCCAAGTTCTCAGATGAAAGGGATTCCAAGGCTGTTAGGACTTAAAGATTGAAGTAGATTTAGGATTATGGCTCAGTCAGGTCCCATTCCCTAACTGGGGAAAGGTAAAGTGCGGGTTCTATTGCCGAGTTGAGAAATCAGAGTGAGAGTTGTGTGCAAACTCTGTGTGCAAAAATCGCAAATAGAGATGTTTCCGGTGTAGTTGAGGCCCAGAAATCATCTGTTGCTAAGTTTTTGGTGTCCTTGTCCTCCCCGGGCAACTTAAGGTCATTCAATTCGGAGAATCCGAGGTGGGCCTGATTCAGTTGTGTGTGTCGTATCGGGCCTTTCAGGCGCCTTCCAATGTAGCTTTTTTTAGTTATTGCCGCTTCCGTCCGAGGACGCCTGTATGGTTGGTCGGTCTTGTCATTTAGGCAGCCATTTGTTGGCTAGTTTGTCTTTTAATACTTGATTCTGCGGCGGTTAGGAATTTTACCAAGCAGCAGCTTAGTTGGACATCCTCGCCGGAGAAGCTTGCTAGGACCGCTTGCCTACAGGTCCTTATATGTTTCTTATTAAAAAATGGTCTAAGTAGGGTCCGGCGCGCCCGTATTAGTTCCCTGCATATGGTTAGGACGTGCACTATGTCCTCCTCCCCTTCCCCGCAGAGACGACAGATTGCTGGCTTCTGTGGGCGTAGCCACGGCGGCATGTGGTATGTGGATGGCAATATGCCTAAGTGGAGTTTCAGGAATTCTCTTTGGTGGTTTTGGAGAAGCCAGTGTGGAGGTATGCTTGGGGTGAGGCTTTGCTGTAAGACTGTATGGTGAACCAGCCATGTGCGCACTATGACAGAGTAACTTTGTCTTGTATGAGGGATTCTTTTTTAACAGTGTTGTTTACTATTTTTTTTAAGCTTGCATAGGTCCCTGATATCTCCCAAAGATGCCGTAGTCCCAATTGATCGAGTGAGCTTTCCAAGTAGCGTCTGGCTGGGCATGCCTCCTTAGCTTGCAGTTCTTTCCACAGGTAGGCGTTTAGTGATTCTGGCTGCCCCTTTCTGATTTTGTACCAGCTTTTGATGAAATAAATGCTCTTTTATGGGCCAGCTCTTGTCTTTGTATCCCGAACTCTAATCTCAATTGTGCGGGGGATGTATATCCTGGTAACCCATAGATCATTCGCAGTGCTCTTGCTATAGTGCCATCCAGTGTTTCAGCATCTCTCCCTCTCATGGCTTCGCTTCCGTAGGTGATAGATGGTATAAGTTTCAGCCTGGATCACCCTGGTTAGGGGGGAGAAACTTGGGCCAGAGATCTTGTTTTTTAGGTTTCTTAGTGCCACTGCTGTCATTATCCCCCTTTTGTTTATGGCCTCGCGTGGAGCTGTGTAGTTCTCTTTGTTATCGATGATAACTCCCAGGTATTTGTAGTCTTGTACGGTTTCCAGCTTGCGTGTTGCCAGATGCCAGTGGTGGTTTGACTTTGATTTGCGAATGTTCACGCTCATGACTTTTGTTTTTTCTTGGTTAATGCTGAGTTTGTTATCCTCCGAGTATCGAGATGTAATGTCGAGCAAGCGCTGTAGGCCAATGGGTGTCCGACTAATGAGCACCAAGTCATCCGCATAGAATAGATTAGAGAGCTGAAGGCCCCCTAGTTTAGGGGCGTGTGAGTTGCTTTCGTTCAGTGTGGCTAATGGCTCTGCCATAAAGAGGTTAAAAAGTATTGGGGCAAGCACGCAGCCTTGTTTAAGTCTGGAGGTTGTGGGGATCTTCTTTGTTAGGTGGTCTCCTGCGCCCAGTTTTACTTGCACCCAAGTGCTGCTGTGTAAAAGGATTAGCTGTTTTAAGAGTAGTGATGGGATATTCAGCCTTTTTAGTTTTTGCCACAGTAGGTTTCTGTTTTTATGATCGAACACTGAGCTGTAGTCAATAAAGCACAAGTACAGGGGCTGTTTTATTGCAAGAGCGGCGTCTATCATTAATGAGAGGATTGAGATGTTGGTAGTGGTCCCCATATTCTTGCAGAAACCTGTTTGATTTAACGGTATTGTGCAATTTCTGTAGCCCAGGACGGTAATTCTTGAAGTAGTAATCCTGCATAATATTTGGCCTCATTATCCAATAGAGCTACCAACCAGTAGCTTTTTGGGTCATTCCTATTGCCTTTTTTATAAATAGGTGAGATGATCGAGCCCCTCCACGATAGTGGTATCGTTGATGTTTGCAGGATTGATTCGAAAATTGGTTTTAGTACTGTGGCCCAGTATTCTGGATCTTGTTTGAAAAATATTGGCGGGATCCCGTTTAGACCTGGAGCTCCCTCTCGCTTGCCCTTGAAAATTCTTTTGCAGATTTGGGTATTCGTGATTGTAAGAACCTGTTTCGGTGTTATATTAGAATCAGTTTGGAGTGATGGTGCTTCCAATTCGAGCGAGAGGTTGTTTGTGCAAGTTCGGGTTCCTAGGTCTTTATTGAAATGGGATTGGAGGAAGATTGTCCATGCCTCTTCTGTCACGTGGGAGTTGATACCTTGGCTCAATGGATTGGCCAGAGTGTTGATCTTTTGCCAAAATTGTGAGCTGTTGTTGTTTTTAATGTCGTGCAAAGGTTTTGCCCAGAGAGCCTTGTCAGCTTCTTTTTTGAGGCGCCAGGTTAGTTTCCTGCGAGTAGCTTTTAATTGCCTCAATTCTTGCAGGGCCGTGGGGTCTAGGCCACCTTTCTTCAGTCTCCGGAGCACGCGGTTTATCGATGCTTTGAGCTTTTTTACTTGTACGTTATTTCCAATGTTGGAGTAGGGGCATTTGTTTTGAGGGTAAACTGTTCTCCTAATTTGATGGTTTCCCTTTTTGGCCCCATATTTATTTTCTAGATTTTTTGTGAATGTCTCCCAGCTTCCTATTCTATCCGGCTCTGCCGCTTGTGCTTCTCTGAGAAGTTGCTTTGCAAGAGAGAAGAGGCCTTTCGGGTCATCTGTTTTGCATTTTACTCTTTTCTCGTTTGATGTATACTCTAGGCAAGGTGCATTTGCAGTGGTTGAGTTGTTGATGATGCTTCTAACGTGATTTCCTGTGGCAGGTGATCGCTGTAGTCTAAGGTTCCGATGTGGTAATCCTTTTACTTTTGGGAACATGCAGCGGGAAGTAAATGTGTAATCTAATGTTGCTGTCTGTGGGCGATCTCCTAGAAATCTACAGTTTAATGCTCGAACGCCCAGCTGCTCTAATGTCGCTAGAAGCTTCTGAGCTATTTTCAAGTGTCTGCCGCCTGAGTTGTTATCTTGTGATGTTATGTCCCATGCGAATGGGTCCTCCTCCATGTGGTTGTCTTCGACTGTGTTACTGAACATGTGTAAATTGAAATCCCCAATGATTATCAAGCTGTTCGTTTGCTCCTCCGTTAATATTTTCACCAGTTCTTCCTTCACCTTCTGGCTGCTTTTGATTTTGTCGCGCGGGTGTAAGTAGAGATTTATTAGTATTATCTGCTCGTTTTTGTCCGCCCCATGTGGTAATTCTAAGCGTTTGCATTGCATTGGGGGGGGGGAGGCGCTAAATTGTGCGTCATTGGCTCCACTGCATAAATGCTCCTTATAGAGCTGTATGTGGCAAGGCTTTCCTTGCTATGGCCAAATTTGGTGCTCTTTATAGCTAGTAAGTAGTGCGAGTTAAATCCTTGCAATGCTGTTGGTGATTCGCACCAAGTTTCTTGGAGTGAGATGATATCGAATTTTTGAAGATAGGATTGCAGGTCCGGGTCCAAAGTCTTATCTCCCATGCCGTTGATGTTCCAGGAGCAGAGTTTCAGAGTGCTTTTTGTTTCCGGTGCCGTGGGCTTGGTATGTCACAGGCTTTGACTTTTGGTGTTTATGGTCCTGGATAACCAACTCCACTCTTGTGAGGCTGTGCTTTTAGTTGTATTTGTCCTATGAGTCTGCTGCTCTTTGAATTCCTTGCTCTCGGGGCTTTTACTGCGGGCTCCTCGCAGCACTGAGTATGATCGTGTGCTCGGTTGGACCTGTCCGGGTTCTTTTTGGTTTTTTGTGTCGGCTATTAGGGGCTCCGGGTATCTTGGTTTGGTGAAGGGCCATAGCTTAATGCCCCAGGCATTGAGTTTGGTGTGCTCTTTTAGGACTTTCTCGGCTAGGCCTGGTGTGGCCCAGACTGTTTTAGTTGCTTCGACTCCCGGTTGGTCTAGTGACTCCACAAATTCAATTGACTCCAGGTCATTGGTTTTTAAGTTCTTCAAACTACTGATGGACCTTAGTAGGCGTAAGATGTTTCCCCTGTTTAATGTGTCGACCCGTCCCTTTGATTTGTACTCAGGATGGAACACAATTGTTGTGGAGCCCAAATTTGTTCGGTTGGTATGCCCTGTTTGGCTGTTTGTTCACCCACTGACTCAGTAGGTTCACTTGTTGTTGCCAGACCTTGTGGGCACTTTTCACACGCCCGGTCTATCTCGATACGAGGGCCTACTGTTGTAATTGTGTCCCCTTGTATGTGTCCTCTTCCTTTCCGGAATTCGTTCTTGGGATCAATGCCATCGCTTGTTGGTTTGTTAGGGGAAATGCTTCCTTTTGCTTCTATCCCCCCTTTCTGAGTCGAACTTTCTCCTGACTCTTGGTCTGGCTCAATCGGTTCGCCCACCAGGGTTGAAATGTCTCGTGGGTCTTCCTTTGGTTCATTTCCAGAGCGATGGCTCTTGCCCCTGCTAGGTGATATAGTCTGTGTCGGTTTTTGGTTTTGCCCCTTCTTCCTCTGTTTCCTCCGCTGTTTGGAGGATTGCGCACTTGTTGCTGAGTCAGCTTCTTGAGGGGATTTGCTTTTGAGTGCTATGTTACTCTTTGGGGATGTTGAGGCTCTTTGGCTCAATGGCATGTTCAAGTCTATTCTTGTCAGGTCCACGGCCTCCTGGGGCGGCCTTACTTCTGGTGTCAGATTGGAAGTTGGCTGGGCCTGATTCTGGGTAATTGAGTTTGTTGCTGGTTGCTCGTCGTTTCTCATAGAGGCTGTTCTTTTCGCTAGTTTGTTTGTCATGACCTCTCTTATGTCGGAAAGGAGATTGTCCATTACTGTTGGTAGTGTCGCCAGCTTGTCCACAATTGTTATGCAGGTGCAGCTGGCCTGTGCGAGCTGTGTCTCCGATTGAGCCCTCCTAATCAAGTTGTTGAGATCTGCCAGTTTGTCTCCGATGTTTGCAACGAAGATGGAGAGTGAGTTGAGAACTGACAATTGAATATCCATCTTGTCAGATTGGTATTGCATGGCATTTACGGACATTTGCATTGTGTGCAGCAGTGTGGTCCAGATGTCTACTTTTTCCTGCAGTTTGTCCTGTTCGACATTACATTTTAGGGAGCTATTGTTTCTTCCTTGTGGTTCGTCTTGAGGGGCGAGGGAGTATGAGGCTACCAGTTCCTCCCATTCCTCTGGTGTGAGGTAGGATGACTCTGGTTCTGTATCCTCGGTTGTTGATATGTGTGGCCCTTGCGTCTTTTTATTTGGTTGGGCTTGTGCGGTGCCTTGCAAGAATTGGCCGTGCAGTTGTTCCTGGATTGGTTGGTCAGGCGGCTCTATCATTGTCGTTTGAGGAGTAGCTTGTAGTTTTCCGGCTGCCATATTAATTGACGTGTTGTGGGGGTCTTTGTTGCCCTTAGTGGCTTCCATGAACTCATGCGCAGTTGCGGTTGAGAGGTCGAGTTGCTTTTCTGGTTTGAATTCCGCCTCTGACTGTGCCTTGTGTTGTTGATGGAGTTCTGGGGGTCCTGTTTCTCCCCTTAATATGGTGTTGTTGTGAGGGAGGTTTCTCCGTGCTTGTGGCTCCTCCTCCTCTATTTTCATTTGGTGTGTTAGCCACTTGTCTGGGGTTTCTTCCTGGATATGCCTGAGAGGGTTATGATCGTTGATACTTTCTTTTCCTTTCTTTTTCGTCGCCACTGCATAACTCATAGCCAGTCCTGGGCCGTCTTTCTCGCTGCCATTGAGTTTTTCAGTGTTTTGGAGCATGGCCGGCTCTGGTTGGTCCCATATATCTTGGCTTATTTGCCCACTTTTCTCATTTCCTTTAGTCTTCTCTTTTTCGCTTGCATCTACTAGTCTTGCTGCACAAGAGCTTTTCCCGGCGTCTGCGGGCTCTCCACAGTCTGTCTTCAGCTGCTGTTGCACTATCTGGTGTGCTTTGATTGGTTGGAGAGGAGAGAGGAGATTGCTTACTTTGTTGCTGCTCAGGCACAGAACTGGCCCGGCGTCTTTTATAAAGGAAAATTTGGTGTATATTTTTGGTTGGCGGCTTGGTTTGGTCGGGATGGTCGAGGTGATCGATCTGTTTGCCATGGTGGTTGGCGGGGCCTGCGGGCTGGTAAGGAGTGGTGAGATCAGGGGGACTTCCTCCTCCTTCTTCTTCATCTGTTCTTCTTCGCTTTCTTTAGTGGGTGCCTTCTTTGTAACCCTGGGCGGAGTTCGCAAAGTTGCACTACGCTGCACTACGTGAAGTGCAAAAAAAACTCCGCCGCACTACGCGGAGCTACGCGAGCGGCGGAGTACAATTGAAAAATGCCGTTCGCGGTGATTGCACAGTGCCGGATGCTTGTCCGCACTGTGCAATCATTGTGAACGGCACCATGCACAGTGCAAGCGGTCCCTGCTTTCCTTTTCTGCCGCTCGAGTAGATTTTTACTCCAGCGGCAGCTTTCTCAACGCGAACGGGCAGTTTCTCAACGTGAGCTGTCGCGAGCATACGCGACCACTCGCAATGAGAAACCTGACCCCCCCGCGTTGAGAAATCTCGCCGGGATGTTGATTTTCCACGCTCACGCTCGCCAACTTGGTGTTGACGATCGCGAACGAAGAAAAAATCTCGCTGGGAGGTTGATTTTCCTCACTCGCAGTCACCAACTTGACGTTGACGAACGCGAGCGAGGAAAAAAACCCCGCTATGCAACGCGAAGCGGAGTTTTTCGGAACTCCGCTATCTCCGCGTAACGCGGAGTGCAGGAAACTCTGCAAACTCCGTGAGTGGAGCGGAGTTCACCGCCCAGGGTTACATCTTTATTGTCCTGCGCGTTCTTTTGTTAGGGTTTGCTGCCGCCTGCTGCCTTGCCTTCCCTGATCTCATTATTGTGGTTGTTGTCAGTGCCCCTTCTAGCTTTTTTTCTCCCTTCTCTGATCCTTTGGCAGACAGCGGCTGCCTTTGTTTGCTTTTTTGTCTTTTTTCCTTTATTGCCCGGTCGACTTGTCTTCCACATTGTTCCACGCAGTTTACTTGGATGTCCTTGCCTATTCTTGACTGGCCCTAGCTGTCTTTAGCTATCCGTCGTCCCTGTTTTACTCAGCGGGTCTAGGTTGGGGTTGGTGGGTGGGGTTAGATGACAGATGTAGCCTGTGTGAGCTGACGCGTGGCCTTGGGCAGTGATGGATGCGAAGAGGAGTACCAGGGGGGCAGGCGAGGTAGCAGGCTGTGGGATGGGGGCAAGCCGCACCGGGCTAACCCCGGCCGCTTCTGCTCCCAAGACCACAGACACCAACCACCTAGGATCTCTCTCTGCCCTGTGTCCTTCCCTATACCTGGGCTCTGCGTTGCTCTGACTGTCTTTTGCTGAAGGTGCTTGGGACGTGTGGTGCTTATTCAGTTTGCTCAGCTAGTTCAGTATGTTCAGTCTGTTCACTGTGCCCCCCTCTGTTGTATGACTAATTTGCAGGTGGCGCCTTTCGAGTGCCGTTGATTGGACCCAGCCCTTTTGGCCCCCTCAGGGGGCTGCAGACCGCTTCTGCCCCGGGGTCTCCCAATCACTCCCCTCCTCTCACCTCTCACCTCTCACCTCAGGGATGAATCGGTTAACCGGACAGCTCGAATCAGGTGAGTCCGGTGAGTTCTTGTTCAGGCTGGGTGCCTCCTGTCTCTGTACCCCCAAGCCTTGATGTCTTGATGTCTTTTGGCGCAAATCTCAAAGAGTGAGTGGGAGGCCTTCTGCCGTTGCCTTGCCTCCGCTGCTTTGGGATTTTGGCTCCCCCCACAGCGTCCCCCTCTCCTCCTCCGCCTTTCTCCGCCTTCCGCCTACCACAGCTGACTTCACCCCCCTGACAGTCGATCGGGTGGAGACGGGTGGAGAGCAGGACAGGGCAGCTGGTTGGCTGGTGGTAGTAGCGGTAGCGGTATGGGACTCGGCAGGGTTTGCGGGTTTCGCAGGGTTTGCGGGGTGCGGGCTGTAGGTTGTGCGGTGCAGGTCCTTACGGCGGGCCGGTGGGCCAGTGGGTGGGCGGCTGGGTGATAACGAGGGCCGATCTGCTGATCCGCAGCATTGCCCGCGATGCCCGTGATGTCTGCGCTGTCGCGCTGCTGTGAGCCTCCCGGCCTGACGACGTCCAACATCCAACGTGAGTAGAGCGCTCGAGTAGAAGCAAGAGTAGTGCTTTCTGACACTAATGTTCATGTACATATAACTCTCGGCTATCGCAGGGTTTTTTAGTCAAATATATATATACATAAACAAACAACAATGAGGTGGCCGGCTGGGGTGCTTCCTGATCGCTGGTGGTGCTGGCTCTGAAGTGCTACCGCAACCGCTTTAAAGTATAAAGAAGTCTTCCTCCCCATCAAGAGAAAAGGCCTGCTCTCACAAACATGAGAAATCACTGCTTTTTAATCAAACGGCACTAGTTTCTGAGAACGCATTTCAGCTGCTCACTCAGCTTTTTTCAACTAACAAGCGCCATTTTTTCACCATTTCATATATTTGTCCACCTCACATGATTTCATTTTGGTAAACAAAAACAAAATACTTTATCCCTCTCACATGCCCCTATGCATTACATTATAATTATTTCATGATATCATAATCAGTACTGTGTGAATTATTTTCAATAGGAAGCTTGCAGATATTTATGTGTAAAATATTCAATTATTAAAATCAATTAGCACGGAGGTCAAAATACATTTTTAAGCTGCATAGCAACGCTAAAAATTCAAGTGCCATGTTTAAAATACCACAGTCTCACGTTCCCACCACTTGGCAAAGTTATCACCAAGGTGCCCAGCTCCTAGCAACCTCCATATCCAAGATTTCAAGGGCTGAGCATAGGAAAAGAAAGTCCCCACCAAGGGTAGCACACAGCTCTGAGCGTCGGACTCGCTCCTCTGCCTGTATCCCTGCTTCCTTCCATAGATCCACAATGGTGCTCGGGGGCTCACCAGCTGTAAATAAACAAACAACAATGAGGCGGCTGGCTGGCGTGCTTCCTGATCGCTGGTGGTGCAGACTCTGAAGCGCTCCAGCAAGTGCTTTAAAGTATAAATCTTCGTCCCCATCAAGAGAAAATGCCTGCACTTGCAAACGTGAGAAATCACTGCTTTTTAATCAAACGGCACTAGTTTCTGAGAACGCATTTCGGCTGTTCAATCAGCCTTTTTCCAACTCAAAAGCGCCATTTTTACACCATTTTTTATGTATGTCCAACTCACATGATTTCATTTTGGTAAACATAAATAAAATACTTTATCCCTCTCACATGCCCCTATACATCACATTATAATTATTTCGTGATATCACAATCAGTATTGTGTGAATTAATTTCAATAGGAAGTTTGCGGCTATTTAGGTGAAAAATATTCAATTATTAAAATCTATTAGCATGGAGGTCATAGCAACACTAAAAATTCAAGTGCCATGTTTAAAATATCAAAGTCTCACGTCTCCACCACTTGGCAAAGTTATCACCAAGGTGCCCGGCTCCGAGCTTGGTTGGTTGGTATGTTTTGCGCTGGTATTGGTCAGTTGGTGTTTCGAGTAGCGCTGCATATTGGACATTGTGAGTTTGGATCACGGATTGGATAAAGGGCTACTGAAATTTAAAACTGTTATTTGATTGGTCATTGAAAATGTTACATATACGAAACAAAATCAAAACATTTGGTTTCACAAAAATGATTCGGTCAATTGAATTGCTAAAATGAAATGTTCAAAGGATTTTAAGAAATTTGTGAGGGGAAATGTTACCATTCCTGTTCGGAAAGGTGAGGAGTCGCCTCCTGAGTGTGCTCCAGCTTACATAATGAGTACTAAGCATGGATTCAATTTGTGTTTGTGGTTGAAACAATGGAGGAGAATTACTGAGGATGAGGGTGCATTACGTTTTCCTATGTATGGAACTTTTAACGCCAGGATTTTAGATCCGAGGGGGAGATTGTATGAGATGAAGCCACCTCCTCGACCCGGGCAATATGAAGATTTACAGATTTGGCTAATGCTGCAAGAGAGAAAGAGAAGGAAAAATATCAAACGAGCAGGTAGAGCAATGAATAATTATGCAAACGCCAAATGGGATGAAGAGCAGCGTAGATGGAGGAAGGAAATTATCGAGGGAACTAGACTGTATCCAGTTTTTACATCAGAAGTTAAGGAGAAGGCTAAAGATGCAGTTAAGCGAGAAGGGGAAGAGTCAGATACTGATTCAGGAGATGAGATACTGGAAGAAATGCTGTCATCCTGACCACCTCCTGTAACCTATGCTGATCCAGGAGAGATAAGTATTAGTGCGAGTCAGACTGTGCTTACTGCTACAGTACTACCAGAGTTACCTTCAACTGAACAACCCTTACAAGTTCTACAAATTGCCCCATCAATAATGAGGCGACTAATAACTGTGGTCCCTATTGACACTAACCCAGTTGTGTCACAAGTAATCCCTACTGCACCACCACAAATCGAATGAAGTCTAGAGGTTGCGACGACCCCAGTTGTCGAAGTACCGACTACACAGAATAGACAGCTAGTGCTGTGGAGACGTCAACAAAATTTACAAGCCCTGATAGGCAGAGTAGGAACTTTGGTCTTTACGACCCCTTTGGGTTCTAGCGAGTTACCGGGAAGTGGAGAAGGTGGATTACCAGCTTGGATTGAGGAACTGACTAGGGAAAGAAGGGCGGAATCTACAGAGCCTCCAAAGGGTGCAGAAATCAAAAGGATAAACCTTTAGACATTCCAAAATAAAAATTCATTTGTAGGAATTAATTGTGGGAATCTTCGGATTTTGATCTTTTAAATCAATACGAAAGACCTGAACTTACCTTTTTATGTAAAGAAATTACCTGCAGAGCAGCTACTACACACAGTTATTTCACAGGAATAGCAAAGAAATATGATGTGGATTTTATAAATAATGTGAATTTGAATAGAAATTACCGAGTTGAATTGGTTGACCAAGCTATTGAGAATTTGAGGATTCCAGGGATCGGTGCTCATATCATGGAATTGATAAAATGCATCCGCTCATGGAAGGATGTGGAGTACCTAGAACTTAGGTGGGAAAGAAAGCATGAAAAGAAAAAGAGGGAAACAAAAGTGTGAGAAGCTGGCCTGGTATCTGATGTCCACTAATGTAAGTGGGCACCCTGCACCAGTCCAGACAACCCTTATGGTGATTTAAGAGGTCTTAGATAACCTTAGAAAGCTCTCTAAGAGGTAGCTGTGGAGAGCACCCTTCAGGCTTAGTCCAGAAGGAGTGTAAAGCAGATTGTTTTACCAGAATGCGATCTTATAGTATAGATCAAATGAAAAAGAACCATACAAGGTATTTATAAAAATATGTATTTATTATATAATACTCTCTAACACGTAGATAAACACAATGCACACAATACTTTGCATAGAAATACATTAAATAGCACAGAATACATAGCGGGCCCCAGGGGGGGACCAAACCATATACTAAGAAAATGGTATAAGAACCAGGACTCTGGTCAAGACAATGTCGAGAGAACGTAGAAGTGCTGGGGACCCAAGGAACCACCCAAGGTGAGTGACTAGGAACCCCACGGATAGCGTGTGCAGTGTGGAAACACGACCGCGTGCTCCGTACAAATCAACGTGTAAGTCGCAGTTGGAATTCTAAAAATTAAGGACACTTCCCAGTGGACCCTGAAGAAACCCTGTGGAAGACAGAGGGATGGAGAGCCACCCCACCCGTGGATACCCTAGTACGCACGTTACCTACACCAGGGAAGCCGGGTGCATAGGTGTGAAGTGGTGTCGGAAACCGCCGTCGAACCCAATGGAGGACTTCAGGAAAGTGCCGCTGTTGAAGAAGGAGAAAGTGTCCAGTGGAATCCAAAGGTGGATTCTAGTTGAGAGGTACCTGCAAGCAGAGGGGACAGAGTCTGTGACACTCAGGAGTGACCAGGAGATGTGGAAGACGAATCCACCAATGTCGGGAGTTGCAGGAGAGCTGACAGTGACCTTGACTCTGCAGCTGTGAGGACCAGGCGACGCTGAGGCAGACCAGGAACCATGCACGAGCTGTCCCATGTCAGATGTCGAGTGCTGAGGGGTCGTTGTCTGGCGGGAGCACTAACAAGCCTTGGCAAAGGCAACCAACGCAGAAGTCGAAGAAGGTGCAATGTCAGGACCAGCAAGGTGCAGGGGACTCACCACAAGCAGGGGAGTTATGCAGGCCCTAAGCAATCAGAGGAGCCCAAAAGAAACAAAGGTGACCCTCAAATGGATCCACAGGCCGGAGGCACTGGAGTCGCGAGAGGACCTCAAGCAGCTCACCAAAAGATGCAGGCCACGATGCAAAACGATGCGGTGGGGCCAAAGATTCTGGTCAGTGGAGATATTTGAGGTTGGGGCTACTTGGAGCTCGAAGATCTTGTTGGAAGGAAGCCAACAAGCCTTTGCAACTGCAAGTTGGCATGGTGCGCAGGGCTTTGGTTATTGCAGCACCTACGAAGGATCCTGGCCTCAAACTTGGTGAGAGGGCAGGGCAGGCCTCGAGAGCTGTGGAAAACCACCACCTGGGTTGCAGAACCTTTCGGAGTCCGGAGGAGCTCAGGATCAGCAGACTGGTCGACTTAGTTGCGGTGCCTGCGAATACAGGGAAGTGACTCCTTCACTTCAAGGGAGATTCCTTCAGGTGTCTTGGATGCCCACAGGCCTTGGAAGGTTCCTGTATGGTGTACAGGTGCAGAAGAATGCAGCAGACTGGAAGGGAGATGAGGTCGAGCCCAAACGAAGTCCAGCGCAGTCCAGAGTGCCCAGACGCTAGAAGAAAAAGTGGTGTCTGATCTGAATCTTGTCCCACGACGAATCTAGGGACCCACCCACAGGTAAGCCCTTAAGTACCCTAAGGAAAGGGTTGGGATGATTCATGGGACCCTCCCAGGTGAGGGTCTAGACAGGGAGGAGGTTACTCCCATGTCCTTTGTCCAGTTTCGCTCCAGAGCGGGAGCCAACGACTCCCAGAGCTGGTTTGAACTGGACCATGCATGGGGACACCAAATGTGCCCATCATGCAGACTGAGTGGCGCTGGCAAGCACACCCACCCGGCCCCAATACACTAAATCCTGTCTGGGAGGTGGTCACACCTCCCTGTGACAGGATGCCTATTGTTCTGCCTTCCCCTACTCGAGCTTGGCTCAGCAGCAGGAGGGCAGAATCGTGTCTCTGGTCGGCAGCAACCATTTTGTGCTGTCCGGGTCTAGAAGGCTGGTACTGGGAACACTGAGAGCCTAACTGCGGGCTCATCCAGTGCTTGGAATCATACCTCCCACATCCGTTTAGGGTGTGGGAGTATGATTCCAACATGTTTGAAACCAAACATGATAGGATTCGTTGCAGCCAGTTTTGAGATGGTCATCGCGTAATTACCCGGAGCCCCTCTATATGGTATATGGCGGCTTCACTTTCAACCCAGGAGAATGGACTCCGTAGGCTGTAGGGATGTCCTGCTCATACAGGGGCACCCTCACACTAGAACCAAGCACTCGTCCTTCAGAATTGATAAGGCCTGTTATAGGGGTGGCTTATAGGTTTTAAGTGCAGTGACCCCAGATATAGGAAACCTATATCTGTCGTAAGTTGTGCTAGCACCATCTTACACAGGCTGCAATGGCAGGCCTGTAGTTACAGTTTGAATGGTCTCCCATGGGTGGCATAATACATGCTTCAGCCCATGGGGGACCTCTGGGGTACCTCTGCCCTGGGTACTTTAGTACCATATAATAGGGACTTATAAGGGTACCCCAGTATCCAATCTGGGATGTACCTAAGTACTGAACATAACAATTTAAGAGAGAAGGCATAGAGACTGGGGTCCTGATTAGCAGGATCCCAGTCAGACTAGTCAATAACAGCTTAGCACCAGGCAAAAAGTGGGGGTAACCATACAGAAGGATCCTACTTTCCTACAGAAAGCAAGACAGGATTAAGTCAGAGAAGCAGCAGAATATCCATTGCGAGAAGTAGTTGGGGATACGTATGTACATGTTCCATGGAACAGAGGTGATTTGACTGCATTAACAAACAATTTCCCAAAGCTGAGAGACAAGCCTGTACAGTGGTATGATCAGGTGGAAAGATTTATGAAAATTTCGAAGGTGTTGTGGAAGGACCTGGATACATTCTTTGACATTCTGGTTTCAGTTGTGGTCTGAGTGTAACATTTCTGTACAATGGCTTAAAGCTGAGCCCCAGAGAGAAAAAGGCACAGATGCCCCATTACCTATAGTGATGGAGAAATACGAGGCAGTAATAATTTCCTGAAAGGGAAAATTCCTCCTAAACACATTGACAGGTTGAAAATTAAAAGAATAACTCAGGAACCAAAAGAATTTCTTCATGAATACTGTGAAAGGTTGTTGCAGGTTCTCAAACAGCATAGAAGAAGTGAATATCCTGAAGAGATGGATATGGGGACTTTTGTGTCACAGTTTGTTCTGGGATTAAAGCCTGAGCTTAGTTCACACATCACACATAATGTAATCTGCTGGCAGTCAAAATCGTTAGATGAAATCCTGCAATATGCAAAATATTCCAGTGATGAATTGGACATGAAGCAGAAAAAGATTAAGGAAAAAATTAATGTTGGCTCAGACTAAGTTGGCTCAGAAAGGGTTTCAAGTTCCGTCATTGGGTGGAGGTCAGGGTATGATGTAGGAAGCTGTTGTCCCACAAAGAAGATTTGCAACAAACCCAAACCGAATGTGACTGTTTCAGGGAAGAGGTAGAGGTGTTCCTACAGGTGTGGGATCTGGGACCGACATTGCTGCTTTAAGGAAAGGTACCGCCTATCACATTTGCAATAGGATGGGCATTGGATGTGAGAATGTCAATTTAATCCTGAAAATATTGCAGGGCAAGTTAAAGATTCTCAGGGAATTACAGGTCAAAGAATGCTGATACCGCAGTTTCAAAATAAAATGCATGGCAAGACTCAAATGACACGTTGTACCAGGGCAAATAGGAAATCCCCGAACGAATATAAACCAGTTACCAAAATTAAACCCTAATCCAAATCATAATGTCATGCCACAAGTACAAAATTTGAATCAGGATGTGTTAGGGCCATTTCCTTTGTTTGAAATGGATGAGTTTGGTTCTGAAAATTCCCAATGACAGTGCCTGAGAGTGGAAGAGGATTGTGTACTTGGCGCAGTCCTAGAGGTAGACCAAAGTGGCCCATATGTATATGGCGATGTCTATGGTTACGATGTATCATTTTTAATTGATACAGGAGCTACCCGATCCACAGTTAGAACAGTGGAAGTTCCAAAATTACCTGTCTCTGGAAAAACAATCCAAGTAGTTGGAGTTACAAATAAACAAATGTCAAATCTAATTTCAGTAGAGGTTCCAGTCAGAATAGGGACCTTTGAAGAAAAATGCCAATTAGTGGATTGTGATTCCAGTCCATTAAATTTATTAGGAAGGGATTTGTTGTGCAAATTAAACTGTACAATTTATTGCACACTGGATGGTGTTGCATTTGAGACCCATGATGAAGGTATTGATTTCAAATTAATTAAACAAAATACTGAGGCAGGAATGTTTACCTTGTTTACAGTTGCCGTATTACCAGAGGATCTCAGAACTACAATGAATACTGAAGTCTGGGATTTTACGGGAAAATACATTGGACTCATAAAAGGGGTAGAACCAGTCCATGTCCAAATAAAGCCAAATGCAGTTTTCCCAAGAACACCCTCTTACCCATTGTCCACTGAAATGATTGTAGGGTTACAACCTGTAATTGAAGATACGCTTCAGAAAGGCATATTGATAGAATTAATTGGCAGTCCATGTAATTCTTCTATAATGTGAATTGAAAAACCGAACTGAAAATATAGAATTGTACAGGATTTGCGCAAAATTAATGAGATAGTGGTACCTTATTGTCCTGTTGTGCCGAATCCTGCTTCTGTGCTTTTCCAAATTCCATGTACTGCAGAATGGTTTACAGTTATTGATTGTGTCATGCTTTCTTCTCAGTATCCCTGCATGAATATAGCCAGTTCTTATTTTTATTTGTTGTTCCAACAGAGAACAATCACATGGTGTCATGTCCCTCAAGGGTATACTGAGAGCTCTTCTATATTTAATCAAATCCTAAAGAAAATTCTTGAGTTTTGCAAATGCCCTGTGAGTCTGTGTTTGTACAATACATTCATGATATTTTGAGTATCTCCAGGTAAACTGCAGTACTGTGAAAAAGAAATTCTGGGACACATTATCATGAATGGATTCAGAAATGTGACACCGGAGACAATGGAAGCCATCTTGCAGATGAATCCATCACAAACACAGAGAGAGTTCAGAATGTTTTTGGGAATGGTTGGCCACTGTTGACAATGGATACCTAATTTTTGTTTTACAGCAAAGCCCCTTCTGAGGCTGACACATCAAGATGTGTCTAATCCGATTCATTTGGATAAGGAATGCATCAGAGCATAAATTTTGTCACGCCCCAGCTCTAGGAATGCCAGACTATACCTAATAATTTACTTTATTTTGCAGTGAAAGAGATGGGTATGCACTTTCAGTGTTAACACAGATGCATGGAGGAGCCCGAAGACCTGTGGCTTACCTTTCAACTACCCTTCACCCCGTAGCGTCAGGACTCCCCAGCTGCTTGAAGGCAGTGGCCGAGGTGAGTTTAAGTCTGGAAAAGAGAAAAAACATGGTGATAGGGAATCCTTTGATCATGATGGTTCCTCATTCTGGTGAGTTATTGCTTACCAGAACTAAAACCCAATATCTGACGCATAATAAACTCAGTAAATATGAGCAGAGTCTGCTTGCACCAGATAATGTCACAATCAGGTGTTGTAATATGTTAAATGTTTCTACTCTTTTGCCTATGAATGAGCCAGAAGACAAGGATGATGATTTTGATCATGACTGCCTAAGTGTCACTGAACTATGCACAACCAGACATTAAGGATGAACCCCTGATTGAGCCTGACTATGTCCTATTTGTTGATGATTCATGCCTATGAAGTAGTGAAGGCACACTAAGGGCAGCATATGCCGTGTGCGCTATGAATGACGTGGTTGAAGCCTCCTGCCTCCAATCTGTTTTGTCTGCACAAGTTGCTAAACTAATTGCCCTTACCCGAGCCTGCAGTTTAACTGTACAATTGAGAGTCACCATCTTTACAGACAGCCAGTATGGATTCGGTGTAGTTCATGACTTTTGGCAATTATGGATGCAAAGGATTTTTTAATTTCTACAGGATCACCTATTAGAAATGGACAGAATGTAAAGAATCTACTGGAAGCATTACAAATGCCCAAGGAAATTGCAGTTGTGAAAATCCGAGGGCATCAAACAGGCAGTGGATACGTTGCAATTGGCAATAGATACGCTGACTCAGTAGCTAGGTATTGTGCCATGCTAGCATGCAAAATAATTGGAGGTTTCACAGTAAATAATGGTTTAACTTACAAAACTGATGAGGAATGTGCTTTTGCAATGATGATGGAAATAACTGACACTTGGGAAGAATTGAAAAGAGTACAGGAAACTGTAGCAGAAATTGAACAAAATGGGTGTCTCACAAAAAATGCAAATGACATTTGGATTTCAGAAGTTGGGAGACCAGTGTTGCCAGACAGTTTGTAGTTTCCAATGGCTAAGTATTATCATGGATACACATATTTGAGGAGGGATGCAATGGTAAGACTTTCCAGACAAAGTTGCTTTAATCCAAGGTTTCGAATAATTGCTGATGACAATTGCAGGAGATGTGTCACATGCCAACAAGTGAATGTAGTGAAACATGACACCAGTCAGATGCAGACACCTAGTGAGATCATGTGGTCCCTTTAAAAGATTACAGATGGATTTTATCGAGATGCCTGTCCCAAACGGGCTGAGATATTTCCTTGGGATTATCTTTGTATCCTCCCAGTGGGTGGAAGCCTACCCGATGAGGAGAAATGACAGTCTCACTGAAGCTAAACTGTTACTACGAGAAATCATCCCTAGATTCGGAATGCCGATCTTTCTTGAGTCAGATAGAGGAACACACTTCAACAACGAAGTAATAAACATGCTGTGTGCTGCATTACAGACTGAACAGAAATTACACTGCAGCTACAGACCAGAAGCATCACGCATAGTTGAGCAAATGAATGGAACAATCAAGTCCAGATTGGCAAAAGTTTGTGCTTCAACATCATTGAAATGGCCAGATGCATTACCGCTAGTAGTGATGAGTGTCCGATGTATTCCAGATAGGAAGACTGGGCTATCTCTGCATGAGATATTCATGGGGAGGGCTATGAGTTTGCCTGCTGTTCCAGCTAATGCCTTGGCAAACATCACTGACGATATGATTATGGACTATTGCAAAGCCCTTGTTAATGTGGTTCATTCTATCTCTCGTCAGGTGTCAGCTGCCACACCAGATCTCCATCATGAACAGTGCCACAAACTCAATCCTGAAGATTGTGTCGTCATCAAGAGGCACGTTGGGAAGACTTGTCTTGAACCCAGATGGAAAGGCCTCCACCAAGTTCTGCTTATGACAAACACTGCTGTTAAATGACCCAAATTGGATTCATGCCACACACACATGGAGAGTGAGCAATCCAGAGGAAGGATCGTTGGTCTATGATCCTGAAAGAAGATCACTAGTGGTTGCACCTCCAGTGGAGAGACCAGACTGACCTGTGGCACCTGCAAAATAGCAAGCAGGAGAACAAGCAGCAGAACAAGCAGGAATGCAAGTAGAAGTAAAGGATGAAGATGAAAGACAAGTGCAAGTTCCTGAAATATCGCATAGTGGGATCGAAGTCTCCAGTGGTGAAAGCAGAGAGTCTGAAACAGAATTAGGAGACAAACAATATATTACTGAAGGAACAAGCTCTGGAACTGAGAGACAGTGTTGATAAGCTGCATAGGCAAGGAGTTCAAGTAAGAAAGAGATAAGAAGAAATCTATCAATAGCTCGTATTCCAGAAATAGTACTTGAAGAAAGTGAGATGGAGGACGATAGTTCACTTGACCCAAATCATAACATTGTAAGAAAATCCAAGAGAACTCGAATACCTTACAGAAGATATTCAGTCCCTGAATTGTCTAACTACGTGAACTCAGCATTGAATGTGATTCTGGAATATTTATGCAAAGTGAATTCTGAACTACTAGAGCCTTCCTGAAAGAAAAATCTTTTTTCATTGAGAAAGATTAAAAAAAAAATACAGAAGGAGTCCAACCATACAAGGGCATAATTGAACTGTGTCTATTAGATAGTTGTTATTATTAATAATAATAATAATAATAATAATAATAAACTTTATTCGGCAGCAGATGTAGTCATAAAAGAGACAATAGTAAAAAACATCAAAATAATTTGTTAGCGGCATATCAACCAAGTGTGCAAAATTGCAAATGTCCATTTAGTCATTGTTCACCACTGGTTTTCTTAACATCATTAAAATACCTAAAAACAATTCTTTGATGATATTCTTGTCCTGTGGCTTCATGTTATCATGTCTGAAAAACATGTCTGCTCTACCTAGGGCGATGAAGGTTTCCTTAATGTATCTTAACCATGGGATTTTTAGCGCATGGTCGAGTGAGAGGCAGTCCTCGATTTCTGATCGGTTAAAACCTGCGTCATCATTTGACCAAATCTTCGCCCAACATAGCAGAGGTTTAACAGCCACCGTGTCCATTATGTACTTAGTACCTAGGTCATCATGTACCGAGTACGAGGGGGTACCCTGGGGAACTTTCAGAATTCGCCTAAGATATTTATTTTCTTCATTTTGTAATTTGTTGGCCGCCATGTACCCCCATACCTCACTTCCATATAAAACCTTGGGGACACAGAAGGAGTTATATAACTTTAAAATTATCCCCGGTGACCTTGTAACTAATCGATGTGTGTAATTTGCAATTGCTCCCAGTGATCTTTTCATGTCCAAAAGCTTCCCCTCACACAGATGTTTAAAATGTAGTTTCTCATCAAAAGATGGTTGTTATTTTAGTTCTTTGTTTTACAGAAGACTAACCCAGACCAGAGAAGAAAGTTACAGAAGAGTAGGGTTAAGGATTGTCTGGCAGGGAACTGTCCAGAAGACAATGAAGAAAAGAAAAAAAGAAAAAAAGAAAAATATATGCATATATAAGTAAACAATTTCTAATTACTGACTCAAAAGGATGTGTTGCATTAGAAGGCATTGTGTGTGGTTTTCATAGTAACTGTTAACAGTTATCATGATTTCCATAGTACTAATAGGATTTTATTTGACACCTGATCTTGAAACCCCTAAAGGTAACCTTACTAATGTTTATGTACAGAATTTTAGAGACAACACCTTTACTAAAAACTTCAAACATTTTAAAGGAGAGGATTACTCTACCAATGTCTGTTCTAGATTAATGCAAGAATACTTGGCTGCTTTAGATGTGAAGGATTGCTATGTTTGTGCATATTTGCCATCTTCAGTTTCAGAAGATGTCACCTACTATCGCCTACCTCTATCTTATTCAATCTCATGTAGCATTTTGCTTTCATTAGTGTATAGACGAGAACCTTTTGAATATTTTTACTCCAATTATGATTTAGTGCTATCACAAGGTCCTCTATAGGAAAGTATGAATTTACACCCGGAAAGAAAAACAATGGACACAGCTTGGTATTATTTCTTCCCGCATTTGCCTATAAACACTGTAGAAGTTTACAAGAGAAATTTAACATGACCAATGCATCACGAAGAGAAGGCCTATATTATGACTCTAGAAAAAAGATACAAGAACATGACAAAGATTGCTGATTAAAAGGGAGATGTATTAGAAAATGTATGGAAAAAGGAGGAGAATTAATTTAAGAAGAAACTGATATATCCAAAACTTAGATTGGATAGCTGACTTAAGGGGAAGATTTGCTTTTATAATAAGACAGACACAAAAACGAATCAGACAAGTAGGCATTAGTAGTTGTGACCATACATTTGAATTATATGGGTGAACTTGGCAAATTTTACAAGGTGCTGAGGATGTCATTCCTGGGGTTTATTACATGTTTGAACAAAATGATTACTTTTTATTACCTGCTGACTGGGGAGAAACCTGTTATTTGGGCATACTTATTCCAAAAATGTATCATGTCAATAGTGATAGAGTGGAAGTTTCATACTGCATTTTACAAATCTGTAGTGGTGCATCATAATCACGTGTAGAGCGCACCCGAAAACAATTGTGTCTTGTGTAAACGTGAATGTTAGAATTGTGAACTGCGTTAATGTATCTACGTGACATATTTTAGTTTACTGACAAGAAGTATGGAGAGTTTACGTAGGAAATAAATGTAACTACCAGAAAATACTAACATGAAGAAACCGTTTTGTGAAGTTTGACACTACCCATGTACTAGATGTGTCTGATAATGATACTTTCCATAATTAGGTAATTGGGTTAGCCAAAATGTAAAATAGTTATGTAACTCGTAATACTTAAGTGATACATTCTTATGTTAGCCAAAGCTGTAGGCCTGAAATGCAAACCCCTGACAACTCTCGCTTTGGATTAATGTTCTAAATTTCATGTGCACTGTGAAAGCTGTTCTTTCTAACGTTTTGCATTGTAGGTGTAGAAGTACTCTTTAGGCAAATTAATGTTCTTGTTTTAGCAGCTAGGCAAGGAGAGAAGAAGTTACAATTACATGGCTTGGAGGCGATAAGGGACAGAGTTGGTTTCACACGTGAGAAGGCACGGGAACCAAGGATGATTTGTTGCAAAGGATGTACATAGAGAACACCATGGAAAAGGACGCTCATGATTGTACCCATTTTGGAGTACATGTGAGAAGTGTATCATGGGAATTCTACCTGTAAATAACTGGATGTTGGAATTAGGGATAGTGCCTTGCCTTTGGAGAGGGAGCATCTTGGAACAAGCTTTTCCTCTTCTGATAGTGGCTTTATGCTGCTTGACCCATCTCAAGGGTTGAGAGAGTACTGAGGAAGACTCCAAAACTGACACCTTTCCTCCTGATTCGAAATGCTTACTCATTAACATAGGGATGTCACCTTAGCGCTAGAGCAGAGTTAGATTTAAATACTCTTCATTCATCAACTCACAATTTAGGGAAATTTGAACTCTTGCTTCTTGATTGTCTGCATCCTCCTTCTCGAGCTAGAAGTTCTGTTCATGTTGCACGATCTGAATTGGGTGCATAGGTTGGATTAATGCTGCTTCCTTTGTATTTCTATACCCTCGTGTTGAGGTATGTCTATGTTCAGTCATTTTTGGCTTTGTAATAAACCTAACTAACCTTCCTCAATTATCTTTGGTTATTAGGTATCATGAAACGGTGTTTCTAAATTGACTGTGCATTAATCATTTTCTCCCCATCACACTTTAATGATGCTTAAAAGACCCATCGGAGGGTGTCTCTAGAAAGGTTCCAGAACAATTTGAAACAGCCCTTTCAGTTGGTAGCAGAGTAGGATGGTTTGCACATGAAGTAAGGGATGAATCCAGAATTGGTTTAGCATAGGTGGCATAAAATCACTGAAAAAGAGGGCTTACTTACAGTGACCAAGTGATAGAGGAAAAGAGAGTGCCTGGATTGAAGACGCACATTCGGGAACTGGTAATAGGAATAAGGGCTTGGAGGTGGTCGAGGAAGAAGAGCGCCAATAAGGTGACAGGAGAGACGCCTCCTCCAGGAGGGGAAACGCAGGGAATAGAGGCAAACCCGTTGCAGGAAGTACCTAGTGGAGGATATTTGCACATCCCTTTGAGTCGGGGTGAACTTGCTTTATTCACAAACGATTTCCCAAGATTAAGAGAGAAATCTGCTGAGTGGTATTAAAGCAAGTTGATCGCTTTGTTAGAATCTCAAAAGTGTTGTGAATTGATTTAAGCACCTTCTTCAAAATTGTGGTCCCTAGTGATCTATGGTCTGCTTGTAAGATAGCTGTCGAGGGGACTAGTGCTGAGCCAGAAAGGAACTCAGTAACTCATGGCCCTTCACCGTTGGTCATGAAAAAGTGCGATCAGGTGATCACATGGTTGCAGTCCAAAATAGCCCCACTGGACATCTATTGGGTCAAGGTAGATCGAAACACCCAGGAGCCTAAGGAATCGGTGCATGCCTATTACGAAATGCTGTTACAAGCCTTCAGGCAGTACAGTGGGTTAGATACCCTTGACCCCAAAGACATGGGACAATTTGTGTCCAAATTTGTGACTCGACTGAGGCCGGAGATCAGCCTTATGATCCAACAGCATCTGATTTGCTAGCAGAACAAATCAGTGGACGAAATCCTATGGTATGCCAGGTCCTGCAGTGATGAGGTGGACTCCAAACATAGGAGGATAAAGGAGAAATTGATGTTAGTCCAAATGCGTAATGCCCCGAAAGGAGAGCAGGTGCAGGGGATGATGGGAGCTGTAAATTGAGGTCAGGGGAGCGCCCCAGGAGGTGTACAAGTGCAAGTTGGAAGGTCGACGGGTGAGGGAAAAGGAAGAGGTATGTCTATAGATCCGAAGACAGGGATAGACGTCGACACCCTGAAGAAGTCCACTGCATGTCATTTATGTCACAAGATCCGGCATTGGAAACGCAAGTGTCACCTCAATCCTGCTAACCAAAAAGAGGGAGAAGAACTCATACAGATGGCAGAATGTATGAACCAGTTACAGACAGTGATCAGGCCACCTGAATTGTACCATCTACTTCACACCAAAGGGAATTGAGTTGCAAATCAATGATGAGGACATTGCTTTCGAATTGGTGAACCAGAACCTTTGCACTGCCATGTTTCCTTTACTGACAGTGGAAGACATGCCACTAGATCTCAGAGACACTGTCTCTGTCGTGGTGTGAGACTTCTTCGGAGAGGAGATTGGACTGATTTGATGAGTCGAGCCAGTCCGCATACAGATCAAGCTAAATGCAGAATTCCCCAGAACACCCCAGTACAATCTGATCCCAGAAACGGTAGCAGGGATTACACGCGTAATTGAGTCCATGATTGCACAGGGCATCTTATAAGAGATCATGGGAAGTCTGTGCACCTCTCCTAATATGGGTTGCAGAAACCTAGTGGAAAATATTGCATTGTGTTAGGAAGGTTAACAGCATAGTGATTCCATGTTGTCCCATGGTACCGAATCCATCTGTGATCCTACTCCAGATTCCCTGTGAAGCTGAATGGTTTACGGTGATTGACCTCTGCCAGGCATTTTTCTCTGTTCCATTGCACGAGGAGAGACAATTTTTATTTGCTTTCCCTCAAGGGTATACTGAAAGTCCATCCATTTTAACTAGATCTTGAAAAAGAACCTCGAAAGTCTGATTCTGCCCCGAAAATCAGTACTGGTCCAATACATCGATGTCCTTCTCATTGCGTCCGAGACGCATGATGCTTGCAGGTATGATACTATTGCCTTACTGAACCAACTGGCTGAGAATGGGCGTAAGGTGTCTCCAAGTAAGCTTCAGTACTCTCTAAATGAAGTAAAGTATTTGGGCCATCGGATTGAAAAGTGCAAGAGGATGGTGTATCCAGAAAGAGTGGAGGTGATCATGAAGATGAATCTGCTTAGTACCCAAAAGGATGTCAGAATGTTTTTGGGAATGGGTGGTTACTGTTGACAGTGGATTCCCAACTTTTTCCTGATGGCAAAACCTTTGCAGATGCTGGCTCACAAGGATGTATGTGATCTGGTGCCTTGGGACAATGATTGCCTACTTGCCCTCCTGGAGTTTAAAGAGTGCCTGTGTCGCGCTCCGGCTTTAGGAATGCCTGATTACAACAAAGCGTTTTCGCTGCTCTGCCATGAAAGGGAAGGTTGTGCTCTACCTGTATTCACATAGACACATGGGGGTGCCCGTAGACCAGTGGCCTATTTCTCAGCAACTCTAGATCCTGTAGCTCCAGCATTGCCTGGATGTCTCAAATCCGTTGCTGCAACAGGTGTCACTATTGAACGATGTGGGAGGATTGTGATGGGTCATCCTTTTACAGTGTATGTACCACACTTGGTTAAGCTTCTGATGACGAGAACCAAGGCACAGTATTTGACAAATAACAAGTTGACAAGGTACGAGCAGGTGCTTTTTGCCACTGAGAATGTATCTTTGAAGCAGTGTTCTGTGTTAAATCCTGCTACCTTGTTACCCATTGCAAGTGCTGATGGGGAAGAATGTGAAGACCATGACTGTCTGGATGTCACTGATCTATGTACGAAACCAAGGCGTGACATTGTCGATGAGACATTGTCTGATCCTGACCAAGTCCTTTTTGTTGATGGCTCATGCTTAAGAGACAATGAAGGAACTCTGAGAGCAGCGTTTGCTGTCTGTACCATTTCTGGAGTGGTGTAAGCCGCTTGGTTACAGGAAGTATATTCTGCACAAGTGGCCAAAATCATTGTCTTGACACGTGAATGTAGAGTCTCTGAACAAATCCGAGCCACAATCAATACCGATAGCCAATATGGGTTAGGTGTGGATCATGATTTTGGACAGCTATGGCCGCAGAAAGTATTCTTAACATCATCTGGATCTCCTATAAGAAATCGGGAGTATGTGAGACAACTGTTGAAAGCGTTACAATTGCCAAGGGAAGTGGCTGATGTCAAGTGTGGAGCCCATAGAAAGGGAATGATTTTGTAGCTACTGCAAATCGGTATGCTGATGAAGTCGCACACTATTTTCCCTTTAATGCATGTGCCTTTAATGGAGAATATACTGGTGAGAGTACAGAGAAGACCAAGCTCAATATGATGCTAGCAGCTGATGACACATTGGATGAAGTGAGGCGTTTGCAAATGGAAGTTACAGAGGAAGAACAAGCGGGTTGGGTCAGAGCAGGCTGCGAGAAGGGGAAGGATGACATGTGGGTGTTAGCTGATGGCAAGACAGTATTACTGGATTGTTTGTTGCACCCAATGGCGAGGCAAGTTCATGGAGCAGCCCACATAGAAAGAGATGTGATGGTGAGATTGTTCAGGCAGACTTGGTTCAAGCCGAAGTTTTGAGTGGTTGCGGAAGCTGTATGTCATCGGTGTGTCACCTGCCAACAAATGAATGCTGGGAACAAGACTGTTGTTGCCTTGAGCCACATTGGCAGGTCAGGGGGTCCCTTTAATCGGATCCTAATGGATTTTATTGAGATGCCTGTATGTAATTGTTTAAGGTACATTCTGGTTGTCATGTGCATTTTTTCCCGGTGGGTCGAGGCTTACAGGGCTAGGGGATGTGATGGCCTCACAGTAGCTAAGCTATTGCTAAGAGAGCTCATTCCTAGATTCGGATTTCCAACTAGATTGGAATCGATAGAGGCACGCATTTTCATAATGAAGTCATGAAGTTACTGTGTACAGCTCTGAATGTGGATCAGAGACTACATTGTAGTTACTGGCCAGAGGCATCTGGAATGGTGGAGCAGATCAATGGTACCCTGAAATCGAGGTTGGCTAAAGTGTATGCTTCGACATCTTCGAAGAGGCCTGAGGCTGTACCAGTAGTGCTAATGAATCTGCACAGCATCCCTGACAGGAGAACTGAGTTGTCGCCCCACGAAATTCTCATGGGGAGATCGATGCGTTTGCCTGCCATGCCTGCCAAAGAGCTTGTGAAATTTCAGATGATTTGGTCCTTGACTACTGTAAAGGATTGGCTGACGTGGTTCGTTCTGTGTCTCATCAGGTTGAAGCAGTGACTGCACCAACATCAAGGGATCTCTGCCACGACCTGAACCTAGGGGATTGTGTTCTCATCAAAAGACATGTGAGGAAAAACTGTCTTCATCCTTGTTGGTGTGGTCGATACCAAGTGATACTGGTCACTACGACTGCTGTGAAGTGTGACGAAGTGCCGAATTGGGTCCATGCCTTTCACACACGTCGAGTGTTAGGTCCCACTGATAAAACTACTCCTCTCCCAGACAAGCCAAGCTGTAGAGGCACCTGAGGAGGCTGGACGTACACCGGGTTGATCTGAGTGGGGGTCAAGCTACACAAGACCCTTGCATAGACTCTGAGGGACACGGTAACGTTGTGAGTGACAGAGAGTCTGACTCAGTGGAAGAGACTGGTGTGACAAGAAGTCATGTGCAGCCAAGGAAGAAAGATGCTGTAGGTGAGATTTGGCCTGTGAGACAGAGTAGGAAAAACCTGAGACTCCCATCTGAAAGAAAACTTTCACCAATAAGTGAAATTTCAGAGTCGAATCTGAGTGAGACTGAGCAGGACAGGGAAAGTGCGAGGAGATCCAGATGTGCTTGAGTGCCTTATCAGAGGTATTTCTCTCCCGAGTGGACTTATCTGGTCGCAAATGCCGGGGAGAGCGAGGCCCGAGATCTCTGTGCTGGTTGTCGAGATATTGCTGAGAGTTTCTGGGCTTGAAGTAAATGCACTTCTGTCATTGACTGTTCCTTTTCCACCAAGGATAAGTGGCTTACAGACTCTGATTTTGGAAGACATGGAATTCCCAAGTTTCGAACTGCCACAGTCTCCTCAAGAGATTGCAACATTGAGAGCTGAACTGCTACAACGAGTTATTGAGGAGACTGGCTCTGACCTGATAAGGGATGTGTATTGAACTGTGAACAGTAAATCATTTGTTTGAAGAAGATAACCTAGGCCCGAGGGGAAGAAGAATAAATTTAGGGATTCTATCTAAAAGAATAAGAAGAAAGAGGGCTAGGGAGATATCCTGAGCTGTGTAAATACTGTAAAGAAGGGACTGTTGAAAATTACATTCCAAATCTTCAAGAGTTGCTCAAGAATTTTGTCATACGTGGAGATAAAAGAAGAAAAGAGACTCTGTGTGCTATTTCTCTCCTTGAATAGTGATCCGAGCTACTCTAAAATGGAGTCTGGAAATTCGAAATGTAGCACAAATGTGTTGTAGGTGCACTCATTATTGTGGTGATTGTAGTAATAGCTGTAGTCATTATAGAGTCAGTTTTAAGTTCACCCTACAGTGAGGAGCATGGGGTTGGGGTACATGGGACGTCCACACCTATTACTGCTGTCTCAAAGGAAGGTACACTACGATCTGAGAAAGGCTTAATAGAGCAAACTAGTCCCTTCCTTCATGTAGACCTGTTTAAGGGAGATTTTATATTAAATGCTTATGCTAGGTTGCTATATGACTATGTAGACACTATGGAAGTTAGAGATTGTTATGTGTGCATGCAATTACCCGCATCAGTGGAAGAAGGAATCACTTACCATTACTTACCCTTGATTTACGGCATTAGTTGTAGTTTACTCCTTGGTATGTTCTATGTAAAGGTACTACTTCTCCAATTATGACGTGGTACTTTCAGAAATACCTGTATATAAACATTTGAATAAGTAAGATGCCCAAAGGAGAGTACAAAGGATGGAAAATATTTTGCACTGATTGTAACATTGGACACAGCTTACAAGCATAACTTGCAGATAGAGAAAAGAAAATTATAGACCAAGTTGAAGATAGACGCAGGAGATTAGTTAACAATGTTGATAATAAGGATAAGGATTTTGATTGGACCAAGGAGTAGTTGGCTCATAAAGCTAAAGGAAGTTCTGGTGCGATAGATCTAGCATTAGCAACAGCGAGGAAAGCTTTGCAAATGACAGGCTGAGAGTAGTTACAATTCCCTATTTGTAGGACAGAGTGTATGCATTCATATATTTTTAGTCAATGGCCCTTGGAAGACTTTTTTTGCAAGAGTCAGTTTGCATGGTACCTGGAGCATATTTTGTGTGTGTGAAGAATGCATATGTACCTTTGCCGAGCAAATGGTAAGGGACGTGTTATTTGGCTGTCATGAAAATATACGATGTGGATGACTTGGAGGGTCCTAAAGGAAGGTTGAAAAGCTGGGAAAACGTGGATTGTGTGCTGGAGAGGTTGTGGGAGACATCCTCAGAGCAATAATACCTAGTTTGGGAGTAGTGCTTAATGATATTAAGATTAGAAGACTGTCTACCATAGTGGATAAGTTGACTGTTAACACAGCTAAGTCCTTGCTACTCATTGATGGGGAGATGGTCTCGATAAGGGTGATGGCAATGCAGAATCGTCTTGCACTAGATGTTCTACTTGCAAAAGAGGAGGCAGTCTGTCGGATGCTGAGGGTCCAACAGTGTTGTACTTATAACCCTGATAATAGTAAAGATCTGAGGGGATATATTAGTAACATCATTGATATACATTATGAAATACAGAATTTGGAAGCTGAAGGAGTTTAGGATATTATTGGAAAAGGATTTGGCGCAGTTGGAAGCTGGTTTACAAATTTGGGAAGTGGAATCTTTGGATACATCCTAAAACCGATACTGATTATTATAATCTGTGTCATTGTTTTGGTTAGAATGATGAGGGCAAGTAAATAGCATAAGGAGAAGCAGTTGGAGAACTCCTTAAGGGAAAGGGAAAGAAGTATGGAAACACTGCAGGACAGTTACTATGGGAACTCGAAGTGAATGGAGGAGTTCAGACAAAGAAGGCTGGCTACTATATCTGTTTAGATCGGTCTACTCTATGAGTTGTTTTGAAGATTATTGTGATGACTCAACGTCATCAGAGGGGGGAACTGATGGAGTGGAAGTTTCACACTGCATTTTACTCATTGTTAGGGGTGCATCATAATCAAGTGTAGAGCACACCCGCAGACAATCATGTCTTGTGTAAACATGAGTGTTAGAAATGTGAACTGGGTTAATGTTTCTACATTATATATTTTAGTTTACTGACAAGTAGTACGGGAAGTTAACATAAGAAATAAATGTAACTAGCAGAAAATACTAACATGAAGGAACCATGTTGTGAAGTTTGACACTACTCATGTACGAGATGTGTTTAATTATGATACGTTCCATATACGTTCCATAATTAGGTAATTGTGTTAGTCGAAATGCAAAATAGTTATGTAACTCATAATGCTTAAGTGATATGAAATGCAAACCCCTGACAACTCTCGTTTTAGGATTAATGTTGTAAATTTCATGTGCATTGGGGAAGCTGTTCTTTCTCACGTTTTGCATTGCAGGTGGAGAAGCATTCTTTAGGCAAATAAAAGTCTTTGTTTGAGCAGGTAGGCAAGGAGAGAAGAAGTTACAATGACATGGCTTGGAGGCTTAAGGGACAGAGTTAGTTTCACACGGGAGAAGGCACAGGGACCAAGGACGAACTGTTGCAAAGGATGTACATGGAGAACACCGTGGAAATGAACGCTCATGACTGTACCCATTGTGGAGTACATGCGAGAAGTGCATCATAGGAGTTCTACCTGTGGACAACTGTTTGGAAGTAGGGATAGCGCCCACATCTTCCTTGCCTTTGGAGAGGGAACATCTTGGAACAAGCTTTTCCTCTTCTGATAGTGGCTTTATGCTGTTTGAGAGACTTCTGAGGAAGTCTCCATGACTGACACCTTTCCTCCTGATTCAAAATGCTTACTCATTAACATAGGGATGTCACCCTAGCGATAGAGTAGGGATAGATTTAAATGCTCTTCATTCATCAAACCTGGATAGAGGGAAATTTGGACTCTTGCTTCATGATTGTCTGCATCCTCCTTCTCGAGCTAGTAGTTCTGTTCATGTTGCACCGTCTGAATTGGGTGCGTAGGTTTGACTTAATGCTGTTTCCTTTGTATTTCTATACCCTCGTGTTGAGGTGTGTCTATGTTCAGTTATTTTTGAATTTGTAATAAACCTAACTAACCTTCCTCAATTGTCCTTTGGTATTATGTATCATGAAGCTGTGTTTCTAAATTGACTGTGCATTCATATTTTTTTCCCCTTCCCACTTTCATGCTGCTTAAAAGACCTATCGGAGGGTGTCTTTAGAAAAGTTCCAGAATTAATTAAAACGGTCCTTTCAATAGCATAGAAGCATTAACCTTAACACCACCGCGCAGACATAAGCGAAATGCAGGAAGCGGAGCCTCATTAATGGGAGATATATTTGGAGTGGTGATACCACCAGTGGGGATAATATTAAATGATGAGAAGATCAGGAAACTAGCCACCGTAGTGGATAAAATGGCACCTAGTACATCTGGAGCTTTATTACTAATTAACACAGAACTAATTGCTATACGATCTATGGTTTTGCAAGACCGTCTTGTACTAAACATCCCTCTGGCCGTGAAAAGGGGGGTCTGTCACATGCTCAAGCTAACTCACTGTTGCTGGTTTATACCAGATGAGAGTAGGAAAATAGAGGAATTTGCAGGAAATATATCAAATTTGAGACCTGAATTACAAGAATTGGAAACACCAAGGGGCCGATTACGATCTCGGTCAGAGAGCCTCCGACCGCTTACCGACCGAGATCGTCGGTTTCACTTCCAACCACCTAATTGAAATGTAGGCGGTCAGAAGTGAAACTGGTCAGTCATTCCATCTGGATTCCGAGCCTGTTGGCCAGTCAAATACCAGCCCGTAATCTATATGGACGGCATTTTACGCCGTCCAAATTTCGATGCTCGGTTTCTAGCAAGCTTTCCATGCCGGGCTTTCTGACATGGAAAGCTTGTCGGAAAGCGAGTTTGGGGGACCGTAGCAGTGCCCCCTTCTCTTTGAGGCCTCCGGTTGGGGGCCGAGCGGGCATTGACCCCTGCATGTGTGGCAGGCACCCATTTCCCTATGGGAGCTTGTGCTATGGCCGGTTTATGGCCTTAGCACATGCTTTCATAGGGAAAAGTAAGTAGGTCGCTTTGAGTGATTCCCTCCCACGACTGTGGAAGACCTTGACAAATCCAACATGCCAAATCCAACAATCGGACTTTGGGAGGAAGTGTTGGTGACGGAGACGGAAGAAGGAGAGAAGACCGGAGAATCGTTCCCGACCGAAGAGGACCCCCAGAGAGGAGACCACTCCAGGAGCAACGCCCTTAAGTCCAGCACTCCAATGAGAGAAGCAGAGGCTGGGACTCCCACCCCCACGGCCCAGGAGGGTCGTGGGTCCAGGCAAGTGTCCCGAGCATGGTTCCTTTCCTTTAGGGGTTGGTGGGCGGGGGTTACGGGCCACTCCACTCCGAAGCACTGAAATCCCTCCTTGCACCTAGGCACGGCACATAGGAAGCACGGGTGACAGGAGCACTCTTCCCTAAAAACGTCACCAGACCAAGTGACCTGACTGTGTCCTTTTGTTTTGTGTTCCTTTTTCCGGTACCCTCCTGAGGAGAAAAGCAAGGCTGGAACAGAGCCCTATCAAGATGATAGCTTTATTTATTTACTTATTTACTTGAGTTTTATATAGCGCTGGCTAGACCCGGAGGTATCAGAGCGCTTTACATGAGGAGAGTTACATAGGTTACAAGTTACACATTGTTACAGAAGGTACATCAATTACAAGTTGCATCCGTTGGTTCATGGCGTGTAGAAGGGTGAGGGGGTAATGTAAAAGGGCGACGGGGAGGGAGATTAAGCGGAGAAAAGGCACAAGGATAAACAAAGCAGGCAGGGGGAGAGCGATTCAAGGGAGAGAGGAAAGGAATAGGGGAGGCAAGCAAAGAATGAAGGAGGGAAGAGGTGGGGGTGGGGGTGGGGGTAGGAGATACAGCGAGGCGAGGAGGAAGTAACTGTGTCTGATGTCCGGCTGGGTGGGAGACGGTTCCATGCGGTAAAGGGAACATTTCCCAGTCTACAATTTAGTGTGCTTCCCATGTCGCGGTGGACTCTCTCAGGGGGACGCGGAGACTCCAGGGCATAGATGCTGGATCCCTCCCCAACAAGGGGAGAGGAGTGCTTAGGTCACGGGCACACTTAGAAGAATGAGGGAGGGAAGAGGAGGGGGAGGGGTAGACAAACCCAGTGTGAACACAGTGTCCGACTTTCGGCAAGGTAGGAGACGGTTCCCAGAGGTAAGGGGATCAATCCCAGCCCTCCACTATGTGAGAGACCCTTGTCACTGTGGACTCTCTCAGAAGGGTCTCTGAGACTCCAGGGCAAAAATGCTGGATCCATCCCCAACAAGGGGAGTAGGAGTGCTTTGGACAAGGGCATCCTATAGGGGGGCCATTTTAGGGAGTCAGGCTGGTAGGGTTACATCAGTTACAAGTTACACATTGTTACAGAAGGTACGGCAATTACGAGGTACATCCGTTGGTTCATGGCGTGTAGAAGGGTAAGGGTGTAGTGTAAAAAGGGCGACGGGAAGGGAGATTGGGCGGAGCATAGGCAAAAGAATAAGCAAAGCAGGCAGGGGGAGAGAGATTCAGGGGAGAGAGGAAAGGAATAGGGGAGGCAAGCAAAGAATGAAGGAGGGAAGAGTTTGGGGAGGGGGTAGGAGACATAGCGAGGAGACGAGGAAGTCCAGGCTAGACCCGTAGGTATCAGAGCGCTTTACATGAGGATTAGGACGTGTTACAGCGTTACATCAGTTACAGTTATATTACAGTTAGGTCCGTTGCTAGTGCATTCAATAAACATAGAAAAACAAGATCGATGGAGGGAGGGAAGGGAGCATAACGGGGAGATGAGGAAGAAAACATTGTCTGATGTCCAGCTGGGTAGGTGCCATCCAAGGGGGTGAACTAGAGTCAAGTTCCTCTATGGCTATATATAAAAGCTCCACCGGGTATCAACCAAACGTAACTCTAGTTCCGTGATAAGTTCAAACAGTTATGGATTCCGCCCAGGGGGCAACGTCATAATTCTGTCAAAGCAGCGTCGGTGAATGCAAATATTAATAAGAATGAGTTGACTTGCTTGCTACTTGGGTCGAGTAAAGAGGTCGAATCCTATGACCTCATTAAATCTTAGTTGCAAAGGCAAGCGGATGAAGAGATATTTCGGAGCCTGACATAATGCGCTACTCTTCCAATGTTTCAAATCATTTAAAGAATCATGCAGAAAGACATCCAAATTTTACTGACAAATGCCCTAAATAAACGATGAAATGAATGTAAAAATAGATTCCATGAGACCAAATGTACATCATGCAGTAAACCAGATTTTTGGCCATTTAATTAACTGTGTATTAATTACCTAACTCACAGTAGTTATGTTAACACCCTTCTCACGGTCCAAAACAGACAAGCAGAGAACGATTGGGTGAGCTGTGGAGTTTCAGTTTAGCGTGGTTACAATTCAAAAGTACTGTATTTAATTGCCTCTTTTGGTCAGCGATGGTGCAGCCGGTCTGTTGGGCAGGGAGCTTTGACTGGAGACAACTGTGCAAGGGTTCTCTACCACCTGGGTCAGACAGCCTACACACTTTAAAAGACCACAATGCCTCACCGCCATCTCCCTCTCTCGCAGTTCGCAGCGTATATCATGTAGGCATATTGCACCCCGGCTTGTTGTCATGGGAAGGGCTGATGAGCTCAGCATCGCAGCAACAACGGTAGGCTATATTGCTGAGGGAATTGCCGATATCGACATCATGGTCGCCATCTGAGGGCCAGTCTCCGCTCTGGGGAGGCTCGTCGTGTTGGTGGAATCGGATTTGATTATTGGTCGCAAGTGTAGCTCCGCAAAGGAAAGATAGAGCGCGATGCGTACAATTTAGCCGCCATCTTAAGGTCAGGCGGGTATTAGTGCACGAACGCCGCAAGGTTAAAAAGCAACACTGATCTTGGTATCTCAGGTTATCTTGAATAGTCGGGAAATAGGGTGGGTGAAAACCTTATAGGACTGGCGCTCCGGCGGGCAATCTGGTTGTTGAATTCTGTACCTTCTGAGCTGGTTATTGAAGTCTCTCGTCATCCGCCATTTTGAAACTTTGCGGCAGCTTCTTAAGACCCCAGCACTCTTCTGTGGACCTTTGCTCGCGTCTCTACTTCAGCGCGATCGGCAGCTCGGTCGGCACTCCCGCTGTCACCACACCGAACTTCTGCTTGAATTAACTGCGGCACCGAGCACAGCCAGGCCTCCCAGCGCTCATCCGCTCGCGCCGCTCTCGGCTCGTCAGTGATCAGGCGCTCCTCACAAATCCGGCCGCCATCTTGTCCCTCGCCGGAGCGCCTGCACGAGACTCACTCAGTTTTTCTCTGGATACAGCGCGTTTCCTCACCATTTGACCGCGCCTGCTACTGGCAGCTGTATTCCGATGCCGATATTCACGAATTAGTTGCGTGCATTTCGACCAAATGCGCCACCTTTGGTCGGATCCGTGTTCCGGCCGGCTTCCTGTGGACTTGGAATTCCTTTGTTTTACCCCACATAAGACTTACGTTCCTCTTCATCCCCAAGTCCGAAAATGGAAAGACTTGCCCAAGAACTATTAGGATAAAAAGTAAAAGAGCATTAATAAAGAACTAGCCCTACCCATAGTGACTTCAGTGTTCCTAATACCGGGAGGGCGGGGCGACCGGAGTGGCCAACAGCTCACAGTGGTGTCAGACTGGGATTAGTGTCTAGTGGTTATGACACGACCCCTCAGTATGGAGGCCATGATAACCCAGCTAGCAGAGGGGCAACGCCACCTGCAGCTAATTTTCGAGGAACAAACCAAAATTGCCCAGCGTGAGAGTGAGGCACTACAAGCGGCACTGAAAGACCAAGCGTCCCTTATGACGACGAACCAGCAGGTTCAGGACACAGCTATCCTGCACCTCATAGATGCCTGGTCTTCCCCAGTCATCCTTGTTCCCAAACCTGACGGAAGCATAAGACTTCTGTCAACTAAACGCTATCTCTAAATTTTATGCGTACCCAATGCCACAGGTGATGAGCTCATAGATCGTTTGGGAGACGCCAGAGTAATGTCCACAATCGACCTCACGAAAGGGTACTGGCAAATCCCTTTGTCCCCAGACACCCAAGAAAAGACAGCCTTCTCTACCGCCTCTGGCTTATTCCATTTCAAAGTCCTTCCCTTTGGCCTGCACGGCGCCCCGGCTACGTTTCAGAGGTTGATGGATGTCCTGTTACATGCCCACCAAACGTACGCAGTCGCTTATTTGGATGACATAGTCGTCCACGGCCCTGACTGGGAAACACACCTCGTCCATCTAGAAGAGGTCCTACACACACTCAAAAAGGCCGGTCTCACCATCAACCCCAAGAAAACCACCTTTGGTACACACCACATTGAATATCTCGGGTATGACATTCAGGCAGGAGAAATCAGACCGCAGGTAGTCAAACTAGAAGCAATCACTAACATCCCATGCCCCGACACCAGGAAAGATGTCCGCTCCTTCTTAGGATTGGTGAGTTACTATCGAAGGTTCATCCCTCATTTCTCAGCTATCGCTAGGCCTCTCACGGACCTACTAATTAAAGCCATGTCAGGGAAACCCCTCCATCCGATAGGTCAGCTCCTCAAGAACAGAGCTTTTCACAACTAAAGGAGGCCATCTGTAATGACCCTGTTCTTGCATGTCCTGATTACTATGAAACCTTTGTTCTCCAAACCGATGCCTCTGGCAGGGGCCTTGGCGCTGTCCTCTCCCAACCCGATGAGAAGGGGGATCTACGCCCCATCCTGTTTTTCCACAAGCTGTTCCGGAGAGAGACTCGGTATGCCACCATAGAACAGAAATGCCTGGCCATCAAATGGGCAATAGAGGACCTTCAATACTACCTTCTAGGATGACAGTTTCTTCTGCTGACCGATCATGCCCCCTTGACTTGGCTGTCCCAAAATAAAGACTCTAACCCTAAAGTGCTCAGCTGGTTCCTTGCTTTGCAGCCCTTCTCCTTTCGCACCATACATGTTCTGGGGAGGCTGCAGACAAATGTGGACTTCCTTTCCCTCTGTTCTGTGTCCGAATGGCCCACACGTCAATTCCTGGAAGGAAGGCAGTGTGAGGGATTCCCTCCCGCGACGGTGGAAGAACCCGACAAATCCAACATGGCGGCCGCCATGTTCCGGACCAGAAGCGGAGTGAAAGTTCCAGCAGACCAAACAGGAACCTACGGACTACCAACCAAGGATCGGGTGGGTGGAGCCAAGGACGACAAGGAGACGCCGGGAATCGGACGTCGGGAAGAAGTGTCGGAGACAGAGACGGAATTAAGAGAGAAGACCGGAGAATCGTTCCCGACCGAAGAGGACCACCAGAGAGGAGACCGCTCCAGGAGCAACGCCCTTGAGTCTAGCACTCCAACTGGAGAAGCGGAGGCTGGGACTCCCACCCCCACGGCCCAGGAGGGTCGTAGGTCCAGGCAAGTGCCCCGAGCACGGTTCCTTTCCTTTAGGGGTAGGTAGGCGGGGGTTATGGGCCGCTCCACCCCGAAGCACTGAAATCCCTCCTTGCACTTAGGCACGGCACAAAGAGAGCACGGGTGACGTGAGCACTCTTCCCTAAAAACGTCACCAGACCAAGTGACCTGACTGTGTCCTTTTGTTTTGTGTTCCTTTTTCCTTTTTCTGGTACCCTCCTGAGGAGAAAAGCAAGGCTGGGACGGAGCCCTATCAAGATGATAGCTTCCTGTGGACTTGGAATTCCTTTGTTTTACCCCATATAAGACTTGCGTTCCTCTTCATCCCCAAGTCCGAGAACGGAAAGAATTGCCCAAGAACTATTGGGATAAAAAGTAAAAGAGCATTAATAAAAGAACTAACACTACCCATAGTGACTCCAGTGTTTCTAATAACGGGAGGGCGGGCCGACCGGAGTGGCCAACAGCTCACAGTCGCATCATAATTAGGTGGTTGGGGCTGCCAACTGGAGGTCGGTCGGACCCGTAATAAGCCCCTTTGTCTGTATAAAAATTTCAGGAAGGGTTTAAATACAATTGGCAACTGGTTCTCAACAGCTGAGAAAGGAATAATAGAAGCTATACTAATGCCCATACTAATTATTGGATTAGGCCTAATATTCCTATATGTCTTATATTTGACCTGTTGATATTTTCTGCGCAAAAGACATGATGCTTATCAGCAAAAATGTTTCCAAAAAGACATGGGTTTAGTGGGAATAATGAATGATGACTACATGAAGACACTACAACACTCAAAGGGGATAACAAGAAAGAAACAGGAAACACTGGAAGATGAAACTGCATTTTAGATTCAGCTTTCAGAGTGAAACCAAATTATTATGATGATATACATCATCAAACGGGAGGGAGTTTTGAAAAAATTACCATATATTTAGAAAATCTACTTATTCACTATGCTGGAATTGCATTTTTGAACACTTTTTAATGCTATTGAAATGCTTGTTTTAGAAAATAACTTACAAATAAAAACATATATGCACTTTGCTTAAATATCAGCAAGTAAACTGAAAATATATTGCATTATAACTAATGTAGAAGTGAAAGATGTCATTAGAAATGCTTCATTTAAAAATGCGTGTTTTTCAAAATTTTGCACTGAGTAACTATACTTTGGACTGTGCAGTGACTAGGCCCAAAGCTTTCCTTTTAACCTTTGTTCATAGTAACGCATTCTGTGCAACTGCTTAGCATTGATGTCATCTTTAGAAATATGCTGACTCTAATGTCATGTTCATTTAGTTCCTCATCCCATGATAGATCATTTCACTAGAATAAATTAGATTTATTTAAACTGTAAGGAATAAATGGTGACATAGACTTTAAAAATGTTGATTCTGAATAACTTGATATATGCTTTCATATTACAGACTAGTCTTTGTCTATGCAATGATCTTATAGTGCATCTATTTGCTTAGGTAAGAGGGTTCTATTGGAACCTTTCCTCATGTAACAATTATGCTAGAAAACTGTATCAACCCGGATGACAAGAGTGCAGATTGTGGGATTCGGAAAAAGACTCATTGTATAACTGAATACACCACCTTGCGAACTGTTCTGATTGGACATCAAGTGAAGAAGCCTTCAGAAGTCGATATTTGTGTGAGAAAACTATAATAATGAGTGTTTCTAGTTAGTTAGACACACCTCTCTTCATTCCCTTTACCCGCCTGGTGGTCCTGCTGCTGGATTTCTCCTTGCCCAAGACTTTTCTTTATAGAGAGTTGATTCTCATTGGATATTCTTGAGGTGATTTTGCCTTTATTAACTTGTGATCTAAGCTACTGCACAGATCGCTATTCTAAATACAGCTGCTATTGCAATTGAGGTAAACTCGGCTGAGTTTTCTAGAACTACTCTTTATGAGAAGTTTGTTCCTCATTGTCCACTCTTTTCCAATTGGACTCTTTATGAGTTCTTATTTAGAATAGGTCCCTTAGCTAGTTTATTGGGGTTCTTTATGGACACATGTCTTTATTGCCGATTTCTAACCTCTTCTTTAATTTCTGTAAAATTACTAAACTGAATAAAGATAATTAGAAACTCTCTAACTTTAAGATAAAATAAATGTTTTAAAACTATTCCAATCTCTCATCATTGACTCATCACGAATTCTAAATGTTTATGATGTTTAATGACTTTCTTAATTCTCCAAAAGGTGGAAAAGGTCCATTGACCTCTCCGGAGCCCCTAGGATTCTCCATGGTGACATTTGAAAGTGGGTGCATGTAAAAGATCTGAACCATCTCGGTGAGGCATTTTTGAGCTACTGCATAAGCTATTAAGGTATTCCCCAAAGCTCTAAATCCATAACTGTGCATAAAACATCTGAGTGTGGCACTTGTTATCTGAAATGTTTGGGCTATAGCTTTAATATTTTCTTTCCACTTTAAATTCTGGCCTATCATCAAGCCTAGATAATAGTTAGAGGATACTTATTTAATTGGGAGCTTATTAATTGTGCATGTGTTTTTAAAGTTTTAATTGAACTACCTAATATAGCCATTTTCATAGCATTTACATTCATGTTCAACTTGTTTGTCACATTATAGTCTTGGAGTATAATTAATAGTCTGTACAATCTGATTGGAGTTCTTGGCAGTAATACACAATTGTCTGCAATGGCTAAACTGTCAAAATGTGATTTTCCAATCCTGATCTGATGAGAGTCTATTAAGCTCGGACAAATTCACCATATAGAACAAAAATTACAAGAGTGTTAAAGTGCAGTCCTGGTTTAACCAATTAAAGGTTGCAATTTTGTGTGAAAGTCCCCTTTCACTCGCTAATTTGATTCTTATTCAGAAATTGTGATGGAGCCCTGTGGTGCGATTTAGGAGTGACTCTTCCATCCCCCAGTCATTTAACTTCTGTCCAAGCTTATGTCAATCATTCCAGTGAAATGCCTGACTGTGATCCACTGGAGACACAAATAACTCTGTTTTTGTTGTTTGAAAGAAAATGCTCTTCACTAGATAACATTGTGGCTTTAATATTAATGGTTTCAAAGCGTGTTTGGGATAAGTCCAATAAAGTATGTTTGTCTACCCATTTTCGCAGTTTGATTAATAAAAAATTTACAAACATTTTCCCTTCCTTATCTAATAACGCGGCAAGATGATAATTTAATGGATATCCATGCAAGCCCTTTTTAAAAAATTGGTGGGTTATAGATCGCCTGCTGACTTCCGGAATTTGGCCGGACTTAATGATGTTATTTTTAATAGGGGAAGGACCAAAGACCAACTCTATGGTTCTTGTTTAGAGAACTCTGCAGGTATTCCGTTTGGTTATGGTGCTTTTGAGGGTTTACATGTACTGATATTAAATCGTCTGAAATTATAGTGATAGGTTTAGTGTCTCTAATTATCAGACATTTCTATATTAGATTTTTCTGTGGCGTATAGGGTATTCAAATATGTTTTTCTAAATCCAGGAATAATACAGTAATCAAATGCTCTCCGACTCTCCAGTCTCTATTAGTTCCTTTTCCAATGAGGGCGCAAAATGCTTTGCTTTTTTTTTTTTGCTTGTATAAAATAGTTCAGTCCATGCCTCCTCTATTGTAATACAATTTAGGGTTTGGAAAATTTGACTCTTGATATCTGATTCTCATATTTCATAAGCATTCTTAATTTATTCCGGAAGTCTCTTTTCAGGCTTTTAGGAGAACGTGGATTTATAAGCCACACTGTTTGTTTTAACAATTGTGATTTCGTTTATATACCTACAAGATCACTAAAGTCTTAGGGGCTTATTACGATGTCAGTTGGAGTTGCCTCTGACCGACACTGTCTCGGTCTCGGACCGACCGACCTCCGGTCGGCGGTTCCGACTGCCTGATTACGATACAACAGAACACTGTTCAGTCCCATACTCACTTTTCTCTATGGAAGCTTATGTTGTAGCCGTAAACCGGCCGTAATATAGGCTCCTATATAGAAATGGGGGGGTGTGTAAAACCCTGCACCCTGTGGGAGGCACCCCATAGTGCCTGCTACAAAGAGCAGGGTTTTACAGGGGGGTACCAGAGGTACCCCTCGCAACCAACCGTAGGCCACGGAGGCAAGTCGCTTTCCGACAGCATTTCCGTGTCAGAAAGGCCGGGACGCAAAAGTTATGGGAAATTGACATAGTAATCCCAACGGCGTAAACGCTGTCCATAGGGGATTATGGTGCAGTTCCAACTGGCCGGAAGACTCCAAGAGCCAGTCGGAACCGTGTCGGAATGACCAGCCGGTTTACGCTCCGACTGCCGACATCGTAATCAGGCGGTCGGACTGCAAACTGACAGTGTCGGTCGGAAAGCCTCCGACCCCAGTCAGAAAGCTTCCAACTAGCGGTCGGAGGCTTTCCAACCGACATCGTAATCGGCCTCTTAGTATCACAATTGTACACACTTTAAAGGCACAGCAATTTTGCTATCCTGTGTTGTACACTGCACATTTTAGTTCAACCATCCTAGTAAGCATAGCCTCATTCTGAAGTTGACACAATGAAGTGAGGATTGCAGAAACTAGTCGAGTCAGCCTTTTACACAAATCAACTGTAACTATCTCCCAAGGGATTCTTGCATTCTTCTCATGAGAGGAGCTTGGTACCGGCGTATTAGGGTCTCTCTACAGTTTAAGCCCATCACGTATTCCTGGTCACTTGCATTGAGATGAAGTGCTTAAATGTAGCACCCAAATGTATGGGTTTTAGAATTGTATACTCCTTCTGATGAGTGGGCAAAGGTCTGGTCCCTTGATTTGGCATTTACCTGTGCTCATTTTGAATTCTTGCATGCTTTTTGTATTAAGCTTATGTATGTGCAATCCAGAGTGTTTGTTTTCTTTTACAGAATCCGGTGCATTATGTGCTGGTAAAAGTCTTCACTCAGTGAGCAGGCCAGGAGCTGGCCCGGACTACACACAATGAATTCCAGAGATAACTGAAAGATTTCCTCAAGAGGGCTGGGATGGGGCACAGCCCAGCACTGGACTTGGTGTTTCGACCTGACAGTTTTAGCGTGCTGTACTAAACCGAGGTGACGTTTAACCGTGTTTACCATATTGTGCTTGCTTGTTTTCCATGTATTGTTTTTTGCTGTTTTTGATGTGTTAAAGTGTGCTTAAGGTGGTGCCTTGGAATCAGATAACAGGAAATTAGACTGGTCTGGTAGCTAGGAATGGGAGGAGTTGAGTAGTAAAAACTATGGGATCTATTTGCAAACTGTATTTTGTAGTACGTTTAGTCGTACTACAATAGTGCTACTCAATGTTCTACAAAATTCAAATCAATAGCCTGCAAGCCCAAGATCTACTCCTCCCCCCCCTCCAACCTTTATATGAAGAGATTCTGGCCCCAACTGTAGAGATTTATGCACATCGAGGTTTACGATTTAGTAATAAATGCAGGAGTGGCATGGGGGAGTCCCTGGAAAATGGGGAATATTTACAAATAAATGGGAGCAGTTTACGGAGGTCTAGGGAGGGGTTAGAGAGAAACATGTACCCACCCACCAAAGGGTAAGCCTATTGCTAGTCACAAACTGCACTTAAATAGTTACTAAAGCTAAAAAGTACCCCACACAGCTGCAAATGTACTCCAGCTCATACCTGTTGTACGTCCCGCATCACACACTGCCAACCAGTGGCACTGCAACAAACACTGTTAGAAAATAATGAAGACAGGGACTTAAACTAGCACTCCATAGGAACGAATGTTGAATTAAATTCATTAATTTGAACTTTAAAATATAACTAAATGTATTTAATGTTAAAAATGATATATAAATCTTAAAAGTTAATTTATTATAAATTATGCTAATAAAAGTTTTGAAATGCAAACATTAATGCAACTTTTATTTTTAAAGCATAATTTATTTTAAATTAATTCTATATATAACTATTAACATTTTTCTACATTATTATACATTTTATACTTTAAGTGGTATTTTTTAAATTCAAATCTTAATTAAATTAATTTTAGTTTAATATATTTAAAATGTAATAATTAAAACTCCAAGTTACTATTGCTGTATCATTTTTTTTATCTACTTTTTTTAAAATAGATATTTAAAATAAATGTACATTAATATTTAAAATTAAAATATTTTAGTAAGTTTATTCAATTTTAAATCTTTTCTCTATATGTTACCAAGGGGAGATCACCGCCCTGGTTTTGGAGACCTCCTCCTACATGTGAAAAGTCACAAGTTATAACTTTACACTTGTAAATTAGGCTACACTCCCTGAATTCAGAGGATACCAACATGCAAGTTTACAGTTCGAGTATCTCCACACTGGTAAATGGTGAATAGCCAAAAGTAATAAAGTTACTCAAAAGTGCAAGAGTAAACTTATATGTGTAGATTTACTCACATGTAAGTTTCCTATTGTCAATTTATTTAGAGTTTTATAAAGCCCGAACATGACCCAAAGGTATCAGAGCGCTGTACAGTGCAACCCCCAAAACCCGTTACATGGCATATAGCATGCCCTAAATATAAGCAAAATACTCACAAGACAGAGTTTGTGGTCCAAGAGATTACGGTTAGAGCCCAGGTTAAAAACCTGTGTTATGTTAAGAATCTGTCTAGTAAAATCTTTTTAACCTCTTTCTTGAAACCGTTTGTCAATGGGTTAGACCGAACATTCGGCATGGGAGAGTTCCATATTCTCAACGTGACTCCAGAGAAAGTGTGGACATCGATCTTCTTTTTTTTAATCTCGGTGGTTCCAGCAAGAGAGAGTTGGCACTTCGTAGGGAGTGGTTGCACACTGATCTCTTGACCTTGTCATTGAGGTACTCCGTGTATCATGCTATTTCCATCTGGATCCTTGCCTCGACTGAGAGCCAGTTGAGGCAATTAAGAGCAGGCCTAAAGTGGATGAAACATCTAATTCCTATTATTAGTCTTGCTGCTGCATTCAGGATTGCCTTGAGTTGTGCTGTGCTTGATTTTGGTAAACCTGTTAGGGTTGCAGTCCTATATTGCAGTCCAGATACAACTCGGATTGGACTGTGATCTTGAAGTCTGGTGGTGGGATGAAAGGTTTCATGCTCTTGAGTATGTTAAATTGGAGAAAATCACTGCGTGTATTTGAGCTGATGTGTGCTTGCACGTTAAGATTTTTATCCAGGGTTAACCCAATGGATATTTCTTTGCTGCTATGGTTGCAGGTGTGCATTTGAAGGCGATCAGTTACTTCATCCATTCTTGTATCAGGTGAAAGCTATGGGGATGGGAAAAAAGTAAGAATTCAGTTTTCGTGGCATTGAGGTGGTTTTGTGACAGCCAGGTCTGGGTTTTCATAAGAGTATCATTGAGTCGTGCAATATCTTCCTTGGAGGAAACCTTCAAGTACAGCTGAGTGTCATTCCATACATGTGGTATGGTATGGCTTGTTTGAAGATCTCTGCCCATGGTTCCATATTAAGGTCGAAAAGTGTGGGGGAGATGATGAATCCTTGAAGAACTCCCCAACTGACCAGTCACACTTTAGATAAGGATCCTCCTAATTTGACTCATTGTTGGTAGCTTTGAAGAAAAATTGTAGATCATTTTAGTACTTTTCCTGATAGCTCAATTTTATGTTCCAGTAACTCAAGAGGCAGTTGAGGATGACAGTATTGAATGCGGATGATAGGTCGAGTAGGGTGAGGAGGCAGGAGTCGTTCTGGTCCAGTACGTTAAGAAATTCGTCCATGACGGGAAGGATGGCTGATTCACTACTGAGACCTGGTCTAACCCCTAACTGGAACTTGTCTAATATACTGAACTGCTCAATGTGTTGACATAATTGGTTATGTATACATTTCTCCAACAGTTTTGCAAGGAAGTGGATGTTTGACACCGGACGGACGGACGTTATTTAGATCAGGAGAGGTGTCACTCATGCTGTCTTCAAACATTTGGGTATGGTTCCTTGAATTAGTGATGATGAGTTTATTGTTTTAGTTCAAAGGAGGGAGACCAAATGAATGATGTCTTATATGATTGTCAAGGGGTTTGGATCATTGAAATGAGCTTCAGCCAGTTGGTCTTCATCCATTAAGCCACACTCATCATGCAGTTGTTGAAGTTGGTCCTCATAGTGGAGGTATCTTCAGAGAGTGTGAGGGTGAGCTGGGTGTAGTCTACCTAGAAAATGATGTTGAGGCCAGGGGTTCTGACGAAGTCGGCCAGGGGCATCATGTAGGTGTTGAACAGGGTGGGGCTGAGGGATGCCGCAGATGGTCCTCTTTGTTTCCGACATGAAGGGTGGCAGGCGGATTCTTTGGGTTTGTCCTGTGAGGACGGATGTGACCCATTTGAGGGTGTCTCCCTAGATCCTGATGTGGTAGATTCTCTTGATGATTGTGTGGTGGGATACAGTGTCGAGCACTGATGAGAAGTTGAGAAGGATCAGGGCCATTGTCTCAACCCGGTCGAGGAGGGTTCTGATGTCGTCAGTGGCAGCGATCAGGGCGGTCTTGTGCTGTGGTAGGCGTGGAAACTGGATTGAGATGCATCCAGCAGGTTGTTTCTATCCAGGTGTTCGGTGAGCTGGTGGTTGATGGACTTCTCGATGACTTTGGCAGGGAAGGGGAGCAGCGAGATGGGGCAGTAGTTCTTGAGTTTGCTGGCGTCGGCGGAGGGTTTCTTGAGGAGGGCTCTGACCTCTGTGTGTATCCATCCATCGGGGAAGGCGGCCATGGTGATGGACGCATTGAGAATGTAGGTGAGTTTGCTGCTGATTTTCCTGCTCCCAGGTTGAAGAAGCGGTGGAGGCAGGGTCAGCGTGTGCTCCGGAGTGGAAGGAGTTCATGATGGCTGTGTTGTTCTGTGCGGTGAGTTATTCCCATGTGGTGAGCGGGTGGTTGTGGGTGGCATCCGTTGGTGTGAGAAGGTTGTAGAGGTCAATGGGTTGGGGTTCGAAGTTACTGTATATAGCAGATATCTTTTTGTGAAAATAGTCCACCAGGGTGCCGCAGAGTTTCTGGGAATGAGATGTCGCGACTGAAGCCTAAATCCAGCCTGGTCCACGTGAGATTCCACAGGAGCGAAGAAGCTTGTCCCCACGCTTTTAGACAACAACTCCTGGAGGAGGTATAGTGACTTGCTCACAAGACGTTGCTCGCCAAAAGTGAGGGGAATAACTCATAGAGTGACCACCACTCTTTCCCCAAAGATGATACCAGGTAACGTTGTAGTAGGGAGCTGGTTCAACAGAGTGCTAAACAAAAAAATAACAAATATGACTGATTTTACTATTTACTCTCCATGAACTAAGAACAAGTCAAGAACATTAATGCATGTCATTTCCAATTAATTACAGTTCACTTACCAGCTGGAGTGTCCCAGTATCTCTTGGAATTTCCCAGCATCGTAAGAAACCACAGGCAATGGCTGATCTCAGCGATAAGCCAGGAAGGAAGTATGAGGTGACTACTGGGAGAATGAGCAACTAAGGGACGCTAAACAACCACTCACATCCACAGTCATTCAAGGTTACTTTGGGACTTAACCAGAAGAGTGAGAGTCCAAAAGAATATAAAAGGGGTACGAGAAATCTAAGGCGTACTGACCGGCTCCACAGATTCAAGAGGAGCGGAGCAGCACTACCTTCAACTTGCAAAAAATAAAAAAATAAAAGGTTCCTAAGCGTGGCGGGCTGGCCGGCTCCGGAGGGGAAAGGAGCGGATCAGCAGCGCACACGATCTCAGGGGTGGGAACGAGCAGAAGGTGGCGTGGCGCGCTGGCCGGCTCCATAGGGGAAAGGAGCGGATCAGCGGCGCACACGCTGTCGGGAGTGGGAATACGCAGAAGGTGGCGTGGCGCGCTGGCCGGCTCCGTTGGGGAAAGGAGCGGGTCAGCCGCGCTCGCGCTCTACGGAGAGAGTAGAAGTTGTGCACACGCCTTCAGAGGGAACTGGGTCCACAGGAGGAAGCAGGACTTCTGGGGGGTTTCCAAAAAGTCCCCACGGTGAATGGGGAAAGGAATGCACAGTACGGATAGCAGGAATCAACCCATGACGCGCAGGTACTCGATCAGAGCACGGAGGGGGCGTGGTCACTAGTCAGGGATAGTAAGCCAAGCATTGGCTACGGGGTGAGACGGCCTCTTATGGGAGTTAGGGGTCGTCACAAAAGAACAAGCTCAGTGAACTAACGAGGAAATAGATCATGCATTAAGGTATTGACATTTCTCCCGTACTCAAGCTATGCCACCTGCTGCTGGAACCCTAACATGAGAGATCGTGTTCTCAGTGGCTGGCAACCAGGAGAACTCTATAACAATCCTGAAGAGTTCCTTGCTGTTGTTGGAGCTTGATCCATGTGGTCTGCCAGGGTGCCTTTTTTTGTGTCTTTAAGGCAGTGGTGGTATTTGTTGAGGGCTGACTAAAAGGTGGCTCAGTAAATGGAATCTCTGCTGGTTTGACAAATTCTTTCTAGTTGCTTGCAGTTGCGCTTCATCGTCTTCAGGTCTGATGTGTACCAGCTGGCTTCTTTGGTGGAACTACAGGTCTTGGCTGGTATGATGGGGTGACTCTGTCGGTGCAGTTGATGATCCAAGCGGAGAAATTCTGGATGGCCTGTTCCAGGTTAGTTGCGGAGTCAGGCTGGTTGATGTTGGGAGAGTCCATCCATTAGGTCTCTGTCTCTTTGTTCCAGCTGTGGTGGGAGGAGCTGGGGGGGCCTGGTGGGGGTGCATGGGGATGCTACAATGGTGAAGTGGACGATGGTGTGGTCAGTCCAAGTGAGTTCGGTGGAATGACTGTACTTGACTCTGTCGCTGGCAGTGAAGATATGGTCAAGCATGTGTCCTGTGCTGTGTGTGGGGCTGGTGACTAGTTGGGTGAGGCCGATGTTGCTCATGCTTTTCAGGAGGTTGGCGGAGTTTGCGTCTTTGGGGTCGTCGAAGAGGAAGTTGAGGTTACCAAAGAAGATGTCGTTCTTGGAGTCAATGGCGAGTAGGGCGATGAATTTAATGATGGTGTTGCAGAAGCCAGGGTGTGGTCCTGATAGTCTGTAAGTGAGGGTGCCTCTGATGGTGGTTTTGCTGTCAGTCTGGAGTTAGAGGTTGAGGTGATTCATGATCAGTGTGGTGTTTTCTAGGTGTGGTGCAATGTATGGTTTCTTTGTGAATGATGGGGATGCCTCCTCCGTATTTGTTGGTGTGGTCCCGGTGTATCATCTTGTTGCCATTGGGCGTCACAGTGGCTATGTCATGGTGGAGGAGGGGTTGAGCCAGGTCTCTGTGATGAAGATAACGTTTGGAGTGAGGGTGGTAATGGTGTCCCAGATTTCGGTGGCGTGCTTGCAGAGCAATCAGGCACTGAGAAGGAGGCAGTGGAGTAATTCTGGGGTGGTCGTGGTCGGTGAGGTGGGTGTGGCAAGGGTTTACGTGAGGGCAGGAAGTCCTGAGTTGCAGGCGAAGTGGTAGCAGTGACAGGTGAAAGTTCTTACTGTTGATTGAGGAGATGTGATACAACAGCTTTTGTTGGGGTGTCTGGGGACAAGGGCTCTGAGCTCCACAGCCGAGTATCTGTGGGTGGCCGGAGGTCCAGGGTTTCTGGTGTTGGGCATGGTCCAGGCACGTACAGGCGCAGATGGGCTTGTCTTTGGTGTGCCGGCGGCGTGCCCACTGAGTGCGTTAGCTGTTCAGTCACGTTACGACCTTCACTAAGTAGGTTCTGGGAGGTGAGAGGGTCACTGGAAGGCTGTGGGCGGGGCCGACGGGAGGGAAAAAACAGCAGGAATCAAGTGGGCAGCAGGGGGAAAACAAACAAATCAATAGAACCGGAAACAGGCAAAATAAGCACAAAACAAATTTGACAAATAGAGCGCACTAAGGGCAAGACAAAACCAGAACACCCAGGAATGAATCAAGGCAAGGCAATGGAGACAGCAATGGGAGCAGGACACGAGGACCTGCTTAACAGAAGCGACCCGTGCAGGAAAGAGCGGTGGGGCGGGGTGGGGGGGACTGGACAGATGACAACGAGGGAAAATTAAATAAATAATACATTTTTCCTCATCGTTGTCTGTTGATCTCCCCCCTCCACACTGCCCACTGCTCTTACCTGCACGGGCCGCTCCTGCTGCTTAATGGGGTTGCACAGTGACCTCCATTAAATTGTTCCTGGGAAGGTCGCTGGGAGGCGGGCCGGTGGGAGGGAAAAGAAAGACAGGAATAGAGTTGGTGGCGGGGGAAATAAACAGATCAATAGAAACCACAATCAGGTAGAATAAGCAAAAAAAAAAATCTGACAAATAGAGCACACTAAGGGCAAGACAAAACCAGAACACCAAGCAACAAATCAAGGCAAGGCAAGGCAATGGAGGCAGCAAGGGGAGGTAGGTCCTGGGAGGTGAGAGGGTGGCTGGGAGGCTGTGGGTGGGGTGGCAGGAAGGAAAATATGGCAGGAATCGAGTAGGCGGCTTGGGGAAAACAAACTGATCAATAGAAACCACAATCAGGCAAAATAAAAAAATAAAAAGAAATCTGACCTAGCTTTGCGCAGTGGCAGTATCATAGCCAATGAGGTTTAACCGAGGCGCGATTATTGCTTATTGAAAAAGAAATCTGACCAATAGAGCACACTAAGGGCAAGACAAAACCAGAACACCAAGGAACAAATCAAGGCAAGGCAATGGAGGCAGCAAGTGGAGCAGGACAAAGGGACCAAACTGTACTGTACCTGTCCTTGGGTACAACAAATCCTACTTGTCATTGCTTGAAAAACATCACCAAACAATTAATCATTCCTTATGCTGCATCTGCACGTACTTTCCAGACAACGTTCTGCTGTAATGCCTTTGATCGAAGAACCCCTCAGCAAAGACAAAACTTGCTTTGATCTGTTCTGCCAGACTGGTACTGCCAGAATTGTGTGCTCGCATCTCCCCATAGTCATTGTAGGTCCTTGAAAATCACAACAGTCCCATTGGTCTCTATTTCGCTGATGGTACTCATTTGCTTTTTCTGAAGGGGGGTAGTTCTGTGAGCAAAAGTGAATGTGACAACATTGAGACCATGCACTATGAAGCAACCTCATATGAGTATCATCTTCCCATGGGCATTTTGTTTAAAAATGTTGACATTGAAAACACTATGCACATTTAATCTGTGGAAAGTAATCCTGTCCCTCACTACCCTGAGAATGGGCTGGGGTTGTTATGCCAAATATTTGGTACCTGCTATCAGATACTCTACCATTCACACTCTTCAACAGCAGTGGGTGTGCCACATGTTTTGCAAAACAAATTCTTCCCCATTCTATACCCTGAATAAGGTGTAGGACAAACCATATCAGAGACTAGACACAATGCTCAGGTACTGGAAAGTATCCAATGACACAGCCATTTCCATAGGTCTGATATCCGATTAGTTAGATGCTCAGAAGACCATGGTTTCAGAGAATAGAATGGGCTTAGATAATGTCCTCACAGCCAAAGTAGGGGATGTTGTACGACAGTAGGGTCAGAATGTTGCACTCGCCTTCCTAACATCTCCCTTAGCATCCATTAATAGGTAGATCGCATTAAGGATGGCGTGAAGAAATCGCACGAGATTCGAAATGGCTTTGACTTTAACCTGAGTGGCATTTGGTATTGTTTGTCAGGGATATTTGGGAACTTGGTGAATGAAGATTTTTGCAATCATGATTGTTTTTTTTCTTTTTATAATGTGACTATACATTCTTTTTTAATTGAGTATGTGCATCTTCCAACATGCTTGCACTAATAAAGGTTTTGCCAATGCTTATCTGCTTGATGCTATTGAGAATGATTAAGGATGTGACAATGTAATATTCAAAACTAAATTTATCTGATTGTATGCTATTGAATTGTTGTATGGGTTTCACCTCTCAGTGGAAAAGGGAACCTTGAGAACGAGGAGTTAACTCATGTGACACTATATTAGCAGTTGCTATTTTGCTTTATACCTGCTTTAAGTTCAATACATCCTTAGACTTATTACACACTTACACATATTTTAAATGTACTGCTTTGTTGTACATTGCACATTTTAGCTCAATCTTCCTACTACATGTAGACTTGTTCTGACTTTGACACAATGAAGTGAGGACTGCATGAATGAGTATAGTCAGCCCTTTAATCCAAAAAAGTATTACTATCTACCAATGTCTTCTCGCATTCTTGCCATGAGAAGAGCTCGGTACCTGAGTATTAGCATCTATCTGCAGTTTCAGTCGATCCACTGTTCCTGCTTCATTCACTTGTATTGAGATGAGGTATATAAATGAAGAAGCACAATGTATGGGTTTTTGCTTTGTATAGTTCTACTAACTTGGGGGGTGAACCTCTGGTCTCTTGATTTGCTGATTTGCCTTTGCTCATTTTGATGCTCACTGGCTGTTTTGTATTAACCATGTGTTAGACTTCTATGCACTTTCCAGAGTGTCTGTTTTCTTTTACACTGTGTAGCTTCTTCCTAAATAGGTTAGGACAATTGTGGTAAATTAATCTTTGACTTCCCAAATGTCTGTTTTGAAAAAGATCCAAGATGAATTCTAGGGTTTTTGCTCCAAATATCAATTACAGTACCCCCTGCTTCTATCACTTAAAGCAATTGTTTTATGTCTTTAGTAAATATATAATTTTCAACATTCCTTGTCATGTTTTAATACACCATTATAAGTGTTTACTTTTATTTTAACTCAGTTGTATTTGATAGTGTTTTGTGATCATGCATCTTCATGCAGTCTTTAACATGAACACTTGAGGGTGATGATCACCCTCTATACAGATGTTTGATTTTTAAATCAAAATAATAATAAAATAACAAAGGGCCTGATGTGCAAAGCATCTTTAAAGTCGCAAATGGCCCAATTTGCAGAATCGGGCTCTTTGCGAAAAGAGAAATGCTTTTTCAAATGTACAAAATGCAAAATGTGATTCTGTAACTTGTTCCCAAATTGCATTTGTGTTTGCGATTCGGTATTTGGAAGGGGCGTGTTTAGGGCGTCTCTTCCAAATACCGACTTGGTAAGGTTGTATTACTCTTTTTAGATCGAATTCCGGTTGCAAAACAGTAATACTTTACCACAGTTTAAAACTGTTGGTAACCATTCACAAAGGGGAAGGTGTTCCCGAGGGACACCTTACCCTTTGGAATGTAAATAATAATATTTTTAAGAACAGGCAGTGGTCTCATAGACCACTGCCTACTCTTAAAAAATGAAACTACAGGGTTTCATTTTTTCCTTTTTAAATGCATCCCTTTTAGGAAAACGGGCTACATTTAAAAAAAAAACATTGCTTTATTAAAAAACAATTACAGACATGGTGGTCTGCTGACCTTAGCAGGCCACCATCCCTGTGATGTCTGTGATTCCTAATGGGTCGCAAAGTGCGACCTACCTTATTAATATTCATGAGGTAGGTCGATGTGCGACCCACAAGGAATCCCTAAAGGAAACTCAATGAGCTTCATACATTAGAAATATCAATTTGAGAATTGTGATTCGGAGAGAATCGCAGTTTGGAAATCAATATTGCTAATGTTTGTACATCTGGCCTATAGTATTTGCAAATTTATAATCCAAGAAAGAGCTGGACCACACAAGAAGTGAATTTGAATTCGACTGTTTGTATGCAGGCTAATGTTTAAGGCAGTCAGCGCATTAATGTTGATTAATTAAAAAATCAATATATCAGACGTTTGCTTTCTGAGGTGCTAGGAATGCTAATGAGGTTCTCCAGTTTATTGCTAGGGAAGATGTCAAATGAGCTGTTGTATTCTCAAAAGAGAAACCATTGCAATAGACCACCTAATAAGAACTGACCTTTTCTCATAATTCAACTTAAATTCAAATCCTGGACCAAATTAAGGGGTCGATTACGATGGCGGTCGGAAAAGCATACCGACCGCCATGGTAGCGGCAAAAAACCGCCCGCATGGCCAACGGGAAAAACGCCGGATACATTACGATGAACTGGCAGAATAATCCGTCCGCGGCGGCGGGAGACAACGAAAAACCGCCCGCACTCGCCGGACCAGCTGAAAATCCGACCGCAACGGCCGGATACTCAGCGGAAAAGCCAAGAACCGCCGCCATGCACACGGAGTAACCGCCCGTGACATTATGATATCCCCGTTACCACCATGGTACCTACCTATGAATCCGACCGCATCGTGCGCGAACAGTGATGAATCCGATAGGCGGCAGAAGGGCTGCAGCATAGCCACCGCTGCCGAGGAACCGCAGCGGAGGATTCGCAAAAAAAATGGCGGACGTAGAAAAAACACGAAAAAAAATACAAACAATGCACACACTGAAGTAGACCTGTCCCAATACAAACCAAAAGTGCCCAATGACAACAGCCCCAGAAATTTCAAAATAACCAATCACAGGACAACACACACAACACACCTGACAGCAACATACCAGCTTGCCACACCCCCCATAGCCGAGCATAAACCCAGCCCCTCCCTGACCACAATCCTTTGCTACACTCCCCAACTGAAGGTCCCAACCCCAGAGAACAAAGGAGAGGCAAACCTGCACACATCACCACCACAACACACACACCACCTACACCACCCACAACACCCACAACACCCACACAACTGCACCACAGAACATCTGCACAGCACACACCATGGCACCACACAAAATGCCAAAATTCACTGATTCAGAGCTTGCAGTCATGGTAGATGAGATAATAAGAGTTGAACCACAACTCTATGGCAACATGGTCCAACACACCCCATTAGCCACAAGAACCCAAATGTGGGTGAGGATAGCCAATAAGGTCAATGCAGTAGGGACCACCCCCGCAACAAGCAGGAAATACAGAAGTGGTGGCATGACCTGAAGACCGTGGTGAAGAGGAAGAGGGCCAAGAACCGTCAGCTGGCTGACGGGACTGGTGGAGGCACTCCCATCCCACCCAAACCATACAGTCCGTGGGAGGAGAAGGTCCTAGGAATCCTACATCCAGAGAGTCTTGAAGGAATCCGCGGGGGACTGGAAGCTGGAAAGTACAAACCAATGTATATCATCACATTGCCATGTACCGTCTTGCACAAATTCAAACCTACAACCCCTAGGCCAAAGTACATTCGTCTGACCCACAATACCCAAAACAGGTCACACAGATGTAACCACCACTCAACCTGATAAAGCACAAAGCTAAACAAAATCAACTGGGTTGCATGTGTACAGACAAAAAGCACTACAACACACACCAGGCCCCCCTCTCCCACCCCTCAGCAGGATGGAGCACCCCACGCAGAAGCATGTGTCGGCCATTGAACGCTCCCCCACCACCTAACAGGTAGGTAGCCATCTTCACAGGGATGGGGAATGTGTATCTGGAGGCAGCACAACAACTCCCAACAGGCCCCCTCTCACACCCCTCAGCAGGATGGAGCACCCCACCCAGAAGCATGTGTCAGCCATTGAACGCTCCCCCACCACCTAACAGGTAGGTAGCCATCTTCACAGGGATGGGGACTGTGTATCTGGAGGCAGCACAACAACTCCCAACAGGCCCCCTCTCACACCCCTCAGCAGGATGGAGCACCCCACCCAGAAGCATGTGTCAGCCATTGAACGCTCCCCACCACCTAACAGGTAGGTAGCCATCTTCACAGGGATGGGGAATGTGTATCTGGAGGCAGCACAACAACTCCCAACAGGCCCCCCTCTCACAACCCTCAGCAGGATGGAGCACCCCACCCAGAAGCATGTGTCAGCCATTGAACGCTCCCCCACCACCTAACAGGTAGGTAGCCATCTTCACAGGGATGGGGAATGTGTATCTGGAGGCAGCACAACAACTCCCAACAGGCCCCCTCTCACACCCCTCAGCAGGATGGAGCACCCCACCCAGAAGCATGTGTCAGCGATTGAACGCTCCCCCACCACCTAACAGGTAGGTAGCCATCTTCACAGGGATGGGGAATGTGTATCTGGAGGCAGCACAACAACCCCCAACAGGCCCCCCTTTCCCACCCCTCAGCAGGATGGAGCACCCCACCCAGAAGCATGTGTCAGCCATTGAACGCTCCCCCACCACCTAACAGGTAGGTAGCCATCTTCACAGGGATGGGGAATGTGTATCTGGAGGCAGCACAACAACCCCCAACAGGCCCCCTCTCCCACCCCTCAGCAGGATGGAGCACCCCACCCAGAAGCATGTGTCAGCCATTGAACGCTCCCCCACCACCTAACAGCTAGGTAGCCATCTTCACAGGGATGGGGAATGTGTATCTGGAGGCAGCACTACAACACACACCAGGCCCCCCTCTCACACCCCTCAGCAGGATGGAGCACCCCACACAGAAGCATGTGTCAGCCATTGAACGCTCCCCCACCACCTAACAGGTAGGTAGCCATCTTCACAGGGATGGGGAATGTGTATCTGGAGGCAGCACAACAACTCCCAACAGGCCCCCCTCTCACACCCCTCAGCAGGATGGAGCACCCCACCCAGAAGCATGTGTCAGCCATTGAACGCTCCCCCACCACCTAACAGGTAGGTAGCCATCTTCACAGGGATGGGGAATGTGTATCTGGAGGCAGCACAACAACACCCAACAGGCCCCCCTCTCCCACCCCTCAGCAGGATGGAGCACCCCACCCAGAAGCATGTGTCAGCCATTGAACGCTCCCCCACCACCTAACAGGTAGGTAGCCATCTTCACAGGGATGGGGAATGTGTATCTGGAGGCAGCACTACAACTCCCAACAGGCCCCCTCTCACACCCCTCAGCAGGATGGAGCACCCCACCCAGAAGCATGTGTCAGCCATTGAACGCTCCCCCACCACCTAACAGGTAGGTAGCCATCTTCACAGGGATGGGGAATGTGTATCTGGAGGCAGCACAACAACCCCCAACAGGCCCCCTCTCCCACCCCTCAGCAGGATGGAGCACCCCACCCAGAAGCATGTGTCAGCCATTGAACGCTCCCCCACCACCTAACAGGTAGGTAGCCATCTTCACAGGGATGGGGAATGTGTATCTGGAGGCAGCACAACAACCCCCAACAGGCCCCCTCTCCCACCCCTCAGCAGGATGGAGCACCCCACCCAGAAGCATGTGTCTGTAAGTAAAAACCAAAGTGACACTGCACAGGTAATCAGACAGTGCATGCACACCACTATCACTCAACAAAAGCATTGAGAGACATGACAACATGAGGCTCTACTTCACACAAAAATAGAAAAGAAAAGCACAGCCATTGACAGGATGCAGACAGCTCAGCGTACGTAACTGTGACAGAAACAGAACTGTGACTCTCAACAAATATGTCCAAGCAAACGGGCCTCTGACATGCATCACCCAGACTTCCCTCTGTAGCGTACATGGGTGCTGATCATGAAGGACCATGGGAAAAACAAACTAGCATGGTCTGCTGTATAAAGAAATACAAGCACAGGACGTGTCAACGGTATGCATGTGATGACAATGGCTAGTCCATGCACACAGGTAATGTCTGCCAGGCAGAGTGATCAGCAAAGATGCTGAACATCAACTTGTAGTCATGCCAGTTGTCAGATGACAACCTCACATTGAAATCACCAATACTAGACGTGTGGCATGCTAACCAATCACAGGTCACACCATTGTGAAATGATGAATGTAACTCCACTTCATGGCATGAGGCACATCACTGTGCAGACATACAATGTGTGAAAAAGGCAACTGTGTGTAGCATAACATGTAAATAAGAGACATCAAACACAGCAACCCTGAGGTGTGTAAGGCAATTACCATCTACTTCCTGTCCCACAGGTGACCAACAACTGACTGCAGAGGACGACAACCTCAACCAGCACAGCCAGTCACCAGCTCCCGAACATCTCCCTCGGATGCAGACTCCCTGGATAATGAGGAGGAGGAGGACCAACCCGGACCATCTGGTGTGGCAGGGCGTAATGTGTCCCAGGACCCCACAGCCCCACCACCCTCAGCAACAACATCAACGCAGAGCCCTGCTGCAACGACCTGTGCCACCACCACCTCCACCACCACTACCACTACCACTGCTGCCTGCAACACTCGCCCCGCTCCAGAGGCCAACCAGACCACAACAACTGCGGAGGTATGGGAGAGTAGGCCGGTGCCCACAGGAGGGAGGCAACTGGGCCGTGACAGCAGGCCGGGTGTGAGGACAAGGCTGACCCAAAGGGAAGAAGACCCTGGCACTGAATCACTGGCACACATTCACAGAGTTGTGGGGGCCTATGAACACGCCCAGGGACAGTTGAGGCAGGCTCAGCAGGATGCCCGTGAGCAACAACAGATGCTGCGCTCAATTGACAACCGCATGGGCCAACTCGTGGCCTGCATGGGCCAAATCAGGGACCTCCTGGGCCAGCTAGTGGGGGTCCTCAGGGACAGGCATGCGGCACCGCCAACACCTACAGCTCCCTCTGTTGTGCCGCAGGATGACAGACCCCCATCCTCCCCTGCGTCCAGCGAGCATGGGGACTCATCAGACACCACTGGCCATGCACCTGTGTCCCCCTGCCAAAAGAGCAAGGCGCCGCCCGAAAAATCATTGGGAGCATCCCGTGGCAAAGCACCTGGCAAAAGCCAGTCAAGTAGCCAGCCATGATGGCACCCCTCTTCACCCTGCTGTGTACCCTGCAGACTGTCCCCACACACAATGCCGTGGGAATGGCAAATGACTGTTGGACTGTGTTACCATACTGATCTAGTGTATACTCTATTGTCTCATCTACCATCACTGACAAATCTGTTATTCACCATTCACAAATCTGTAAATATCCACATCTACATCACATGTATCCACTGTAAATAAACACTAATAACGCACCAATGTAGTTGTCACTGTTCCATGTTCATCACAGTATGTTAACTCTCACCCATGATTACAATGTCACAGGAGCAGGGATACTCCGCAGGCAAGTAGAGGCTGAAGGGACCTAGGAAAACACAACAGAACATCAGTTGCTACTCAGGTGGTGGACTAACAACCATCACACAACACAGCACATCAAGGTACGACAATCTGCACATGTCACAAGGAGCAACTGTACCAACATAGACATCAAGTAGCTGTGTCAAAAGATCCCTTACCATACACATCTGCAGCCAGCACTGACTCTGCAACATGCTGTAATCACAAAACTCACATACACATATTCACCAAGCACAACATCATCAGACAACAGCCAGTTTTGACATTGCCACTGACCATCAAGTGAAGTAGTTGTTGATGAGCTGCTGACGCTGTCCAACACCTTCCTCCTCTCCACTATCCTCGTCACTTGACGTTTGGGTGTTTGCAGGTGGGGGCTGTGGCTGGTCATCATCATCCTGGATTAAGGGGATCCCCTTCCGCACGGCCAGGTTGTGTAGCATGCAGCATGCTACCACTATCTGACACACCTTGACGGGTGAGTACTGCAGAGCCCCTCCGGTCTTGTCGAGGCATCGAAAACGCGATTTCAGGAGTCCAAATGTTCGCTCAATGACCCGACGTGTCCTCCCATGGGCATTGTTGTAGCGCACTTCAGCTGGTGTCCTGGGATTGCGAAGTGGACTCAGCAACCAAGGTCCGTTGGGATATGCAGAGTCACCTAAGTGTGAAAGACACATACAGATTGAGTGTCTGACATGTGTCCGAGGACAGCATGGCACACAAACAGCACACGACTCGACCCTTTGTACTCACCCACAATCCATGCCCGCTCCGGCGCCAGATTGGCCATCAGCTGTGGTAAAATGCTGTTGCGCATTATGTGTGAATCGTGGGCTGATCCTGGAAACTTTGCACAAACGTGTGAGATGACCATATCTGCCTGGCACACCACCTGCACATTGATGGAATGATAATGTTTCCTATTTCGGTAAATATGCTCCCGTGCTTGGGGTGGAATCAGGGAAACATGTGTGCCATCTATTGCACCAACTACATTAGGAACGTGTCCAAGTGCATAAAATTCGCCCTTCACATCCGCCAACTCCTGCCGCCTGGGGAAATGTATGAATTGGTCCCTGTGTTGCATCATAGCCAACAGGACATCACGTAGCACCATGCTGAATGTTGGTTGGGACATCCCCCTGCAATGCCCACAGTTTGCTGGAAGGATCCCGTAGCCACGAAATGTAGGAATGCCATCACCTTTGCCGTTGCCGTGAGTGCTGTTGGGTATGTCCTGCGTGGAAGCAGGTGTGGCTCCAATATTGCACAAAGTTCCAGGAGGTTTGTCCAATCCAGACGGAATCGCCTTATGATGTCGGTATCCTCCATGTTAGCCAGCAGGGTGAAGGTACGAAACACATTAGGTCGCCTCCTAGGTGAGATGAAAGGGGACACGTCATAGCAACATAAATTAGGATGTGCACAAATTCATAAAGTCCGTCCTGTCACGGCGCTAACATTGACTGTCATCCCTGAAAGCACACAGTGCAATTCAGTGTTGTCCCAACATGAGACAGATTAATTGTACAACTGTCATGGATGTGTCATGGATGTGCACAGTCAGTAGACACAATACGAACACTGTCTATGTGAATGCCAAGAGTCACATATCGAGCTGAGGTGGACTCAGCCTTGGGGGTACATGACATGTGTGAAGCAGAGACACTGCTGGCTTCCACGTTGCTGCTGTACCTGCCACACCTCCTTGGCCAATAATTGCAGGGGACACATCAACAACACAATGTGGATAGATCATTGGGATTGTCTTTGTACTCAGTGCCACTTCGAACACACTCAAATTCAATTACATTCACATCCCAAACCCATACATGTGCCAATGTCATCAGTACACAGGCCATATCTGCTGCTGACTTGAATACAAAGTCGGACAGTGACAGATGATGTCACGCCTGTGCAGAGTATGTGTACCACTGTAACAGGCCACCATTACCCCACTGCCCAATACTCTCTACAAGCACACAGATAGCCAATGTGGCACACATTAACAATAGATGAGGGACGTGATCAGCAGGGCCTGTATGCACCCTTAATCTTCCCCCATTTTGGACATTTACATGCAGCATCAAGGAGGGACTGCCCAAGGACACATGTGCACCACAACACATACCATGGTGATACACATCCAGCTGTTTCAAGACACAACAGTGCCACAACACAAACATACAACACTACATGGACAATGCCAAGCCAGTATGCCAACAAGTCTACGCATGAACAGACTGTATGCATTACATATGGACAACTGGCTCAGACACCTGACACCAGTGGATGTAATTTTACACCACATGTCCCAAAGGACATGCATCCTGACCCTCATTCCACACAGGCTGTCAGGCCCAACACAGCATACAATCAATATCCCACATCTAACAAACATGCTGGCTGTGCATGAGTAGTGGGACACTGGTACCTCACATTGACCAAATGTCGGAGTTGGATGAGTGTCACAGGCACAACAATCAAGGTACATCTCACCTGTCTTGGGTGCCCACTCCATCCTGATACACCAGCAGATGTGATCCACCCACACAGTGCTGGAATAGATGGTGAGCAAGGATGGCTAGCACCCCATAGCATGCACATACACTAGTGTTGGTGGCAACACACTGCACACGTGTGCCACTTGTGCTGACCATCCAACATTGCAGACAATTCCCGCTAATCAGTGCACACACATTGCACAGGCAATACTGGACACCCATAGCCTGTGGACAAATGTCGCATACTATATTCCATACAGTTATCACAATCCACAACCGTGCATGCAGTCCATCTGCCAAAGCAACATTCCTGATGTGAACAATGGACATGCACTGGTGGCAGGTGAGTAGCACCGGAACACAGCACAACACTCAAAAACATAGTTTAGCTAAACACCATTGTTGAAATGTACATGTCACTGATTCACATACAACAGTCCAAACAACATGAGCACAGACCTGACACTACCACATAGGTCCCTGTGGTTACAGGTGGCAGACATGTAGCAAAGACATCTGCTCTGGCCGTCTACCCAAGTGACAAACAATAATAATGCAACGGATGCCAGGTGTGGTGCTGAAGTACTCGTCATCCTTTAGCAGGTCGAGCCCCCCCCTGTACATGTGGACATACACTGCAGGAGTTGCCAGTGTGTACAAAGACATTACATGCGGCATGTAATTGGTCTTAGCAATAACACAACAGGGTGACATCTGTTTCCAATGATGACAGTCATGCTGAATAAATGAGTTCATCTGGGTTTTCACATGGGCTCAGGTGTGAGATAGTGGTCAGCATGGGTGGCAGATACGACATTGTGTGTAAATATTGCTCAACATAATGGAGTACAGTGTTCCATTTGGTGTGAGACATTACACATTGGCTGACATTTGTGACAGGAGACCATATCAATGTTATACCGTGCCATGTGCCACTGTACGTATCCACTGTGCGTAGTACAGTAATGACCATTGATCCACACACAACAAGAAATGTCCGTAGGTGCCTTAAACGTGCCCCATAAACACAATGACGCACAGAGTGTACGATGTGATGCTGCATATTCCCCATAGCGGATGCACATACTGTCCGTGAATTGGGTGGCGGAGCATGCCAACCACCATTTGAACCTTTGTCGATGCCCACCACTGACGCAAGTGTTTCATGTGCTGCACATGACACATTGGTGTTAGTGATGGCCCTCTACATAGCTGCAGATGGCGTTTGTCATGCTCCACCAGCCACATCCCGGTCACCCATGTCACTCTATGGCAATCAAACAGCGGTAGCGCCGGCCAGGACCCCACGGTGTGTCACCACCATGAACCATGCCCTTGCAGCCAATGGGGACCGCTATCGCGGTGGCATGATGCAGATTCAAAAATCGCGGTAGGCGTGCTCCGCCCCCAGCGGATGCGGAGATAGGATGCATTTGTAAGATGCACCACCGCGGTAGCGCCCGGCCAGGACCCCGCGGTGTGTCACCGCCATGAACCATGCCCTTGCAGCCAATGGGGACCGCTATCGCGGTGGCATGATGCAGATTCAAAAATCGCGGTAGGCGTGCTCCGCCCCGCGGAGGCGGTCATTGGATGCTTTTGAAGAAGGCTGACCTGGAACACCAATGGCAGAAGACTATGACCACTGAAACGAGTCCAGGGCCCTATATATGTGTGGAAGGGAGCACCACATTTCCACTGCTCACAGAGCCTGCTGCCTCTGACCCCTCACCTGCTGCTGCCTCCAGGGACTGCTGCCTGAGACCCCTCACCTGCTGCTGCCTCCAGGGACTGCTGCCTGACACCCCTCACCTGCTGCTGCCTCCAGGGACTGCTGCCTGAGACCCCTCACCTGCTGCTGCCTCCAGGGACTGCTGCCTGACACCCCTCACCTGCTGCTGCCTCCAGGGACTGCTGCCTGGGACCCCTCACCTGCTGCTGCCTCCAGGGATTGCTGCCTGGGACCCCTCACCTGCTGCTGCCTCCAGGGACTGCTGCCTGAGACCCCTCACCTGCTGCTGCCTCCAGGGACTGCTGCCTGGGACCCCTCACCACCCACTGCCGCCGCTGACGTCTCATGTCCACAGTGATGGCTAGGACGGAGAAGATCCGTGCCAGTCCATTTACAAGCGAGGAGCTGGATGTCCTGGTGGACGAGGTGCTGACACAGTACCCACGGCTATACGGTGGCCCAAATGTTGTGGTAAGTCTCCAACAGCGGGGGTGTGAGTGCAAGGGGGGCACACACGTAGTCGATCAGATGGTGTATGTGCCTGAGAGTGTGGGGTTGTGTAATGCACTGGCTGACATGCTGTTTCCTAATTGTTAAGGGGGTGTATGCAACCCACACATTAAATGCATGGACATGAAGGGTGGATGGACATGTGTTGTGTACACATCCATATGGTGTGACAGCTATCTGGTGATGCATGTTTCGGGACAGTTATTGTTCATGTGACTGTTTGTGTGGCTCCTCGTTGTCCATCTCTGTGTGATTCTACCTGGCATGGACTGTCCACGCCCAATGTGACAAGGACACATCACTGACTGTACAGAGTGTGATACGTGTGTGGTTGGCATGCGTGTACATCAATGACCCATATCTGCCGTGTGGAGATGAGTCTGTGTCATGCCACTGTTCAGAGAGAGAGGTTTTACCATGAGAGTGTGTCACTGATGTATTCCCCCTCTTGTCTCCCACACCTGCAGCTCAAGGTACACCAGCTTAAGGCCGTGTGGAGGTCCATTGCAACCAAGGTGTGGGCTCTGGGAGTGTCAAACCACTGGCGCACCCACTGCCACAAGAGGTGGGACGACATATCACGACTGGCAAAGAACGTTGCCGAGATGACACTGGGGATACTCCCTCGCAGTGGCAGGTTGTCACGACGCAGCTTGACACCACTGATGTGCCGCATCTTGGCTGTGACACAGCCTGAGCTGGACGCACGTTTGAAGGAGCATCAACAGCAAGCTAGGGTTGAGTATTCTGTGAAGGTTGATTTTGTCTGTGAGTGGCTGCATGTGTACCAAGCCTGTACCTGCACTGGTGTACGTGATGTGGTTACTGTGATGCAGTGGGTTGTAAGGGGCCCCTGTGCTGGGTGTGGCAGTCACGGATTTTACATACATGCACTTACTGATGTTTTTCCAATCCTGGGAATTTCAATGGCATTGTGGGTGGTGTGCTGCAGGCCTGGTCCATTGGTGTTAGTGTTTGTACGCCCCAACATGCATGATGTTGTGCTGTCTGCCCATCACATGGCTCAGCTATGCCGTGTTTAGATGTTTGTACGCACTGTTTGAGGTAGTGAAGTGTGTCTGCATGGTGTGAATGCACAGGGTGGCCTGCAACATGTAGACTTTGTCATCCTCAGTGTTGCTTTGCTTGCATATGTTTGTCTTGTTGCTGTCACTTTACTGACCCTACATGTCTCTCTGTTATGCAGCATCTCCCGTGGGCACGGAGGGACAGGGCGGTTTCTCCCCTGCGGTTCGACTGGTTGTTTGGCGCATCCTAATTTGTTGAGCGGACGGGACATCATTCCGCACGGCGGTGAGTCTCCATTGGCTACCACCGGCGCGGTGGCGGGCGCAATTTCATGGCTGTCAGCGTTGCACCGCGGAGGTCGGGAAATGGGGCATATTTGCCCTTCATAATATGGCGGCCGTGTGGACCGCTGCTGGCGGGCGGTAAAATGCATTTTTCCGCACCGCCGGCACCGCGGTACTGACACCGACCGCCATCGTAATCGGCCCCTAAGTATCTTTTTCTTCCAAGTATGAATAAGCTGTTTTAGGTAAAGTAGTAAATATCACAAGATCATCCACATATGCACTGATAATGAGTAAGGTATCCTCTTAGACGATATGTGATATTTGATCCTGCATTTTGATTAAAGTCAACAGGGCCTTTTTACAAAGACATTTTCGAGCACATGTCTTTCCTTGGGGTGTTGAAGGACCTGTCCTTTGAAGTGTGGTGTACTGTCCATTTGACTGTATGGCCCTTTCCTTGGTGGGTGGTAGGTGTAGATCCTTTTTTCTTTTGGCCTGTGCTTGAATTGAGGCGGCTGAAGGTGCTAGGAGTGTAGGCTTCATGCCTGTCTTGTGGTCTGGGAATCCTGAGCCTGATGTATTAAAAACTATCCACAATTTGCGACCACTTTTTTCGCTACCTGTAAAGAATTTCATGAAACAACCTGTGTACTAATAGGTTGGTTTGTAATATTCTGAATCAGACTGAATTGTAATGTGTCTACCTCATGAATAATGAGGTGAGTTGAAAATTGTGACTCATTCTGATTGGTGGCCATCACAGCAATGGTGGCCTATTAATGTCAGCTGATCACTATGCCAATGACCGCCTTTTAATAAGCAAACTTTTTTTTAAAAAATGCCACCTGTTTTCCTTAAAGGAAACAATCCTGAGTTTAACCATTTTTTTAAAAAAAATGTTGAGAGTTAGCACTGGTCTTCAAGGCCACTACCTACTCCTCAAAAACATTTTTCACATTCACAAAGTGGAATGGCCTTTGTGAATGCCTTACCTCTTCCAGGTCCTGGCCCAATCTTAGGATTATTAGGTTTCTTCCTTCCAGGTAGCCCCTTTTTTTTATTCATTATGTATGCTGATTATTAGAAATAGATGTTGAAATATAAAATGTACATTAATTCTTGCATCATGATAATCAAATCTGCTTGAATATATTAATATTATTTAAATGAATCCAATCTCTTTTCCAATGCTTGATTTGAACGATAGACAAGGTTTCATTAACAGTGATGTCTGTTTCTCATTTATTGTTTAGTTTTTTTTTTAAACAAAAGCACGGTTTCACAGAATGTAAGTAAGTGAAAAGATGGCAAGGGATTTTTCAGCTAATTCTTTATTCTGAGCAATTCAACAATGAATAGACATGTTATATACACTAAGAACAGAGTGTGAAAAGAAAGAGGGAACTCAGAACAGAGCCCATGCAGAATCATTATCTTCCTTTGCAGAAAGCTGTGGGAAAGCACACTTAACTTTCACTTTGTGGGCTTATCGGCCTTCTTTTTCACATAGATGAGAATAGCAGCTGCTGTTATTTTGTTAAACATTGACCTAATTGCTCAGAGGAGGAATGCAGGTGTTATCCATCTTTGAACCTCTAATTAGACCCTTTCTTTGGTGCTAAGATTTGTGTAGTTTGCCAAAGAGGAGAGTGTGGGATTGTAGACATTGATATTAAGAAACCTTTATAACTTGACCAATGTGCTACTTTGTTTTTGATGGTTTTCCGGGTGCTGATTGGGAGCCATTCGAAAATCTTCCTCAGCATCTAGGGCGGTCATGCTGGGTTTGCTGCTGTTGATGAGCTTAAGGTTCTTGGTGTGGATGGTGGGGCTGGCAATTGGTCCTAGCTCTCTTGGCCACCAGGTGGAGTCCCACAGTAATGTTCTCTTCTCGGAGATCACAATTTCTGCATGGTCGATGTTCAGCTTTAGATAGTTGGTCTGCATCCAGTGGCTGATTTCAGTCATGCAGGCATTAAACTTGATCCGGGTTACCTTGCATCTTGTCCCTGAGAGAGAGAAGCATTTGCGTCTCATTGGCATAGGAGAGGACGTTGATATTGTGAGAGCAGATGATGCTGGCTACAGGGATCATGAATGTGTTGAAGAGGGTTGGGCTCAGGGAGGATCTGTGCAGAACCACACAGATGATGTTGCGGCATCCGAGGCGTACGGTGCCAGGCTGACTGATTGGGTCCTTCCAGTCAGGAAGGAGCAGATCCAACGGAGTGCTTGTCCTTGAATTCCAATATTGTGTAGGCGTTGGATAAGGATGAGGTGGGAGACTGTGTCAATTGCCGTAGAGGCATCCAGGAGGATGAGGGCTGCCACATCACCTCTGTTCAGGGTCATGTAGATGTCATCTGTGGCAGCCACAGGTCAGTTTCCCTGCTCTGGTTGGGTCTGAAACCAGAATGAGTTGTGTTAAGGAATTGGTGGTCGTTGAAGTATTTGGTGAGGTGTCTGTTGATGGTTTTCACTAAGACCTTGGCTGCGAATGGTAGAAAGGATATCGGAGATCAGAGATTGGTCTGTAGTTGGTTTGCGTTGAAGGGTGTGCAGAGGGTTTCTTCAGCAAAAGGAGGACAGTTGCATGTTTCCATGCATCTGGGAGGGTCGCAGAAGAGGTGGAGGCATTAAGAATGGGTGTGAGCATGGCGCGAACGGGTTGCAGTCCCCTGGAGTAAGGTGGTGAGTCCAGGGGTCCTATGGGGTACCATGAGGTACTCCAAGCGTTATTTGAGCAATAGGTGTCTTTCAGCACAATAAGGCAAGATTATTCTAAAAGGTTTTGAGTGTCATTTTAGATCAACAAGTTGATCATTTTCATCAAATAAATGCATGGTTGAATAGCTGTTTTTTCTACAAGTATAAAAAATCCTATTCTTTGAGATAATTCAAGTGTCTTTAGATTTGACCCAGAATATACCCTAGTTAATGTGTTTTCTTTGTATAGCCTTCAATAAGATATGTAAATATTTCAAGATATACATATATCTGCCTGTGTGTATACCACCATTGATTATATTTTGGTTTTGCATGTATGCTCCAGTATTTGGTAGATTTAAAAACAGTATGGAGTACTTTTAGTGACCACAATCCGATAATGGCAAAGTTTAGTTGGAGTGATCCTGAAGCTAAGACTACCAACAGTCATAAAGATCTGTTATCACTTAAAATTCAAGGAATGCGTATTAGCTGGGGGAAAGTACTCCCGGAGGACTTTTTAAGGAATCTGGTCCAGAAGTGCAGCTGTGATTTTGAGAACTGTTTGAATGTTGATGTGCATGATCAGGCTATTTTAGATTCCTTTTCTATTATCTGCAATGAGACGCAGCGAGCCTTGACTAGGCATAATGCCAAGAATATTAGGCCCCGACCAAAGTGGTTCGACAAGAATTGTTCAAATGCCCATGAAGATCTAAAGCTAGCACTAAAATCTAAATCGAGGCAAACAAGCGCAGTTAAAGCGGCCAGACGGGCATACGCGTTAGCTGGCAGGGACAGACTAAGTGCCTTGAAGAGGGAAGCCCGGGATAAACTTAAAGAGGCCTGCAATACAAAAAATAGCGCAGACTTATGGAGAGTAGTTAACCAGCCACTTTTTAATGAGGGCACAGTATTAGACCTAATTGTGGTTATACCTGCGCAAAAATGGGAAGAGCACTTTGGACGTGTATATGCGGGAGATAGTGATTACATTAAAATTACCTGCCATGCAGCTGGAAATACTGTCCATTTTGAACTGGAAGAAGTGAGGGAAAGCATAAAAGAATTGTCAGCGGGGAAGGCGCCGGGCCCTGATGGGGTCCCAGGTGACATTTTTAAATCATGTGTAGATATATGGGCCCCTTTGATCACTCAACATCTGAATGCAGCAGCTCGTGCTCACATTCCCTTTTCATGGAAGCAATCGATTATAGTACCCGTTTTTCAAAAAAGGGAACCAAGCTGACCCAGCGTGCTACCGTCTAATCTCTTTGATAGATGCAGAAGTAAAAGTGTTGGGTAGAGTCTTGTTGAAGTGATGAACAGATTGGGCCAATGATAATAACATTCTATCAGAGATTCAATATGGGCTTAGGTCAGGACGAGGCACGATAGAACAGAATTTGAATTTATATCTTTTAGTTAACAAGTATACAGTGGCTAAAAATGAAAGCATACATTTAGCCTTTATGGACCTCAACACAGCCTTTGATACAGTGGTAAGATCGAAGCTGTGGGTTGTGCTGAGGGACATGGGGATCTACGTAGCCATAGTGGCGTTCTTGCACAACTTAAATACGGGGCTTGAAGCAACCGTAAGATTTGGCCCATCTGGAGAATGCACTAAGCACTTTTATATAGGGAGAGGGGTCCGCCAAGGATGTATTTTAGCTCCTTTCCTTTTTATTTTATATATAAATCAATTAGATAAGTTTATAAGGGATCATTGCATAGATGCCCTGAGGATAGGACATAGAACGGTTCCCGCTTTGTTGTATGCGGATGATTCCGTTCTGATTTCCCGGACAGCAAATGGCCTGCAACTTCTGCTCAACCATTTTCATGATTTTATGGAAAATTTGGGGTTAAAAATTAATTATTCTAAATCACATACTATGACATTAGGACCCAGAGGCACTAAGACTAGAAAATATGTAATAAAAGAGAATACTATAGGCAAGGTAGATAGATTCAGCTACTGAGGTATACTGTTGGATGATAGATCATCATGGAAGCCGTTACTCAAATCACATATACAATCATATAATAGGATTACTTTTAGCATCAATGATTTTTCTAGGCGTTTAGGCTATAGTCGCATACAGTCTATATTATGCCTCTATAATGCTAAGTGTATTCCAACTGTTACTTATGGGGCAGAAATCTGGGGGTTTAAATCGGCCATTTCAATACAAACGGCAGAAAATAAATATCTAAGGAAATTGTTACGAATCCCACAGAATGTCCCTGAAGAAATAGCACATGAAGAGCTAGGGGCAGGTTATATAGCTGACTATATACGCTTGCGCCCTATAATTTTATGGTGCTCTATATGGAGTAAAAAAGAACTGGATTTTAACAGATTAATATTAAGAGATTGTTTGAATTTGAACTGTAGTTTGCATATACCATGACTGAGCTACATAAAAACTACCCTGTCAAATCTGGGCCTATCGCATGTTTTTAACTTGCCAGAGCAAATTCCCAAATCTGATATTGCAGGAGTCAAGAGAGCTTTTTATAAGTTTACCCAAGAAGCGAGAATGCTAGACTCACAGAGTAAATTTAGCTGTACACACTATGCTATGGTAAAATCGATTGATAAATTGGAATTGTATTTAACATTGGACATGTCAGTTAATCACAGAAGATTTTTTACATATTTTCGTTTGAACATGTTTCCGCAACTTGTAGCAGGCTGGCATAAGCCACAAGACCCTCCCATATGTTTATGTGATGTGTTCTCTGCACAGGACACTTTACATCTTGTATTAAGTTGTCCTAAATTGGCCAATTTGCGACAAAAGTATATTCACCCATTACTTGTACATAGGAATTTTAACCAAGCGAGATCCGCTCTCCTACACCTACAATTTTTTAATAATTTTACTGTTTGCTGGTATGTCTCGAGATTCTTAATAGCTGTGTACCATGCCTATGCTTGAGACTGAATCCATATGGAATTTATTATATGAAAAGATATAAATTGATGCGCTCATTATACTTTTGTGATGTTTTTACTGCACTTTTATGATTGCTTATGTCAATCGAATAATGTAAATATTACAGGGAGTCACTCATGGATGTTGCCTTCCTGAAAGGTATAGTTGGATTTTTGGGCAACCTTTCTCCTAAGATTGGATCATTCGGCACAATGGGCCAGTTTTTCTTGACTATGCTACATAGGCTTTTCTTCTGTTTGTTATATGTTAAGATTAGCCTAATGTTTTCTGTGTCTTGTATTGCAAATTCTGTTTGTAATGGTCTGGACTTACTATTTGATGTTTTAAAAAGTAAGTCTGCTCTGCACTGATCCCTTGTTTTCTTGATAGATGTGTTGATGGTACTCTCCGGGTAGCCTCTAGCTAAGAAATGTTCTTTGCTCTCTGCCTGTGCTTTGATTAGATCTACATCCCTACTACATATTTTTCTCACCCTAAGCATTTCTCCATAAGGGATGCTGTATATGGTATGTTTAGGATGGAAGCTTGTCGCGTGCAAAACGGTATTGCCAGCTGTAGGTTTATGGTGTAGTTTGGTTTCTATTTGATTGTTGGCTATAAGAACTTCCACATCTAGAAAGCAAACTGATGTCTCACTGATATCATATGTGAAATAAAGATTGATGTTGTTATCATTGATGCATGTAACAAACTCTATTGCACTTTGCTTACTGCCCTGCCAAATTACAAAAAGGTCATCTATATACCTTATCCATTTGACCACATGTTTGTCCAGTGTTTTCTTGTGGGAGGTGTTTAGGATCATTTCTTCCCACCACCCCATATGTAGGCAAGCGTAACTTGGTGAAAAGCTAGCCCCCATTGCCACCCATCTGATCTGTTGGAATATTTGTTGTTGGAACATGAAAACATTATTTTCTAAGCAAAACTTGGTCATACTAATAAGCATTTTGTTATGTTGGTATAAACCTATTGCTCTAGTACCCAAAAAGTGCTCCAAAGCTCTAATCCCATCTTTGTGGTGTATACTAGTATACAACGCAGACACATCTAAAGTCATTAATAGATAGTCCTCTTTCCACTGACAATTGTGGATGTGTCTCAAAAAGTCACTTGTATCTTGTATATATGATGGTAGAGCACGTACATGTTCCTGTAAAAAATAATCAATATAACATGATGTATTTTCCAGCAGACTTTTTTTTGCCGAAATAATCGGTCTTCCTGGGGGTTTAGAAATGTCTTTGGGCACCTTCGGGATGAAATATATAACAGGCATTATCGGATGGTCATTCTTTAGGAACTTGTACTCATCCTGGTTTAGTAGTCCTGCACTCTTCCAGGCCAGTAGCTTAGAGTAAAAATCGTTTTTGATGTAAATGTGTATTTGTAAAGCGCGAACTACTCACCCTTACAGGTCTCAAGGCACTGGAGGCCATCCTGGAAATTAAGTGAGCTATTGCCCAGAGTCACATGGTGCTAAGCTGCCGCCGGAGCCAGGGATTGAACCGTGAGCCCTGTGCGCCGAAGTCAGCTGCCCTGGCTGCTGCACTACACCTCTCCTTTGATGACATTAATGATTTGATTGTTACTTCTTTTATAGCAATTGCGGTCGTTTAATTGCTGCATAGCTTCTTTCATATATTGAGCTTTAGGCCATATTACTATATTTCCGCCTTTATCGGAATTTCTAATGACGATTTGGTCATTATCTTGAAGTTTCTTTATTAGTTGGCGGTATTTGTGCTGCTGTGCATTCTGATGTTTTTGGACTGCTTGTGTTTTGTAGTTGAGTTTCTTTATTTGTGATGTTATCTGCTCGTTAAATATGTCTATTGCATCCCTAGGCATGATCGGTCGAAAAGTAGATTTGGGTTTGAACCCTATGTTGATGGTCTCAAAGACATTTATTTGCTGGTATTCCATTGTTGTCTGTGTGGACACTGGTTAGTCTTGTGTGGACTGTTCGTTTTCTAGTGCTTGTAGGTCACATATCAAGTTGACATCAGATGCTGTCATGATATTTAGGCTAGTCAGAGGAGCCCCCCCTACTGCTTGTACATTTGTTTTAGGTTTTCGTAGGAGGTGAAACTTCTTCAGTTTTAACTTACGGATAAATTTGTAAATGTCTATTCTTGTTTAGGAATAATCAAAGTTACTTTCTGGGCAGAACGACAATCAAAGAGAGAGCAGTTGTAATTCTGCTTTGTCAAGGGTGATTTGAGACAGGTTAATTATCGTGTTGGTCTTTGCGGTGAATTGATTCACTTGCGCTTCCAATTTTTGTTGGCCGCCTTTCTGTTTGTCCTTGTTCTCTCGTTGGCGTTGTTGCCACCATCTTTCTATATATATATATATACACTCACGTAGGCAAACATGCATGTAAGTTGGTCGAATATGTCTCATATAACATAACACTTGCTTAAAAATTGCCCTAGGATGGTCAAGTTATGCTTCATTGTCTGCCTCTTTACTCCTGTAAATACATTAAAAAACTCTTTCAAAACAGTTTCTCTAAACTGCACAAAGTTATTTGGTGCCAGGCTTACCGTTGAATCTCTGGCAATTCACACATCAGACATTCACTTACAGCAGGACTGCTCGGTGAGTTTAACGGCTACTGCTGACAGCTACTGTTTTAACTGGTCTTTCTCAATCCACCCATATCAACGACTAGAGCAATCAAATCCTAAAATTAAAATGCAAATCACCCTACCTCTTCACTCTACTGCCCAAACCCCATTGTGAACCAGAAGGCTGACGATACTCAGCTTATTACCTCGATAGGTGAGAGACTTGGAAAGACACTGGACAATCTCATAGACTGCCTCTCCGAAGTGGCCATATAGATTCAGTCACACTGCCTGCAAGTTCATGCTGACTAAACAGAGATACTGCTGTTTTGTGGGGCCTGTAAAATCTGGAACAATTCCTGGTGGCCGACACTCTTGGGCCCGGCACCTAAACTAAAGAGGGTAAATCAGAATCTTGGGGCATATTAGCAAGGGCGGTATCGCCGCTTTAGCGGCACTTTTTGCCGCTAAAGCGGCGATATTTCTATTGCCCTATTAGCAAGCTGTCGCTAACAGCTGTTAGCGACAGCTTTATGGCGAAAGCGACCGTTTTGGTGCCGCTTTGCATGTCAGCGATATATATCGCTAATGACATGCAAAGTAGGCGTTCCTGACTAAAAGCACACAGAAAAGGTCGCAAACACAACTTTGCCCTATTATCAATGCCCGCGAAGCGATAAAAAAAGTCGCGCTAACCGCGATTATCGCTGGAATTTAACACTTGCTAAAAACTTGACTTAACCATCTTGTCAATGGGAGGTGGATTGTAAGGTTAAGTCCTCACCTGCCTATTAGTGAGCTTTCCATTAGCGCAGTGAATTTATCGCTGGATTTCTCGCGCTATTGCTGGGTTTCGCCGCTATCGCTGGATTTTTTATCGCCTTGGAGATAAGCGTTGATAATAACGCGTTATCTCCGCGATGAAATCCAGCGATAGCCGGCGATAAAAAAAACAGCGCTAAGCGCGCCTTGCGATAATTATCGCAACTCGTTGGTAATATGCCCCCTTGTTTTTTTAATAGACGATACTCTGTCTATGCAAGATCAGGTAAATGTAACATGTGGTAAATGTTTTGACCTCCGTTTGAGGTGCAAGCTTTTTCATTGGATCCCAGCAGATTGTTGAAGGCCAGTTGCTCAAACATTACTGATGCGTAGGCTGAACTATGGGAATTACTTATACCTAGGAATGGCTGACTTCCTATTTACTCACCTGCAACCCATCCAGAACATGGCAGCTAGGCTTATCTGTAAAAGTACACAAAGCAGCTCGGCTTCTGGCTGCTTGAACTCACTTCATTGGCTCCCTGTACGCAAGAGGGCCAAATTCAAGCTACTATGTCATGTTCATAGGGCACCCTACCATACTGGGCCTGTCACACTACGTGAGCAAGTTGCCTTCTACAAGCCTACATGTCCACATCGCTCTGCTAATCTAGCTATGGTGAGGGTCAAGCGCTATAAAAATGCCAGAATGGGTGGATATTCTTTCAATCATCTAGCAGCGATCCATTGAAATTATTTGCCTCTTGATCTCTGCCTTACCTCTGACCTCTTACATTTCGAAAGAGGTTGCAGACTTGGGGGCATATTATCGAGCCCCTTGCGCCACCGGAGCATCACTTTTTGTGACGCTCTGGCGGCGCAAATCACGAAACCATATCTATGAAGCCACGCAAAGCCACTATGCGTGGCTTTGAATGGCCTCATAGATATGCAGTAAGGCAAGGCAGCACAAATCACTGCGTTGCCTCGCTGCGTTCCATGGGCGTTGCAGGAGGTTTCCCCAAATAACACCCATAGATTTTGAGAGTGCCCCAGATTTACGAGAGCAAGTAAACCTGGGGAAGTGCAAAACATTACGCCTCCCGATGTTGAAATGAAATTGTTTCTGCTTGTGCATTACCCTATGTAAGTTAGCATTCGCGGCACCATTTTGTGTTAAGACGCCATTTTGAATCATGATCGAAACTAATCCTTTGCTATTTCTGAGAAAAGGCTTCTGCTCAGTTTCACTTCTCCCAGGTTGGGTTTTGCCTCACTAATGAATAGACTGTTATTAGTGCATACCTTTCTCACTAGATACAGGCCTTCTCCCACTTATCTGGAGGCGGGCCTGCCTGCAGTAGCCTTGGACTTTGTAACTTAGTAAGATATGAGCACTGAGATTGTTTATTTCTCTCGTTTCCATTGCTTTGCAGCACCTGCCTGGAAAATTCCATTATGGGCGTGTTCTAGCCCAGTTCCGAAATGTACTAAATGTATCTTTATGCTTGTTGATTTCAGTCCCTCTGCAGCACTCCTAGAGACTGGGCAGACTGGGCTCTGCTCTGAGTGTACCTGAATAAATAGATATTGGTTTGTATTCTCTACTGTCTAACCAACTCTTCATTTGGAACGGAAGGCTGAGAGGTGGTCGTGAGTGACCCGGGTGACCGAAATGGGCCACTTCCTTCTACGAGGTGAGGCGTAACGAGGAGAAATAACTTTTTCTCCTCGTTTTTTTCCTTTTTCTCTGTGTGTTGCATTCTGCAGCACACATAGAAAGAGGAAAACACCTCTTAGGATTGTTTCTGTGCAGGAAGGTGCCCCTTCCTGCAAAAAAACAATCATGCCGACAACACAGTCACCCTTGCACCATTGTGAAAGGGTGCCTGCGTTGGCGTTAGGCTGCTGCAAAGGCACCAGCGCAGGGGGAAGAAGCAGGAATGCACCGTTTTGCATAAATTCTGTGCATTTCTGCCCTTTCCCTTTGGCGTACGGCGGCGCAGCAAGCTGACTTGCTGCACTGCCCTAAGTCAAATCCCCATTAATGAGGGCCCCGGTTATTCCCCATACAATGGTTTGTGCATGGTGTCATGTAATCCTCGATCCAGCGCCAGGATATCCCCTTGGGGATGATTGTAGCGCTTTATAAATGCAGGAAATAAAGGCTTTTTCTGTTCTGCATTGCCAATCTCCATGAAGATCTGCGAGCTCCTATTATCCTGCTGAATAATGTACAAGGACAGGGGTTTTATGTTGACTCTAAAGAACGGTAGCAGTGCCTCCCCCTTTTACACCCCTCCCACCATCGAAATGGAAAAGTCAATCTTTTTGGCTTTCTCATCTCGTTTTTATATGGCGGTGTGGGAACCACAAGTCACTTTTAGTGCGCGTGCTTCTCCTGAGACCACCTGCTAATGATACCCCGGTGACTGCAGGCCTGGAATTTATACAAGATGCTGCCGAGGGCTTTTGCGCGGGAAGTAAATATTGCTCGGCACTGTAAATGGTCAAAAAACAGGCAGGTTAGGAATTTAGAATGCAAATAATGAGTAAGGAGAGATGAGCATTGCGAAAGGGGGCGGCTGGATTTATGCAAGCAATAAAAACGCTGCATGCAGTGAGTGAAAGGGCTATGCAGCAAACTGCGGTAATGTTTCTTTCAGCAACTAGAACGTGTAATGTGATTCATAACATTACGCCCGCTACTGGTCTTTATTTTCTTGCTTTTTGCATAATCCGCTGTACAATATCTGTTTTGCCAGTCCGTTTGTCTACCTACCTCCCCTCTATATGTGAGTTACCTTCACCGTGGTCTCTAGAAGTGATTTTTAGAGGGAGTACACAGTGGGCCACAGGTAAGTCTGAAAGGCAGTCATGAATGTGTCCGTGATGTTTATGCACACATATATAATCATTAAAAAACAAAGGTTAATAGACGTTATAATTAGGTAAAAATCTGAGTTAAAGCATACTGTTTTAAAAAGAACAAAACCACTGAAATTCACCAGTTATAGTTATCTCAAGTAACTATAACTCGTACCCTCAAGTAATAACTTGCACCCCCGCCATGCACAGTGTTGTCATTAATGATGTAATTTTAGATGTTGCAGTGATGTAATCAATGATGTCATGAGTGATGTAATATGGGAGCTCATTAGAAGTGTATAACGAGGGCACCAGTCATAGCAGCCACAGTTTCTATCATTGTAGTGGACAGCGCGGGGAGCCTCAGGACCCCCATAGCCTAGTCGGCTCCCTGCAAGCGCCATTCAGGAGCCGACCACAGCATTTTTTTAGTTGCCACCAGGGGCACCTCCGGCTCCCTGCAAGCAGCCCTATTGCATTTGGCCATGCAGGAGCCTGCCACCTTTTATTTTCAAACACTGGGTGTCCTGGTTCCAGGACCACTGGAAGTATGCGATTCTGCAGCTGCAGCTTCTTTGTATAATTATGGGTTTGATGCATTTGCTGCACAATCCATCACCTGCTGCATAATCTGCAGATTTAAAAAAAATATATAGTTTCTAGCTCAAACCAATGAAAAGTTCATAAAAATGGGGCGACTAAAATGGGGCGGCGTGTTTGAATGCTGTGGAAGGACCTTCCCAAAGGTTAACTGGTCATGTTTCAGTTGCTTTTTTCTATTTTGGGTTTTTAAACTAGTACTAAAGATGTGAGATCTTTTCCCAGACAGTATTACAATATGTATACATTACAAAATAATGAAGTCACTGTATCAAAAAAGGTGCTGCATTATGCTGCATAATTTGCCTTTTCTTGACTCATAATTTAGTGAACCCTGCTGCATAATTTGGTGCTCCCCTGCCGCATAATTCCAGTTGCCCTGCCCGGTGCCCATTAGGGCACCCCACAGTATTTTTTACATTGGAGGATGATGGGGGGAGCCCCAAGGCCCCGCAGCTCCATTGACTCCCCTGTCAGCACCCATCACACGTGTGGCATTAGCCAGTATTGTTCCCACCCTGCGGGAGCAGCTATTTTCTTTCTGCTCACACCAGGCGGGAGCATTTCTAGCTGTCCCGGACCGTGAGATTGTGGCCAGGGAGAAACGTTTGTGCTCTCATCTGGCGGGAGCAGCTTTCGGCACACAAAAGACTTCCCTGCTCGCCAGGCGTGGGCAGTGAAAAGACGTTGTCCGGGGATGGGGTCCCTGAGACAAAGACACTGAGCCTGCCCACGGGGATGGGACCCCTGGGGTCATACTATGGCTTTGGGAGAGGGCAGAATGTTCCCTCCACACCATTTTAAATATGGCCCCTGGGGATGGAGTCCGCTCCTGTCTTGAAAGTTTCGGGGTGATTCTTCAAGCGGGGGCCGAGAAAAAAGGGGGTTCCCAAAACGTGTTTTCTCCATGTTAATTCCCATAGGACATTTTAGCCACGGCTACAGCCCGAACTGCTGAACGGAATTACACCAAATTTGGCAAAAAGGTAGCGCTTGGTTCAGAAAGCGACCTTTTTTTAAATGGTGTAAATCCGTTCAGTGAGTATGCAGAGAAATTCAAAAAATAAGAGTGAAAAAATCCATTTCCCATAGGAAAATTTATGCAAGGCTACAGCAAAAACTGCTGAGACGGAATTATACCAAATTTGGCAAAAAGGTAGTGCTTGGTTCAGAAAGCACCCTTTTTAAAAATGGTGTAAATCCGTTCAGTAGTTGCTGAGAAAATCCAAAATAAAAGTTTCGATATCTATGGCCGCGGTGGATCCGCGCACCCTCTTGACCACGAGCTGCATGCTAATTGGCTGTCAACACTCCAAACCAGGAAGTGTTGGCAGCCATCTTGTTCCTCGGTAGAACCGAGGAACAAGAAAGCAGTAAAACAACTGCGTAAAACGCAAAAAGGGGGCAGGGTAGAAACACCCTGACCCCCTAAAAATCGGCAAAAAACGCGCTGGGTGCGCGGATCCTGCCGATAAAAAAAAAAAACGAAGCGCGGGCTCCCGCGCTTGTGGTTAATTGGCCCCCGGGTGGGCCAAGTCCCGGGGGCATGCGGGAGTTTATTAATAATTATATGGGGGCCTCTAAGGCCCCCCCAAGCGCCGGGGACCGCCACCCCCGGGGCTTTAAACAAAATGGTGCGGGAGGGCTCTCAGCCCTCCCGCAGCCCCGGGGACCGCCAGCCCCCGGGGCTTCTTTTTTTAAAATTAAAGTTAGTTGTGTGGGGGGCCTCCAGCCCCCCCACACGCCCCGGGGACCGCCACCTCCCCGGGGCTGTGCAAACAGGCCCTGTGGCGTGTTTTAAGTTCAGGAATTAATTCCTCTTCAATCCTGAGGGTCCCTCGGGGCCAACTAGCCCACCAGGTACCTCCAGTAAGCGCCACGGAGCTGCGTTGCAGAGTGCTGTAAAAAGGGGCATGGCCTCTGAACACCTCTCTGCAACGCAGGTCTCTGGCGCATACTGGAGGTACCTGGAGGGCTACTTGGCCCCTAGGGACCCTCGGGATGGAGGAGGAATTAATTCTCCAACTTAAAACGCGCCACAGGGCGTGTTTGCAGACATGTCACCTCAGGCCCCACCCCCTTCCTTCACCATTGTGCAAATATTCCTCTAAAATCAGCCAAACTACAAATTCCGATTTACTCACCTGTTATCAGGAGAGACCTCAGTGCTGCATCTTTGAGCCCAGTACTGATCCTGAAAAGTAATTTTAACCGTACTTACCAGTAACTTGAATTTCCTTCCATAGGCTAACATTGACTGGTTTCACTTGGAAATTCTTCTAAGTGTGGAGTTTTGGAACTTTATAATATTCCTCTAAAATCAGCCGAACTACGAATTCCGATTTACTCACCTGTTATCAGGAGAGACCTCAGTGCTGCATCTTTGAGCCCAGTACTGATCCTGAAAAGTAATTTTAACCGTACTTACCAGTAACTTGAATTTCCTTCCTTAGGATATCATTGCCTGCTTTTGCTGAAAAAGTTTCTAAGTGTCGATTTTTGAAACTTACAAATATTCCTCTAAAATTAGTAGAACTACGAATTCCGATTTACTCACCTGTTATCAGGAGAGACCTCAGTGCTGCATCTTTGAGCCCAGTACTGATCCTGAAAAGTAATTTTAACCGTACTTACCAGTAACTTGAATTTCCTTCCTCAGGCTAACATTGACTGGTTTCACTTGGAAATTCTTCGAAGTGTGGAGTTTTGGAACTTTATAATATTCCTCTAAAATCAGCCGAACTACGAATTCCGATTTACTCACCTGTTATCAGGAGAGAACCCAGTGCTGCATCTTTTAGCCCAGCACTGACCCTGAAAAGTAATTCTAACCGTACTTACCAGTAACTTGTATTTCCTTCCATAGGAATCCATTGTCTGGTTTTCAGCAGAAAAGTTTCAAAGTGTCGATTTTCACAAACTACAAATATTCCTTAAAAATCGCCTGTATGACTTAAACGCATTCTTTCAACTGTTTACAGGAGATGCACCAGTGCTGGATCCAGGATCCACCACTGAGTAAGAAAAAGTAACGATAACACTACTTACCTGCTAAGTGAATTTCCTCCCATAGGATAACATTGGTGATTCTATGTGAAAAAGTTTCTGTCAACTATTAAAATACAATAATATTCCTTAAAAATCACTACTGTAACCAAAACGCTTTTACTCAACTGTTTGCAGGAGATGTCCCAGGACTGAATCTAGGATCCAGTCCTGTGGTTAGAAAAAGTAATCCATAAAGTAACTAATTGCATTTAACTAGAAATTCACATTGAGCTCAATGTTGCATTGTGTTTGAAATTGTGTTGCCCATTGCAACAACTGTAACTACTGTACTTAAAAGTCTATTGCCTATTTGCAAAGTATTTAAACTAAAGTAATTCATTCTGAGAAAGTATATTTTGTAATGTAATGTATAATGTAATAATAATGTAATTTAAAAAATAAAATATCTAAAAATAAATAGTTTAAAAAAATGTAGTAAATCAGTATCAAAAAAATAAATATAACAATTAATACATTTAAAAATTGTCATTTCCAAAACCTTTGAAATTCACTGGAAAAAACCATAGGTTTCAGACATGTTATAGTTAGGAATTAGCATTTAAAAAACCTTACACATACACTGAAAAAACCATAGGTTTTAGGGACAGTTATAGTTAGTTGGACATTGCACTCGTACAAAACCCGTGAAATTCCCCCGTTATAGTTAGTTCAGCTAACTATAACTCGCGCCCCGCAATGCACTGCTGATGACGTCACATATTACATCACTCATGACATGGTCAGTGACATCACTGATGACATCACTGATGACATCTCAAATGACATCACTGATGACATCACCGATGACATCATCCACGTGATAATCTGATGCACCTCCTCACACCCTAATATAACCTTTGATACACCCACTCTAAATTACAGACTGCCATTCGCAAAACCATAGACACTCCAACACCAATAACTACATACCCACTCACTGATTCTTAGGTCTACACACACATCCACTCACTCACCCGTACAGTCACTCATACTTACGGTCACTCAGTACAGGACTATCATATGCACTCATACTCCTATATAGACACTCAAACACCGCCACTCATCCATAGAGGTACTCACACACCTAGTCAGTCATGCAAATAATTAAACACACTGCCATTTACTCACCTATACAGTTATACACACACCAGCTCACTTACTCATACAAATACTAGCACATTCTTACGCTCTTATACAATCACTGATACAAGCACACACTCATCCATGCAGTCACTCTCACAGTCACACACTCTCGCTTATAGCTATTTATATACTCCAATACACATATATACTGCCTTTCACATATGTAGTTACTCACACATGTACCACTGGGACATACATTCACTCACTAACACACTCTTACACACACTTACCCACTCATACAGTCTATCACAGATGCACTCTTGAAACCATCCACCCAGTGAATCACCCACTCACACATCTATGCACAGAGTCGCACACACCCCACCCACACAAACACTCAGGCACCCATACAGATACTCAGACAACCAATCAATAACTCATATAGACACTCATCTAGCTATTCACAAACCCATGCAGCCACTTACACAGCAACAGACAGACGGATACAGACATTCACCCAGTTTAGTCACTAACCCATGCATTCAGTAAGATACGTTTAATCACTCACTTATAGAGTTAGTCACACACCTACTAAATCATCCATACAGACACTTATACACCCACTCATTCTTCAATACGCCTTTCCCTATATATATTAAAAATATTTAAACTTTACAGAAACACACAGTCACTGGATGATGTCATCAGTGAGGTCACTGACCATGTCATGAGTGATGTAATATGTGACATCATCAGCAGTGCATTGCGGGGGCGCGAGTTATAGTTAGCTGAACTAACTATAACGGGGGAATTTCACGGGTTTTGTACGAGTGCAATGTCCAACTAACTATAACTGTCCCTAAAACCTATGGTTTTTTCAGTGAATTTGTAAGGTTTTTTAAATGCTAATTTCTAACTATAACGTGCCTGAAACCTATGGTTTTTTAGTGAATATATATATATATACACACACACATATATATATATAAAAAAAATTACACTGAAAAATAAAAAATTAAAGGTTAAAGTGACGCTATAGTTAGGTGAAAATGAAAATGTCAGTCATAATGTGACGTTTTAAACCCACAAAACAGTGAAATTCACCAATTATAGTTTACTGAGGTAGCTATAACTTGCGCTCCCACCATGCACAGCATATGGCCTCACATATTACATCCCTCATGACATGTTTATGGACATCATTGATAACTTCACTGCTGACATCATCCAATGAATGTAACAGTTTGGTGTACCCTTATGATACTGGAAGGTATTCAGCAAAGGACATCTAGACCAAAATTTCTATAGCCTCTTTATGACTAATGGGTGTAAGCTTATGCAAGAAGCTTTCCCTCCTAAAGAATCTGGGGTGTGTGAAGAGAGTTAGCTCTCTTCTAATGGTTGTGCATAGCGCGAACACCATGCAGAGCAGATACATGTTGATTGTCCACAAGAGGTTGGCTATCTATTAAAGCTTTATTATGGGGCAAAGACTGTACTTAGTATGTAATTACTGTCCTAATAGGCCTTCAGTGTTTGGAGGGAGTGGGCTCTGCATGAGAAGTTGTGTATAGGAGTGAAAACTGTCCACACCAGGGGCCGTATTATAGAAAGTGCCCAGGGGGCACAATGGGCATATATGCCCGCTTTTGCGCCCCCTGTATTACAGAAGGGGCCACAGAAGCTTCTCCAGCCCCTTCTGTAATGCAGATAGCACTGGTGCACATGTAGCGCCAACGCTATTGAGAGAGAACGTTCCCTCATTTGGATGCGGGCATGGCCCAATAAAAAAGAAGGAATCTTTTTACCTCTGCACCCATGCCTTATTATGGATTCAGGCGCAAAGTAAAGCAGATGTCGGGAGAAGCACTGATAGTGTGCCACAGAAAAGGTGGCACACTGCCAGTGGGCCCCCTGATGACAGTCCTCTGGACGGGGTCACGGAGATCCTATGGACGGCCCAGACATCCCCTTGCAGGTGGGTGCAGTCACTCACTGCACCCGTTTGCAAGGGGATTTATTTCCCCTCTTAAAAGTGGAGGCTTTGAAGCAGCCACTCCGTATTTCACATGAATACATTGCCCCTAGGACAGCATGAGTTTGCAGCTGCCCTGAGGGCAATGCATTCAACATAACAGGGTGCACTCACCCTGTTTGTTCATGGCACACCTGTTTGAAGGTGCACCATGGTGCAAACAGGGAAAGTGTGCTCTATATGTAATAGGGCCCCAGGAACTTGCCTACCCATGTGTGCTTGATTGCCCATAAGAGGTTAGCTATCTGCAAAGTGTTTGGTACAAGGGGAAGACTGTGAATAGTAGGTCCTTCACCACCCAAGGGACTTTGGGACTCTAGAGGCAGTGGGCTCTCTGGAGACTGGTTCTGCACTAGGCGAAGACTGTTGACAGTAGGTACTTTCCAAACCATTTGTGTTTCAATGCCCATAAGAGTTCAGCTATCTGTGAAGACTTTGGTAGAGGGAAAATGTTGTGCATAGTAGGGACATGCCCACCTAATGGGGCTTGAGTGTCCGGAGAGTGTGGGCTCTCCATGAACAGTTATTCACAGGGTGAAGACCGTGTACACAAGTAACTTGCCCACTCGTATGTTTTGGTTGCCCAAATATGAGCTGCTGTCCACACAGTTTTCAATATAGGGTGAAGGCTGTCTGTTGGACTAGGCCCTTGCTGCATAGTTACCACAAACTTTTTGCCTTCTCCCCTCCTGTTTTGCTGAATTTCTTTTAGTTCAGCTTAGGACTCTGTGCACTTATCCGCTGCTAACTAGAGCTAAAGTGCTTGTGCCCACTCCTTAATATATGGTAAAATTGGCTTACACCTGATTGCAATATTTAATTTACTTGTAAGTCCCTAATAAAGTGGTATAGTCACACCCAAGGCTGGTAAATTAAATGCTACTTGTAGGCCTCCAGCACTTATTGTGCCACACACGTAAGTAGCCTCTTAAACATGTCTCAGGCTGCCATTTACAGCCAGTATGCAGTTTTAAACTGCCAGTTCTTCTTGGCAAAATAAACCCCTTGCCACGCCCAAAACTCACTTTTTATTACATATAAGTCACCCCTAAGGTAGGCCTTAGACAGCGCATAGGGTAGGGCGCACTGTGTTTCAAAATTTGGGCATGTATTTTTACGTTTATTGTGTCCTGGTAGTAAAACACTCCTAAATTTGTTTTTGACTACTGTAAGGCCTATCTCTCCCACAGGATATTATTGGGTTACCTTATTACTTTTAATAAGTGATAACGTTTGTGTGGGAGCAGGTGGAAATGTCATGTTTGATGTCTAGGGTAAAATCAGATTTGAAGCCACAATTCTAAAAATGCCACTTTTAGAAAGTTTATTGACACAATAGGGCAACCCAATTATCCCCAAGGAGTTGGGTAAAGAAAAGTTTCATACACAAAATATCCCTTGAGGAATTATTTATATTAGAAATAGGTTCTAACAATTATTCACGGTCACAGGTGTGATCCAGACAGTGAAACAAAGAAAATTATATTCAAGGATGTATTCAAATATAAATGTTTTTTACTTCATTTATATTGTATTTCATTCATTATGCATGACATCCACTTTTTTTTAACAGTATATACACAATATACAAACAGCAACACTGTCACTACCAGCACAATCCCATCCGATTCTACAATTTTGTCAGGGGATTGGTGGCAGTGTAACACCCTTTTCACCTCAAATAATATGGTCATCATATGTAACAGCCCATATACTCCAAACTTCGAATATTCAAATCACAATATAAAAAGGTTTAAATCATGGAATTCAAAGGAAATAAGGCTGTGTTGTCAACGTTTCGGTCTTTCATGGCCACATGGGTCCACAAGATCATCCTCAGGACTCAGCGTTGCACAGAAGATGACTCCTGTAAATACTAACAAAACAAACTAATCAATACATCCTGTACCAAATTGTATCACCTGCTCACAAAAAACCCCAACCAGTGGCTGACATACCAAACCGTGCACTAGTGCTAATAACACAATATTAAAAAAAAAGGAAGAACACCACAAGTGCCCAAACGTGTTTAACATCAATTAAACCTAATACTCAAAACCCAAAATTAATTCAAAACACTCTACCTTGCTTCCTTCTCATTATGTTTCAGTGAGATTCCAAAGATTCTATTTATCTATTACTAAAAACCACCAAAGAAAAAAAAAGAAAGCCTGCGGTCATTCAAAGTGATGCCACCAATAACAGACTACCATTGGAAGTGCCGAGAAAACTGAGAGAAGGTATTAGCTCTCTGTCCTTACCCGATTCCAAGGAAATCATCTCTTCTAAAAAATAGACACAAATGGCCACATGTAACTTATTAGGTATAAAACAATCAAAATCAAAAAATCAATCGAAAACAGGTCTACAACAACTGACAAAAATGACGTGTACAGCGGTTCTCCAGAGAGTTTACTTGCTCAAAATACTTTTATCCAACAACGACGTCCAACTACTCCATATGGTCTGCACATGCTGTGCCTTCGCCTACCCGACCTAAATCGATGCGATGACGCATGCACATAGTAAGTCACGTGATGTGGTGGCTAAAAAGAGTCCACCATCTTAGTTGTTAGAAGATCAAACGAGTACTGATACGAAAGAATTTTGGAAGAACTTAGAGGCAACAGTAGATGAATATCAAAGAATAAGTATTCTAAAGAAAACAGACAAACTTCAAAAAGATATAAAAAAGTATAGTAGGGAACGTACTTATCCTTACTTAAGAAAAGATTTCTATCAACAGGCTCAGAATTACACGGGAGGCTTTCAGAAACGGGCTATGTTTTCTGATAGTGCATCTTCAAGCTCAGAGGGTGATAACAACAGGGGGGGAGCATCTAATTTTGGCTTTGGGTCAGGTCCGGTAACCCCGAACCAGCCTTTTTTACAACGCAGCCTAGCACCGCAGAGAGGACGTGTTCGGAACACGAGGAGAGGATGTTCAGGAACCAGTAACGCCAGAGCTCAGACAGACCCTTAACCAATATTACGAATGGTAGCTTCGGACTCAGATTCTAGTAATAAGAATATGGAAATTTTTCTGATTTTCAATTGATCCTTACATGAACTTAGTTCAAAGGAAATCGAAGTGTTGAGTAATGGTCTGTCTTTTATACTCACATGTAGAAATGATCCATTCACGACACAGATAGAACTTTATAAATTCTTTAGAGCATTACGATTGAATACCTTTTTGCAAAAAATCCAACAAATGTTAATAGAGATACTACTGGTCTACATTGTCCTTCCACCTTCTTCCCAGCTACTAACTTAATGCCTAAATAATTACTAACTTTTGAAAATTTGATCTTAACTGAGGTTGAACAGATATTTCAAGAGCGTAAATATGTGAAGTTGAATTTCTCCAAAGTCCAACACGATACTTTGATCTCCTTAGCGAATCGCAAGGATATTATAATCAAACCCGCTGATAAAGGGGAAAGTATCGTTGTGCAAAACAAAACTGACTACGACACTGAAGTGTTGAGGCAACTACATAATCCTATGCATTATTGAAGACTATCCAAAGATCCAACAGAATGATCAAAAAGGAATTGCTGATCTTACTACCTTGGGTCGAGATGGCCTATGGCTTAGCCAAAAGAGTTTGACTATCTTAATAAAAAAGACTTTTCTATTCCGGCATTTTATATACTACCAAAAATTCATAAAGATGATAAATATCCTCCAGGAAGACCTATAGTTGCAGGCTGCCAGTCTATTCTACAACCCCTGGCAGAGTATGTAGACTACTTTATTAAACCCTTTGTTCCCCTCACTAAATCATATACTAGAGACAGCTTGGATGTGATTACACAAATTGAGGGTATGGAATTTGATGCCCAATCAGATATCCTTGTAACTATGGACATTGAAAGTCTTTACATGAATATTCTCCAAGATGAAGCATTATTAGTAATTGAACACCCCTTAGAATTAAGAACCCGACCACATAAGGTACCCACTGATTTTATCATTAACTGTGCAAAAATTGCCCTTGAACAGAACTACTTTATCTTCAATGGGGAGTTTTGTGGTTCGACCAAAGGGGTGGCAATGGGTGCAATTTTTGCCCCAGATATAGCCAATCTGTATGTTGCCTCATTTGAAAATAAGGTTATCTACAACAATAATCCCTTCAAAAATAATGTGAAAAAATATCTAAGATACATTGATGATGTTTTTCTGATTTGGCACGGGTCAGTGGATGAACTTATGGATTTCCATCTGTGGCTTAATAGACAAGATGATAATTTACAATTCACTGTTGACTATCATAATCAGTCAATGAGTTTTTTGGATCTAAACATTTGGAATGATTCAGGATTATTAGCAGTAAGCCTGTATACAAAACCTACGGCTAAGAACACGCTTTTAAAATACACGAGCTACCACCCACGCAATTTGAGGGATAATCTCCCTTTTGGACAGTTTTTGAGGATTAAACGTAACTGCACCAAAAGGGAAGATTATTTCAAGGAGGCTAAAATCCTACAGTCCAAATTAGTTATGAGGGGTTATCCTTAAAAGTAAAAGAACATTAAGAATGTGATCAAAAAAGACTAACTTGTGTGACCACTTTTGGAACAGAATCTAATAAGATAAAAAAGACCATATTAAAAAAATGGCACCTGATACAGAAAGTTGACACACAGTGGGACAAGCCGATATTTGCATTCAAATGTGGAAAAAATCTAAGAGATCATCTAGTCAGGGCTTACAATGAGTGTGAATTTAAATCATTACAACATCTTTGGGGCCTGGCACCTGTGGTGGGACATTATCCTTGTGGCCACTGTGCAGCTTGTGCTACTACATCAGTAGTAAAAACATGTATTCTCAATGATAAAATGTGGGTTTTTGAACATCACTCGAATTGTCTTTCAAAGAATGTAATTTATTACATTGAATGTCCTTGCTCACTGTACTATATAGGAAAAACAACACAAGAAGTAAAAAAAATCATATTTCAACACCAGTCACGCACACGTTGTAAAATAACTACTGCACCCCTTGTTGAACATTATATGAGTATGACTCATGCTCCGCATGAAATGAAATGGTTTGTACTAGTGGTGGTTAAATGTTCTAGACATAGACGTGATGTTGATTGCCTGCTCACAATGAGGGAGAACATGTGGATCTGGTCAGCCAAAACTGTGGAGAAAGGACTCAATCTATGTGTTGAATGGCAGACACAAGCCACTTTGTAACTTCATTGTAAAGTGGCAGTGTTAAGTTGTCTTTATATGACTTGGCGAATACTGTTATGTGCCTCCTTTCCCTCTAGCATCTATGTCTATGCCGTAGATGTTTACCATTGTTGACAATATTTTCATTATCAGTTTTTGTTCTGTACATATCTTAAATCTTTGTATCACCCTGTGTGTTGGATGCCTGGTGGTCGTGTGAAATACTCACTTTCTAATTGATTATGATGCTCGAATTTTTTTTTCTATTATTACTTTATATGAGGTATATTATGGGTCACAATACGGAGGTCCCCTTTTTAAAATGGCCACCATTTCTGATCCTGTTTCATTCTGTTCGAGATGGTCCCCTGCCGCTTTTATGGTGTATGCGGTGGATAATGTGTACTTTTTAAAATGTACAGTGAACTTTCGCATTTTGGAGAGAACCTAGTTAGTTAGGTGGTCACTTCAGAGCATTTGGTATACACTTGCGGTAATACTAAGATGGCGGACTCTTTTTAGCCGCCGCATCACGTGACTTACTATGTGCACGCATTGTTGAATCAATTTAGGTCAGGCAGGACAAGGCACAGTGTGTGCAGACCATATGGAGTAGTTGGACGGCGTTGTTGGATAAAAGTATTTTGAGTAAGTAAACACTCTGGGGAACCGCTGTACATGTCATTTTTGTCACTTGTTGTAGACCTGTTTTCAATTGATTTTTTGATTTTGATTGTTTAATACCTAATAAGTTACATGTGGCCATTTGTGTCTATTTTTTAGAAGAGATGATTTCCTTGGAATCGAGTAAGGACAGAGAGCTAATACCTTCTCTCAGTTTTCTTGGCACTTTCAATGGTAGTTCTTTATTGGTGGCATCGCTTTGAATGACTGCAGGCTTTCTTTTCTTTTCTTCAGTTGTTTTTAGTAATGGATTAATAGAAACTTTGGAATCTCACTGAAACTTAATGAGAAGGAAGCAAGGTAGAGTGTTTTCAATTAATTTTGGCGTTTGAGTATTAGGTTTAATTGATGTTAAACACGTTTGGGCACTTGTGGTGTTCTTCCCTTTTTTTGTTTATGGTGGTATTAGCACTGGTGCAGCGTTCGGTATGTCAGTCACTGGTTGGGGTTTTTTGTGAGCAGGCAATACAATTTTGTACAGGATGTATTGATTAGTTTGTTATGTTAGTATTTACAGGAGTCATCTTCTGTGCAACGCTGAGTCCTGAGGATGGTCTTGCGGACCCATGTGGCCATGAAAGACCATATTATTTGAGGTGAAAAGGGTGTTTACACTGCCACCAAACCATTGACAAAATTGTAGAATCGGATGGGATTGTGCTGGCAGTAACAGTTTGCTATTTGTATATTGTGTATACACTTTTAGAAAGTTGGCATTTTCCTGTCCTAACCATTTGGTGCCTGTTCCTGTTTCCTGGGTCACATGACTAGGTGTACTTGGCAGGCACCCTTTGGGTTTTCCTCCCCGGCAGCCACACAATAGAGGGACTGGGTGTTGGGAGGATGGGCCTACAAAGCAGGATGGGACAGAGCTGTGCACAGCCCTACTTCCAAGTCTAAGACACTTCCTCAGCTCATACACAAAGAACTTCACACTGGCCTATTGTGCCTGCAGACAGACTGGGCCCAGGACTGCTCTGCCACCTCAAGTTTGCCCTTTTCGTCTTTCAAAGACTACGCTGTTGCTGTCTTTTGGGTTTGAAACATCACATTATGACTGATATTTTCACCTAACTATAACCGTCACTTTAACCTTTGTTTTTTTCAGTGAATTTCAAAAGTTTTTCATGTAAAGTTTGATATTGTTGCCACACCTAACAATAACATTACTTTAAACTTTGCTTTTTTCACTTAATTTCTGTCTTTTTCTAAATGTAAGTTATAATATATTTTGTGTACTTAACTATAACCTTATCTTTGTTTATTTTTTTGTGAATTTTTAGATTTATTTTGTAATGTAACAAAAATGTAATTATCAAATTAATATTTATCACTTTTCAAGAGTGGGTTTTTATACTAATAATAAATGAGTTTTTTCTTGTGTACTTATTGTTTCCCATTTTACATGCTCCCGCAGGAGTATTTCAGCCAATGGAAGGCCCCAGTGGGAACGTCAAGTATGTTTTATGTCCATCTAGTTCCAGTACAAGTCTCACAAGAGCGCTGACATTTAAAAAAAAAGTTTGATTTACCATTAAAGATAAAGATTTGTTTAAGTTTGAGCCTAGAAGTATTCTAATGGGGTCAGTTAATAAGCATCTCTTGAGTCTTATTGTGTAAAAATTGCTCTCTTTTTAATTTTTACGATCCAGTGGGAGTACCCTGAGAGTCATGCAGGAGTAATGTCACATGCATGCAAGACATCTGATTTGTTGAAATAAATGTCTTGCTTCATTTATAGGGATTTCACACCCTTTCAACTTCATTTCAGGTTTGCACTTTGATGTGACTACATTTTGTGGTGGACCTTAGGCTATGTTTTTATCTTTTTTATTCTGTGGCTCGACACAGCATCAGAGTATGACAGTGAGCAGGTGTTCCAGGAGGAGGAGACCTCTCACCAGCCCACAAAAGAATCCTTTATGTGACAATTCTTTAGCATTCCAGAAAGAATGAAGGTGTCAATTATGTTTGTAACTTGCAACATTTGCAAGAAAGACTTTTCCACAGGCAGTGACATAAAATATAGTTATGACATCATAGGAATATGGAGGCACATAAGATCTACGCATCCAGTCCACCTGGTTCATACAGAGCCAGAGCAGCTGATGCTGAGGCCTCCACTTCCACAAACGGAGCCTCTGCAAAGACCTCTCTACAGGGGGAAGGTTGTGCATATTAGGGACTTGCCCACGTAATGGTTTTGGGTGTGTTAAGGACCGGCCTCTCTGTGAAGACCAGTGTGGAGGGTGAAGGCGGTGGGTAGCGGGTAGTCCCCTATGTGATAGGGCCTAGGAGTGGTGAGGGATGGACCTCTACATCAAGAGGTCTCTACAGTGAAAAAGGTGTGTGTAGTAGGTGCTTGTCCACATAATGAGGCTTGGATGTGTTGATGGTCTGGCCTCTCCTTGAAGACCTCTGTACAAGCTGAATTGTGTGCGTTTCAGAAGCTTGGTCACCTAATGAGGCTTGGTTGCCTGGAGAGGACATGCTCTTTGGCAACACTTTTGTATATAGTGAAAGGTGAGCCTAGTAGGGGCTTGGCAGCTACTGAGGCTTAGGTGTCTGGAGGCAAGGGATATTTGTAGTAGGGCCTTGGCCACCAAATATATGTTTGGATGTTCCGAGGTAATGGGCTCTCCATCAAGTCTTCTTTACATGGTGAAGGGTGTGTGTAGTAGTGGCTTGGCCACCTAATGGGCCTTGAGTGTCTTGTGGGAGTGCTCTCTCCATCAAGACTTCTGTACTTAGTGAGGGGTGTGCATACTAGTGGCTTGGCCCCCTAATAGGGCTTGGGTGTCTGGAACGAGTAGGCCTTCTGTGAAGATTTCTATACAAGTTGAAGGAGGTGCATAGGAAGGGCTTCACCAACTAATTGGGCTTGAGTGTGTGGAGACAAAGTATGTGCATATTAGGGCCTTGGCCAGCTAATGAATCTTGTATGTCTGGAGAGAGTGGACTCTCCATGAAGAACTCTGTATAAGGCAAAGGGTTTGCTTAGTATGGGCTTGGCCACCTAATGGGCCTTGATTGTCTGGAGGGAGTGGTCTCTCCATCAAGACGTCAGTACTAAGTGAGGGGTGTGCATACTATGGGCTGGCCACCTAAGAGGGCTTGAGTGTCTGGAGCAGGTAGGCTCACTGTAGATATTTTTGTACAAGTTTGAGGATGTGCATAGGTAGGGCTTCACCACCTTACTGGGCTTGAGTGTGTGGAGGCGAAGGATGTGTGTATTAGGGCCTTGGCCACCTAATGGGACTTGAGTGTCTGGAGGAAGTGGTATATCCATCAAGACATCTGTACTAGGCAAAGGCTCTGCGTGGTAGAGTCTTGGCCAACTAATGAAGCTTGGGTGTCTAGAGGAAGTGAGCTCGCTGACAAGACATCTGCACAAGGCAAAGGGCATGTGCAGTAGGGGCTTGGTCACCTAATGGGGCTTGGGTATCTGGAGTGAGTGGGCTTCACTTTAAAGACTTCTATACTAGGTGAAGGGTGTGCATAGTAGGGGCCTGGCCACCTAATGGAACTTGAGTGTCTGGAGGGAGTAGGCTCTCCACCACTTCTGCTCAAAAGATTTATTTTGATTATGTTTTTTGATCCCTGGAGCAAGCAGGAGATGCGCCATGTGCTCTTGCAGCAGTCCCACAGAGCTACATGGGTTGGTGAGACTCCTGCAGGATCACGGCAACACTAAAATAAGTTTTTTATTTAAATGTAAGTCAAGGAGGGGTCCCTCTGGGACACCCCACCAGGTTCGGTGTCAGGTTTCCACTACCCTGCCCCCTTATATCTCATTTTAAACAATTTTCAGGACATGGGGACCGAGTCCACGTGTCCTGTAGTGGCAGATGCAACATTTTTGTTCATGTTGTGACCAGCGAATCAGTTTCCTTGCTTCCACAGATCCATTGTGATTCTGTAGGAGCCAGACAGCCAACGGAAAAAAAACATTGTGTCCAATCAAAATGCTCACTGAACTAGAACTGGCTAATTTCAGTGATTTTTTTTTTGTACCTTTTTAACTCATTTGAGCACCTAACTATTACATTACTTTAACCTTTGTTTTTTCAGTGGATTTTTAGAGCTAAGATCTTATTACCATACCTAGCTGTAATGTAACTTTAACCTCCGTTTTTTTCTCTGAATTTCAGGGTTTTTTTTACTGTTAGGAAAGATCTTATTGCCATACCTCACTATAGAGCATATTTACAAGGGGATTGCGCTACCTGAACGTCACTTTTTTTGATGTTCCGGTGGCGCAGTGCACTGCACCATATTTACAAAGCAGCATTAAGCCACTTTGCATGGCTTAATGCCGCTTTGTAAATATGGCACCCTTTCACGCAGTTATTTGCATGAAAGGGGAGTGCAATGGGTGTTGCTATGGGCTTTCCACTGCAACACCCATTGCTTTTTGATACTGCCCCAGATTTACAAGGATCTGTAAATCTGAGGCAGTGCCAAAAACTAATGCCATGCAAGAGCAGGTGTTAGATTGGTGCAAAGAGAAGAAATACTTGTATTTCTCCTCGTTTTTGCTTTTTCTATTTGTGCAGCATTCTGCAGCACACATACAAAGAGCAAAAAACCATTAATTATTGTTTTTGTGCAGGAAGGTGTTCCTTCCTGCACAAAACCAATCATTAAATCATTACGATTTGCTACTTCTATGTGTGCTGTAAAATGCACCACACATAGAAGTAGCAAATCGCCATTATTGATTGTTTATGTGCTGGAAGGGACAACTTCCTGCACATAAACAATCATCCCTGCAACACAGGCGCCCTTGCATTATGGTGCACGGGTGTCTGTGTTGGCGCTAGGTAGCTATTTGTAGCGACAGTGCAAGGGAAAACACAGGGGTGCGCCGTATTCTTGTAAATACGGTGCATCCCTGCATTGTTTGAATGACGCATCGCGGCGCTGAAAAATTTGCCGCTGCCCCATTTCCTTGTACATATGCCCCAATAACGTCTATTTAACCTTTGTTTATTTCATGATTTTCTTGGTTTGTATTTTAGCATATTCAGCCAACATGCCCACTGCTGCACCCTTCAGCCATTCGCAACACTGGATTAGCACAGGCCAACCCCCTGCTGGTGGCCAATCCACTGTATCCTGCCCTCTGCAGTCAGCCTGCTGCCTCTTCCCCGCTCCCTTTCTGCTTGCCCTCCATTCTCGATCTGCATGCCCCTGCCCCCTTCTGCCTGCTCTCCGTGTGCATCTTGCTGCTCCTACCCCTCCTTCAGGCACTGCAGGGCACATTCTGCTGCCACTGACCCTTCTGCCTGCCCTGCGTGGGCAGCTTGCTGTCCTTGCCTCCCTCCCCCACTTCATTTTCTGTGTGCATGCACCTGTCTCTCTCTCTCCTGCTGTCCATGATCCTTTGGGCTACCACTGCCACCCCCACCTGTGTGGTCCATTGTGCTGACTCTGCCCCTACTGCCTACCCTGTGTGGTCAACTTGCTGCCCCTGTCTCCTCCACCTGCTCTCCAGTGTCTGAGTCCATGCCAAATACTCCCTCCCTCTCGCCCACCATTGTCCATTGTGGTGCCACAGCCCCTCCCACCTGCCCCCATGGTCTGCTGTACTACCACTCCCCATCCCCCTTGACCTGCATAGTCCGTTATGCTGCCACTACCCTACTGCTTGTCCTGTGAGGTCAGTTTGTTGCCCTTGCTCCCTTCCAGTGTCTGAGTCCATGCCCCTATCTCCTCCCTCCTGCCCTCCATGGCCTTTGGTTCTGGCACTGCCCTCCCGCTTGCCCTGCATGGCCAGCTTGCTGCCCTTGCCTCCCTTCTGATGCCTTTGGTTGTCTGTGTGAATGCCTCTGCCCCCTCACTCCTGCTTTCAAACGTCCATCATGCTGCCACTGCTACTCCCACCTTTCCTGCGTGATCAGCTTTTGGCCACTGCTCAACTCCACTGCCTTCCGTTTTCATTGTGTGTTCTCCTGGCACAACCCTCTTGCCCTCCAAAGTTTGCTGGCACTACCTCTGCCGCCTGGCCTGTATGGTCAGCTTGAGATGTATGACATTAAAACAAATGCCTGTGCCATGCATGCCTTTACCATGCATCCTTTACCTTGCATTGCCTTTACTGCACAAGTCTTTACCACACATATGCCTTTTTCCATGCATGCCTTTACAATGAAATGGTAAGTATATATCAGGTAAGTGAAACCCCTATTTTTTATTATCTACTGGCGGTCGCCAGTAGATAGTTATAGTTAGGACCTATTATCCATAGGAAATTCGTAACATTCTATTCCCAATAACTTTGGCGTCGTTTGATGAATCATCGCGAAATTTTCAAAACTAGTGGGCGCTCCGGTCCGCTCCTGTCTTGAAAGTTTCGGGGTGATTCATCAAGCGGGGGCCGAGAAAAAAGGGGGGTCCCAAAACGTGTTTTCTCCATGTTAATTCCCATAGGAAATTTTAGACACAGCTACAGCCCGAACTGCTGAACGGAATTACACCAAATTTTGCAAAAAGGTAGTGCTTGGTTCAGAAAGCGACCTTTTTTTTAAATGATGTAAATCCGTTCAGTAGTTGTGGAGAAATTCAAAAAATAAGAGTGAACAAATCAATTTCCCATAGGAAAATGTATGCAAGGCTACAGCCAAAACTGCTGAACGGAATTACACCAAATTTGGCACAAAGGTTGTGCTTGGTTCAGAAAGCACGCTTTTTAAAAATGGTGTAAATCCGTTCAGTAGTTGCTGAGAAAATCCAAAATAAAAGTTTCGATATCTATGGCCACGGTGGATCCGCGCACCCTCCCGATCACGAGCTGCATGCTAATTGGCTGTCAACACTCCAAACCAGGAAGTGTTGGCAGCCATCTTGTGCCTCGGTAGAACCGAGGCACAAGAAATTAGTAAAACAAGTGCGCAAAACGCAAAAAGGGGGCAGGGTAGAAACACCCTGACCCCCTAGGCCTGCTCAGGGGGTCCCACAAGGACCCCCAGGGCCCCCAAATTATTATTATTTTTTTTAAATCGGCAGGATGCGCTTAGGGTGCGCGGATCCCGCCAAAAAAAAAAAAAAGGAAGCGCGGTCTCCCGCGCTTTGTGGTTAATTGGCCCCCGGGTGGGCCAAGTCCCGGGGGCATGGGGGGTTAATTTAATAATATGGGGGGGTTTCTAAGGCCCCCCAAGCCCCGGGGACCACCACCCCCCCGGTGCTTTAAAAAAATAATGGTGCGGGAGGGCTCTCGGCCCTCCCGCAGCCCCGGGGACCGCCACCCGCCGGGGCTTCTTTTAAAAAAAATAATATACCTGTGTGGGGGGGCTCGAGCCCCCCCACACGCCCCGGGGACCGCCACCTCCCTGGGGCACTAAAAAAAAATGCTAATTTGGGGGTCCGGAACGGACCCCCGGGACCACCACCTCCCGGGGGCTGTGCATGTGAAGGGAGGGAGGCCGCGCGGCCCCCCTCCTGGAGCCCTTGATGGCCCTGGGGACTGCCACCCCCCAGGGCCGGCTCCTGCAGTGTCCCGGGGTGCCTACCCCTGGGGACACTGTAGTTTGCTATGACAGGACGGGAGCCGTGCGGCTCCCGTCCTGTCATAGCAAACTGCTTTGGTTTTTGGAACAGAGAGCAGGAAACCTGCTCTCTCTTCCAGAAACCAAAGCAGATTGCTTTTCCACACGGGGAGCTGCATCTTAGCCAACGGAGAGGGCCAGCCCGGGGGATGGGGTCCCCGGGGCTAGTAGTGGCCCGGGAGGGGGTCCACGCGGCCCCCTCCCCAAAATTAAAACATTTAAAAAATAAATAAATAAAGGCCACCCCGGGGGATGGGGTCCCCGGGGCCAGTAGAGGCCTCAGGAGGGGGGCCACGCAGCCCCCCTCCATAAACAAAAATATATATTTGGCCATGCCCCGGGGGATGGGAACCCCGGGGCCGGAATTGGCCACGGGAGGGGGGCCCACGCGGCCCCCTACCCGTTAATTTTTTTTTTTTTATTAAAAAAGGGGTCAGGCCCTGGGGGATGGGGTCCCCAGGGCCCAAAAAAAGTAAAAAGAAGAGGGGCCACACAGCCCCCCTTCCAAAAAAAAAAAAACCCAAAAAACACGCGATTGTGCAGAGGCTCCGCCCCCTCCCAGCAACACTCTGCAAACGCACCCTGTGTCGCGTTTTAAGTTGGGAAATGAATTCCCCTTCAATACTGGGGGCCCCTGGGGGCCAACTAGCCCACCAGGAACCTCCAGTATGCGCCAGGGGGCTGCGTTGCAGAGAGGTGGTCCAGGCCACGCCCCTTTTTACACCTCTCTGCAACGCAGCTCTGTGGCGCTTACTGGAGATACCTGGTGGGCTAGTTGGACCCCAGGGACCCTCAGGATTCAAGGGGACTTAATCCCCCAACTTAAAACACGCCACGGGCGCGTTTGCACAGTGGTGAAGGGAGGCGGGGCTTCAGGTGACATGTGTGCAAACAGGCCCGTGGCGCGTTTTAAGATGGGGAATTAAATCCCCTTCAATCCTGAGGGCCCCTGGGGGCCAACTAGCCCACCAGGTACCTCCAGTAAGCACCACGGAGCTGCGTTGCAGAGTGTTGTAAACAGGGGCGTGGCCTCTGAACACCTCTCTACAACGCAGCTCTCTGGCGCATACTGGAGGTATCTGGTGGGCTAGTTGGCCCCTAGGGTCCCTCGGGATTGAGGAGGAATTAATTCTCCAACTTAAAACGTGCCACAGGGCGTGTTTGCAGACATGTCACCTCAGGCCCCACCCCTTCCTTCACCATTGTGCAAATATTCCTCTAAAATCAGCCGAACAACGAATTCCGATTTACTCACCTGTTATCAGGAGAGACCTCAGTGCTGCATCTTTGAGCCCAGTACTGATCCTGAAAAGTAATTCTAACCGTACTTACCAGTAACTTGAATTTCCTTCCATAGGCTAACATTGACTGGTTTCACTTGGAAATTCTTCTAAGTGTGGAGTTTTGGAACTTTATAATATTCCTCTAAAATCAGCCGAACTACGAATTCTGATTTACTCACCTGTTATCAGGAGAGACCTCAGTGCTGCATCTTTGAGCCCAGTACTGATCCTGAAAAGTAATTTTAACCGTACTTACCAGTAACTTGTATTTCCTTCCATAGGAATCCATTGTCTGGTTTTCAGCAGAAAAGTTTCAAAGTGTCGATTTTCACAAACTACAAATATTCCTTAAAAATCGCCTGTATGACTTAAACGCATTCTTTCAACTGTTTACAGGAGATGCACCAGTGCTGGATCCAGGATCCACCACTGAGTAAGAAAAAGTAACGATAACACTATTTACCTGCTAAGTGAATTTCCTCCCATAGGATAACATTGGTGATTCTATGTGAAAAAGTTTCCAAGTGTCAACTTTTAAAATACAATAATATTCCTTAAAAATCACTACTGTAACCAAAACGCTTTTACTCAACTGTTTACAGGAGATGTCCCAGGAGTGAATCTAGGATCCAGTCCTGTGGTTAGAAAAGTAATCCATAAAGTAACTAATTGCATTTAACTAGAATTTCACATTGAGCTCAATGTTGCATTGTGTTTGAAATTGTGTTGCCCATTGCAACAACTGTAACTACTGTACTTAAAAGTCTATAGCCTATTTGCAAAGTATTTAAACTAAAGTAATTCATTCTGAGAAAGTATATTTTGTAATGTCATGTATAATGTAATTACAATGTAATTTAAAAAATAAAATATCTAAAAATAAATAGTTTAAAAAAATGTAGTAAATCAGTATCAAAAAAATAAATATAACAATTAATACATTTAGAAATTGTCATTTACAAAACCTTTGAAATTCACTGAAAAAACCATAGGTTTCAGACATGTTATAGTTAGGAATTAGCATTTAAAAAACCTTTGAAATTCACTGAAAAAACCATAGGTTTCAGGCACGTTATAGTTAGAAATTAGCATTTAAAAAACCTTACAAATTCACTGAAAAAACCATAGGTTTTAGGGACAGTTATAGTTAGTTGGACATTGCACTCGTACAAAACCCGTGAAATTCCCCCGTTATAGTTAGTTCAGCTAACTATAACTCGCGCCCCGCAATGCACTGCTGATGACGTCACATATTACATCACTCATGACATGGTCAGTGACATCACTGATGACATCACTGATGACATCTCAAATGACATCACTGATGACATCACTGATGACATCATCCACGTGATAATCTGATGCACCTCCTCACACCCTAATATAACCTTTGATACACCCACTCTAAATTACAGACTGCCATTCGCAAAACCATAGACACTCCAACACCAATAACTACATACCCATTCACTGATTCTCAGGTCTACACACACACATCCACTCACTCACCCGTACAGTCACTCATACTTACGGTCACTCAGTACAGGACTATCATATGCACTCATACTCCTATATAGACACTCAAACACCGCCACTCATCCATAGAGGTACTCACACACCTAGTCAGTCATGCAAATAATTAAACACACTGCCATTTACTCACCTATACAGTTATACACACACCAGCTCACTTACTCATACAAATACTCGCACATTCTTACGCTCTTATACAATCACTGATACAAGCACACACTCATCCATACAGTCACTCTCACAATAACACACTCTCGCTTATAGCTATTTATATACTCCAACACACATATATACTGCCTTTCACATATGTAGTTACTCACACATGTACCACTGGGACATACGTTCACTCACTAACACACTCTTACACATACTTACTCACCCATACAGTCTATCACAGATGCACTCTTGAAACCATCCACCCAGTGAATCACCCACTCACACATCTATGCACAGAGTCGCACACACCCCACCCACACAAACACTCAGGCACCCATACAGATACTCAGACAACCAATCAATAACTCATATAGACACTCATGTAGCTATTCACAAACCCATGCACCACTTACACAGCAACAGACAGACGGATACAGACATTCACCCAGTTTAGTCACTAACCCATGCATTCAGTAAGATACGTTTAATCACTCACTTATAGAGTTAGTCATGCACCTACTAAATCATCCATACAGACACTTATACACCCACTCATTCTTCAATACGCCTTTCCCTATATATAGTAAAAATATTTAAACTTTACAGAAACACACAGTCACTGGATGATGTCATCAATGATGTCATTTGAGATGTCATCAGTGATGTCATCAGTGATGTCACTGACCATGTCATGAGTGATGTAATATGTGACGTCATCAGCAGTGCATTGCGGAGGCGCAGGTTATAGTTAGCTGAACTAACTATAACGGGGGAATTTCACGGGTTTTGTACGAGTGCAATGTCCAACTAACTATAACTGTCCCTAAAACCTATGGTTTTTTCAGTGAATATATATATAGACACACACACACTCTCTCTCTCTCTCTCTCTCTCACACACACACACACACACACACACACATTTCAAAAGTTTGTAATTGATGTGCCTTTCAGGAGTATGGATGATGTCATTGTTATTACAACCAGGCCTGTAGCCCGGAGTATTTGTCTCAGAGGCATGGTCCTAGTAATGACAACATGAAGTCAAATGATCGTTCTCAGGAGAATGCAAGACTAAGTTGGATGCGTCAAGCTTGTAACAGTTTCAAGGGGCCTCAATGAGTACCTGTTTACGTAAAGGGGTATAAAGCCATTGAACTGCCCTGTGCGGATGACCTGCTAACAAAATATGAACAATTAGAAGGTCTAAGATCAGACTGTCTCCTGTTACGTAATAGTGATAATGTTGAACCTATAGAGCACAACACAGATACATCTTTAGGCTGAATTCCTCCACTTGCAACGGGGAGATTAGGGTAAAGCAGAAGAATTCCCATCATTCTGAATACCTCAAAGCATAGTGACAATTTATGTTTGATCCAACTTTAATACCACAGGCTCACACCACTTCTCATGTCATTCTCAATACTGAGGTTAAGGCCTTAAGGATCAATCTGCTCTTAAAGTCTTCCTTTAATAAATAGAAAGCAATAAAACAGATGATGACCAAATACATCCAAGGCATGCTTATGCAAATGACCTGGAAACCCAATGAAGAACACCCTGCTGGGTCAAGTGAAATGTCAGAAGAGCTGCAGATCAACAAGGCTTGCCTCACAATATAGGGCGCTCAAAAATATAGGAATATGTAGGAGGGAAGGAATTTGGCCAAGCCATTAAGTATTTACAGGATAGAGCAAAGATAATTTATCTAATGCTATACATCAAGAAGTACTATATTCAGAACATGCATATCATAACCTTGGTATGCCTGCAGGGAGACAGGAATCTACTAGGTCCCTTTTGGAGATGTAATAGCCATGCCTTCTCCTGTGGTCCAACTAGTCAGTGGTCTTTAAAACACTCCCATCTCGTGACATTAAAAGTGGCCCAGGACAAGAAGTCAGAAAACGTCAGGGAGATATAGAGGGAGACAGGCAGATGAACAAACAGTAAGGGAAGAGAAAGGCTGGGAGTGACAAAATCATAGGAAGAGAGGGAGAGATGGGAAGAGAGATGGTGAGAGGCAGAGAGAGTGTTTTAGAGAGAGAGAGAGAGAAACCAGGATATAAAGGCAGGGAAAGACAAAAAGACGAAGAGATGGAGAAAGATAGAAGAGAGCGAAAGCATGGGCAGACTAATACAGTATGGTAGTGCTATACAGCAGGGGAAACACTGACAAACAGAGAACTAGAGAGCAAAACAATGAGAGAGAAAGGGAGAGACAGGAAAACATCTGGAGAACGATAAAGATGTGGAGTGACAGAGAAAGGCATTGAGGTAGCAAGAGACGGAAGATTGAGAAATACTACAGATACCTAAAAATAGAAAAATTAGACACGACATAGAAAGATAGAGGGAGATAGGAATAGCCAGAGAAAGAGACAACAAGAGAAAGAAAGATGGAGGCATAGAAAGACGTGGATAGAGACAGTGACAGCGACACAAATGCAGGAGAGGCAGGAAAAGACAGGGAAAGATGGAAGAGAGAGACAAGGATAGACAGAAAGTAAGAGAGGGGGAGACAGAAAGTGGGATGAATAGACAGAAAGACAGATATAGACAAAGAAGGTCAGGGAGAGAGAAAGACAGAGTGACCTTCGCAAAAAGATGAAGAAACGTCTGTATCTGTCTCTGTTTTCCTCTAGTTAGCCAACTATATATAATCAATCTACCTATCTCTATCTGTCTGTCTCTTTTTTCATCTATCTCCATCTGTTTCTACCTGTCTCTGTCCATCTTTCTTTACCTAACTGTTTCTATCTGTCTTGATGCATTTATCTATATTTAGCGGTCTGTCAGTCTATCTATCTATCTATCTATCTGTCTGTCTGTCTGTCTGTCTGTCTGTCTGTCTGTCTGTCTGTCTGTCTTTCTGTCTGTCTTTCTGTCTGTCTGTCTGTCTATCTATCTTCATATGAGTGTTATATGTTTAGGCGCATTTATTGCACAAAATATAGTAGTATAATAACCCATATTACGCAGAATACCTTGAAGTATTATGCGAGGTCATAAGCAGTATGTGGTGGGAGTACAAGTTATAGTTAGCTTAGTAACTTATAACTTTTCAATTTCAGTTTGTTTGTTTTTTAACATTAGGGTTTACCTTAATTCAATACCTACCTATCTATAATGTAACCTTAACCTTTGTTTTTTCAGTTAATTCCTGGTATGTTTTGATGATATTCAGCCAATGTCCCCGTAGGTATAACCAAAGGCTTGCCCAGTGGGGGCTTTGGCCACAGGGCCTGGACCCTGGCTAGGCCTTGCACCCAACCCCACCGAGGCTGGCCAGCTCCTGCTGCAGCCAGCCAACCCGCACTGTGCACAGCCTTTGACCATGTGCCATGGGGGGAGTTGGCTGCAGGGCCTGTCCTCTTGCCAGACCTTGCACCCACCCCGAAGATGTCCAAACCACATTTTCTTTTCAATTTTGTGCATTTTTTGTAGGTACCAACCATGTAAGCTTCCACCCCATGGTACTGCTGCACCATGCAGGCTTCCTCGGTGAAGCTTGCACAGTACGGCGGTACCATGGTGGTTAAGCTGGAGCGGTGGCTAGATTTTTGGCCCAGGCAGTCCTTCAGGGTACCCCCCACAAGTGCTTGGAGGTCAGGGTGTCCCAACCCTGCCCACTTATACCCTATCTTCAAAACTTTTTCAGGACACTGGGACCGAGCCCCTTACACCTGTAATGGCAGCCACAGCATTTTGTTCAGAGTTGCAGCCATCCAATCAGATCACTCTGTCCTGTGGGCTTGTGACCAAAATGCCCAACAAGAAAAAAAGCTCCCTCGGCCAATCAGAAGGCTCTATCTTTTTTATTTTTAGCACAGTGGGATTCCCACAGGACCAACCATCCAGAGATACCTAACTTTTTAACCACTTCAAGCCCAACCTACATACCTCTTTAAATGCCAATTTTTCGAAAATGGCTGAATGGATTTACACCAAATCACAAGAAGCACATTTTCTGTGGAAAGCTCTAACTTACTGTCAAATTTCGTATAACTCTGTTCAGTCATTTTCTCTGTATCACAGAGCAAAGTTTCCTGTGGAAATGAACATGAGAAATAGCACTTTTGAGACCCCCTTTTTCTTGGCCCCCACTTGACAGAGTGGCTTGAAACTTTCCATGAAGGAGCTAACGTGGATCAACTTTTATTTGGAAAGTTTTGTACAGATTCATCAGACAGCACCAAAGTTATGAGCAAAACAAAAAATGTATTTCCTATGCCAACCCGGCCTAACTACACAGTGGTGACTGATAGATAAATTCACCTAGACCATATAGGCCCTGTATTGCTTCCCCTTCCATGCCACATCTTCCCCTTCCGTCTGCCATCCTTACTATGACAAGACTGTATCAGCCTCCTGCTCACATTTATCCTATGGATGTGGAAGGTTTGTGCAGAATTTTGCCCTGCCCAACCAGGTTTGCACAAATATTCCCTGATCCATAGAATTTAAGTCGTAATATGCAGATTTAGCTGCAGAATGACCTTTCAGAATTATAAGTTCCAGCCTCCCAGTATCTCCCCCTCTAATTCTGCCCTACTCATAATTGGGTTCATGGTGGTAGTTGCTATTCTGCAGTCGATATTGTTGCATGCCAATATTTTGTACCTCGATATTCTTAAATACTGCCATTGCCGGAGGCTTCAATGGAGTACGCCTTGGGATTAGCTTCTGCGTAATGTTAACAAATAGTAAAAAAAGTAATACTTAATCCTTCATCGACGACACAAGGATTGAACCTGTACGCAAACCTATCATCAGTTCTCTCAGCATCACAGATAGCTTTGACTTGTCTTCCAGATCATTCCAGACAGTTTTCAATTGCTGTCCATTCAGGATGTATCTCTGCACATACACTAGTGGCAGAGGTTGAAACCCTCATCTAGCCACCTCACAATGTGGAAAGAAGTGGGTAAATACATGTTTAAAGGCTTGTGTTGCTCAAGATTCATGTTTAAAACAACCAAAAGTGCCCAAAACAATTTTAACATTGTTCGCATTGACTGTACACAATTTTGTTTGCAAAATATATTCACCATACGGGGGCCTCAAGTACAAAAGGGTTTTAGCATTGACAAACTCTACGAATTGGTAAATCAAAGGATCTGCAAATGATGAAATACCTTTTCCTATGTACGAAAAACATTTAGGGGCAGATTTACAAGCCCCTTGCGCCTCCTTGCGCAGCCATTGCATCACTTTTTTTGACGCAACAGCGACGCAAACAATGCAGCCAACTTACAACGTGACGCATCTAGGGAGATGCGTCACTTTGTAAACCCCTGCGTCACATTATCCCTGCATCAGGTATGATGTATGCAGGGTGGGCGTTCCCACGCAAAAAGCCCTGTAGAACTGGCTCAGTGAAATTTACAACATTTCACTGCGTCACTCTACGCCAGAGGTCTTCAAACTTTTTTAGGTTAAGCCCCCCTACCTGAATTTTTTTAGACGTCGGGGCCCCCCACCACCTGACAAAAATTTCTGGAACCTGATACACTACATAATCGACCCGCCATCTGCATATCCCAGGCCATATCCGGCAAATAATGTTAAACACAGTAAGATTGTTTAACAAAATGCAGGTTTGTGAATGGGTGTGGATAAATGACAGAGGCTTATTACACATTAATCAATTTTATACATAGTTGCGTAGGACCCAGCAACTGTTCACTCGAGATTAAAGCAATTTCACCCTCCCATTCACTTAGGATGGCAAAGAGGAATCTACGCCTGACTTGAAGGTAAGGAGTTGGTGATTGATTGGCGCAGCATGCATGGCTGGGCATGTGATATTGGATACTTCTAAGTGTCATATGTAGGTAAATGACTTGATACTGATAATTTTGCATATAGTAACATAACAAAACGGCCAAGAAGTGTGTTTCACACTGTCTATGACGCATGGCTGACATGATAGAAACAAACTAGATTATGTGTGGTATGTGCATTTAACAAAAGTAAGCAACTCACTTTAATAAACAAGGGCACATGACAATGGTGACCTGAACATTTTAGAAAAACACTAGTGATTTTTCAACAACAATTCCAGTGTGCCAACATATAACACAACATTAAAATATATATATATATATACATATATTTTAATATAATTAACACATATTTACATTAAATACATTCCTTCAACTGCACATTTTACAGGACAACATATAATACAGGCAACATGGACATAAAAAACGAATGAAACATGAGACGGGGCACTACAAACCTTTCAATCTACGGATACAAGATTATTTATGTGTTAAGACTTACCACCTTTCTCTTACTCATGAGCTACCATCTGAGCATAGAGGTCCTACCAAGCTGTTCTCAGGATCCGTCTGTGCAAGGTTCAGGACCTGGGGTACTGTCAATGAGACTTGAAGAATATCCACAGCCCTTCCGGTTCCCTCAGGCATCTCCAGTGCAGAGATACTCCCTGTGCTTTCTGCACTCCCAGGCTCTGAGCATGAATACCCACTGCACTGCAACTGGTGGCAATATCCAACCAGATTCAATCTGTGCTGAAATATTTAGCTTGGTTTCTAGTCTCCCATAGTATTCTTTTCTCCATCCTCTGTAATTTGCTCGATTTCCAGAACAAAAAGTGCAGAAGTCTAGAGGAGGATGGTGCAGTGGTTCCCATTTTTCATTTTGTCACAATTACATCAAAGACGGTTGTAGCAAGGAAGCGGTTATGTCCAGGTTCCTGGTCTGTTAATGTATAATTGTGGAGGCTGGCTTCCATGAAATCACTGAGTGGACTGCCCCAGACATCGACATAGGAATTTCAGGTATGGCCATGATTGAGTTTATTGTTATCATTATGAAAAAGTAGCAATGATTGTTTGGAATTTTACATAGACTAACATTCGGCCCATTGCAATCCATTATAAAATATTGCACAAGATTTTAAAATCTTGGTGGCCGTTTTGAAGGTAGAGGCTATATAATCGAAGCCAGTGTTTCCTAAACTGTGGGTGGTGATGCACTGGTGGGCCGAAAGTCCAAGCAATAAATAAATTTGCCTTAAAAAAACTGTATTTATCTTGTCTCATTTGCTGCGCTTCAAAGACAGAGACCAAATGTCAGGCTGTGTCTGACGTCAAATTTCTGCTTATTTTTTGACATGGGAATTGGTATTTACAAACTCTTTTCACTCAATCTATTTTGGGTACAGTGAGTGTCAAATGAAAGGCAGGAGGATGTCATTTTTTGAAACGCACAACAAATTGTCTATTACATAATGTACATCTTCAGCAGTTGGGAAAACAAAAATGAAGCACATTTGTTTGTAATTCTGAAGCCAAGGCATGCGGAAAGACAGCAGCTGTGCGACTGGAAAAGCACTGGATATGCAGACATGCAACCAGTGATCGGTACAAGTTTGGTCTCTTGTTTGTTGTTTTATAAATCCCCTTCCACTACAACCGAGAAGACTTAAACTGGAGAGTTGAAGACGCTTTCTCAGATTCAGGGCAGGTAGCAGGAAGACATATACAGTGGGTTTCCAGATTGGGGAAGAGCCAGGAAAGGGAATGCAATTCTTGATGCTGAGGCATTTGAACCTTCAATTCTGAAGGATGAGAGAACTCAAAGTTTCCATCTTATTAAAGAAAATCTAGAGGAAAACAGAGCTTTCTAGCAGGTCGGCAAGCAGCTGCAGTAGTCGTCTTTACACTGCTTGGCTGTATAAAAATGTAAGTATGAAAAGACAAGACATGAAGTATAGTGCAGCAGCTGTTCTCAACAGCCTGACTCAGCTCGGTACACACAATTCGAGGAGTGCAGCAGCGGTCCTTAACAGCCTGCACCCAAGAGCTTAGGGAGCTGCCCTCGGCTCTCTACACACAACTCCAGGAGTGCAGCGCCTGCCCTCCACAGCCCAAACTAGCTCTGTGCACACAACTCCAGGAGTGTCCTCAACGGCCTGCATTAGCCGAGAGCAGTACTCGGCTCTTCGCACACAGCTCAGGAGCCGTAAGAGTTCCCCTTTGTACTGTGCCCCATCTGAGAGCTATTTTCAGTAGTGCATTTATTGTACATTATTGTCAGGTCTAATTTACTTTAACGACTATCGGGCCATTCCCTGAAACAAATAGTGGGGAGGCTAAATAGCATCAGCAAAACCCCATGATTTCACAGGACGTGATGTGTGATTCGTTGGCAGACAATGTACACATGCAAAAAGCAGTTCAAATAAGATACTCGCAGGTGATTTTTAATAAAAATTAATTGTATTAGCTATACTCCCCCCGAAAGGCCTCAGCTGCAGTGGGAGGCACGGAGTCTCCTGTGCTGTGAAACTGAAAGTGAACAGACTTCTTTTAGGCAAGCAGACGCCCTGGGAAGGACTGTCTGTTAGCTCTCACTTACCTGTGGTGATGTAAAATGTTCCGAGGCGAGATCCTTCACAGCGAGGCGGCAGGCAAAGGACAGCAACCAAAAAAGAAAAGGCAGCAAGCACGAGGCAAACGGCAGGAGTGAAGAATCGCCACACTGCCAAAAGGTAGTAGTATGCAGGAGCTTTATGAACGCAAAATTTCGCGGCACTTCCTGCCATCTATAAAGCTGTCCCCCTCATTGGTGGAACGTCAGTGGTGACGTTACTATGTGCTGATTGGCTGCTGTTCTCTAATCCAAAAGCCCCATTTGAAAAGGGTGAAGAAATACCGGAAGCGAACGTACTTGCGACGTTAGACAGTGGTAAACAAAGGTGAGATTTTAGGGTGGAGTGCGCGCGCTCCCACAGATTGAAGAACACTGCTCTACACCTTCACTGCGTCAAAATCCCTATGCCTGCTCAGACCAGGTGTAAGGAATGACGCAGGGCTTTTTGAATGGGACTCACCTATCTGTTGTGGCGCATTGCTGGAGTTGCATCACTTTCATGAGCAACTCCAGCAATGCGTCACTTTGGGCCAACAGATGCGTCAGAATTTCTGATGCATCTGTTAATCCTTGTACCATGGAGCACTGTATTGTAAATACAGCGCATTCACGGTGGCCCAAAGACATTTGGCACTGGCACTGGGAAACTGACGCATCTATGCAGATGAATCAGTTCCTTGTAAATCTACCCCTTAGAGATCTAGAAAAGTGTTTCCAAATTGCAAAATGTACTGAGAAATGGATATTGTCTCTGTATTTGGTAACAATGCGTTGTAGGTGCCCCTTCCAAATACCAAACTGATATGCAATGTGTTAGTGTTTTGTGACAGAAATCCGACTGCAAAACATAGAAAAGTTATGGATACCTCAAAGGGGACACGCGCAACACCGGCACCACCAGCAACTTTCTGACGGGGGGAGACTACAGCTCCCAGACTCCCTGGGCTGCCGCAGCTGTGTCCAACACGCGTCAGGAGGCGCATAAAGCTCCTCGCGGCTCCCGCTTTGCGGGACCCGCGCAACACCGGCACCACCAGCAACTTCCTGACGGGGGAGACTACAGCTCCCAGACTCCCTGGGCTGCCGCAGCTGTGTCCAACATGCGCCAGGAGGCGCATAAAGCTGCTCGCGGCTCCCGCTTCGCGGGACCCGCGCAACACCGGCACCACCAGCAACTTCCTGACGGGGGGAGACTACAGCTCCCAGACTCCCTGGGCTGCCACAGCTGTGTCCAACACGCACCAGGAGGCGCATAAAGCTCCTCACGGGACGCACGCGGCGCGCCCGTCCTTGCCCGTCAGTGACCGGAAGAGGCCGGGCTGGGCCACCCCTCTAACGTCAACAATGGGTAAGCGAAAACAACTGTGCAGTCAAGATCAGGGGGGGGTAAAAGCAAAAATCCCAAGAAAGTCAGCATCTATTATATCATATTTAACCTCGGCGGTGGGAGCCCTAAACACGGAAATCGCTAACGCAGAAAAAGAGCTGGGTTTGGGCACGAGCCAAGAGCCAGACGAGGGGAATGCTACACCCGACCTTGTGACAATAATTCCCGTTCCCTTGGAACCCACGGTACTGATAACGACATCGTCAGTCGCGCAGGGCACTCTAACATGCAATGTTGTTCAGACTGGGGGCATGTATGACGTCACTAAAGAACCTTTGCCTGTGTTGGAAAAGGCACTAAAAGGGATGTCCCTGGGGCCCGCTGGGAAAAGGAGATTCACCAGAAAAACCTGCAAACGGGACATAGGCTTAAAAAAAAGTAACTCTACCCAAGGGAATGTTGTGAGCGAAAATATTGACCTGACAGTTCGGAATATGGTGGAGGAGATCTTTACCTCACGGCTGGAATCTGCTCTTACTAGCATAGCTAAAGACATTATTGACACTTTGAACACTTGTGTTGCTGGGATTTTGAAAAAATGTGAGCGTATTGATTCTTTTTTAACAGCTCCGAAACCTCTGCATGTTTCTCCTAGTTCAATTATGCTCCCTAAAGCCCAGCTAGAGACCAGGCTACGCACTGGTGTAGACAACTCGGGTGGTCAACCACTTTCCCCATCATGGGTAAGGCCAGAATCCGGATTCATGGAGAGAGTTGGGGCACACCAGGGCCGCCCTGAGAGGTGGGGGAATTCCAGCCGTTGTGACAGGAATCTTGTGGACATGACAGCTAATGCCCAGACCTTGGTTACTAGGGAGCCCCCACCCTCACATGAGAGGCTTGTAAAACCCAATTGCTGTAGTCTTAATCTCCCCCCAGAAGCGACCCCACTGGTTGCGGTCCTTGTAAGGGTACCACCACTTGGTGCTGATGATAATGAATCCACCCCGGCCCTCCTACTAAAAGCCAAAAAATGGTGTGAACAATATTGTACTGGAAATACCGAGTTCTCTTCTAGCATTATAATGGCCAGACGGGTGGGGTGGGGTGGTAATCGCCCGAAACAAGTTGACGGCGATTGTATTATTGTTAATTTTAACACACGAAATGCAGCTGATAGACTGTTTTGGGATGCCTCGGACCTGGACCTGGAGAAGGGGAAGGGGGGTATCAGAGCCCTGCCATTGGGTTATTTTTATCCCCCAGTAAGACGATCGAATGTACTTGTTAAAACCCACTCTGAGGTATACTCGAGGAGGCCCTATCAGTCTCCTCAACGCCTTGTTGAAATTAAAAATTTGGAGCTCCACCCAGAAAGTTTTAGTGTTAGAGACATAATAGTCCCGCAAACTCTTCCTACGCAAATAGGCCGCGTAGGAGTGGGCATAGCCCTATCAAATAGATTTTCTCCACTGTCTCAGCTAGAATAGAATGATTGACTAGAGTTACACCATGATTGTTTACCTGACTCCAGTCATAATCTCCAGCCTATTGACTTAGAAGTTGCCCCCAATTGCAAGATCATTAGCTGGAACATTGCGGGTCTCAGATCTAAAAGGGATGATCCTAGCTGGCTTGAGTTTATAAAAAAATATGACATTATTGCTCTCCAGGAAACATGGGAGAGGGAGAGCAACTTTTGGCTGGATGGGTTTAAAACTTACTGCTCACCTGCATGTCCTACTCCGGCAGGTAGAGCCAAGGGGGGCTTAGTGCTCCTTTTTTCTTTAAAGTTAAAAGGGTCCATAAAGATGATGGAGGTAAGCTCCCATAATTGTCTGATAATAGAACTATGCACCCCCAACTGCCCTAAAACATTATTAATTAATTTTTATAACTCTGGGGAATGCGACTTTATGAATGAACACCTATCTTATTTGAAATGTTTTTAGAAGTTTATAGATCGAAGCAATCCACTTTTTATTATATCATACTAATGGGCGATTTTAATATTCATCTGTGCGATCTGAATTGTTATGTTGATGATCATTTGGGCCCTGATTATTCGGTGTCACCCCACTTTGAGCATACTCAAAAGGGGGAGGCTCTGGAGGACCTCCTGGCAGGAGCTGACCTCTTCGAACCTGGTTTCAATGATTTATCTGAGCGGGTTCCGACATTTAAGGCCAAGGGAAGGGATACCATTATTGATTACATATTCTTGTCCCCCTCAATGCTAGCTAATGTAGTGCTCTATAACGCTAGGTTGTCCCCCTTTAGCGATCATAACCCAGTAATTCTTGAATTAAACAAAGACTTGGGTCTTCTGTGCTCATTGGGCAGGAACACGGGAGTTAATCACGTGGCAACAAGTGACCAGGGGAGGAGGCTCAAATGGTCTAAGGTAATTCCTGAATCTTTCTTTGTTAATTTGTGCATGAAGGCTAAAAATGATATCGCAAAATGCGCGGATTATTCCATCCCAAAGGCTGAGGTCATTAGAGCCTTTGAAGGTATCTGTGGCCAGGTAGCAACTGACTTGACTGTTAAAACTAAACCCAGATCTAACCCAGGTGAAAGGTGGTTTGACGCAAATTGCTCTAGGGCCCATCGAAATTTAGTACAAGCCCTGAAACATAAACCAAGAGACAGGGAGCAGATAGCTAGTCTCAGGAAGCAATATAAGCTAGCGGTATATACCCGTAAAAGTGAGATCAAATCAGAGGCCTGGAACACTCTAATGTCTGTTGAAGTCCTAAAGGATAGCTCGAAATGTTGGGCTATTGTTAACACACCTTTCTTCTCGGGTTCAGAGAATGATATCCTGGAAACTAATATCTCAGAAGAGCAGTGGCTAGCGCACTTTAAGATTATTTATGGATCAAGCGAGGTTCAGGATCCCTTTCCAGCTTCAGATACACATGGTGATTTACCTTTGTTGGTTTTTAAAGAGGCGGACATTGAAAAGGCAATAATAGAGACATCCACCAATAAGGCACCTGGCCCTGATTGTGTCCCTGCAGACCTGTATAAAGGTGAACCTAAATTTTGGGCCAAGATTTTGGCAAATGTGTTTAATGCCTCAGTTGTGATGGGGTTTCCTGCATCCTGGTCCCTGTCTACAATTATACCAGTTTTTAAAAAAGGACAGAGAGGAGACCAACGGTGCTACAGACCTATATCATTGATCGCTTCTGCCGCCAAAATTTTAGGTAAAGTGATCTTGGCTAAAGTCACTGATTGGGTAAATGATAATGGGGTTTTATCCAATCTCCAGTATGGTTTTAGACAAGGCAGAAGCACCATGGATCAGTGCCTTAATTTATATTTATTAATAGGCAAATACACCGTAGCCAAAAAAGGTTCCTTGCAAATGGCTTTTATGGACCTTACCTCCGCATTCGATCTGGTAAACAGATCGAAGCTCTGGCCTATTTTACTTGATATGGGTATTGATCCCTGTTTGGTTCACTTTTTAGCAGATTTACATCGGGATCTTTCAGCAGCTGTCAGGGTCACTCAGGACGGCAAATGCACTAGACACTTTAAATCAGGAAGAGGTGTCCGCCAGGGTTGTATATTGGCACCATTACTTTTTACCCTTTATATCAATGCCCTAGATAAAACCCTGGATCAGGCCAGTTTGGATATTCCGCGTGTAGGGACTAGGACTATTCCGGTCCTCCTATACGCGGACGATGCCGTTTTATTATCCCGAACTGCCATAGGTCTTCAGAGACTGTTGGATGCATTTGGGGCTTACATGAAATCCCTGGATCTGGTTGTGAATATGTCGAAATCACATGTCATGATAATGGGCCAAAGAAATAGAAAAGATAAAACTTTCTCATGCAATGAAGCTGAGGTGTCCAGAGTGACCTCTTTTACATATCTGGGGGTTTTATTTGATGACAGATGTTCCTGGGTCCCCCAACATAAAGCTAAAAAAAACGCAGTAGTTAGATCTACGTCAGCTTTATTGGGGTTCTCACAGAGATTGGGAGCCAGGCCTTTTGAAGCTATTCTTTCCATCTATAGATCTAAATGTCTGGCTATTGCTACATATGGTTCTGCCATTTGGGGCTACAAACAGTTGGCAGGGATGCAGTTGGCTGAAAATAATTTTTTACGTACCCTCCTGTCTGTGCCCCAATCAACCCCAACTTTTGCCATTCATCAGGAATTGGGGTTGGGATATGTGACTGACTCGCTGAGACTGGCCCCCTTGGTTTGCTGGATTAAAACCTGGCTCAATCCAGAGATAACTTTGAACTACCAGATCTTACGGGACTGTGTTGCCCTGGATAAAGCCAGCAGCATTCCGTGGCTGTCTTACGTTAAGTGCATGTTTCTTAAACTAGGGCGACCCGATATTTATAACGTCCCAGAAGGGATCAAAAAAGATGATGTAAAATGGGTAAAATCACAATTTTTTAATATACTGATGTTGGAACGGGAGGAATGGGAGATACAAAAACCTTTGGTTAGGGCTCATTATCTAATTAATTCTTCCCCAATTAATTGAGCCCTACCTGAGAATTGTGTCCAAGCCTTATCATCGTTGGATCCTGACTAGGTTCCGCTTCAATTTGATTCATTTTTCGCTGGGTAACCTTCCTGGACGGTGTAAACCAGAGGATATAGGCCCGTGTCAGTGCGACAATTTCTCACCACAGGACACAATGCACTTTATCATGTTTTGTGATTTTTACAATGACATACAGAGGAGGTTTCTAGCCCCTCTATTGAGGGGAAAGGGCTTCCTACAGGTTAGACCAGCCTTAATGTATCTTCAATTGCTAGATGATACACGGAATATTTTGAACATTGCTAGTTTCCTTGTTGCTGCTGTCCGCCTTAGGAAAAGGAGATTTCCTATGATTAATGACGTATGAATTTTTCAATTTTTATTTTAATGTAATTGTTTTTACCTGATAATTTTTAAATCCTCATGAATTATAGATCTCTTGTAGGAATTCTATACCTTTTACATCGCTCATTTGTATTGAATGATAATACTTCTGTTTTCTGTTTTGTGTATTGTACTTTTATGATTTTAATTAATCGAATAAAGTGGTTTGACTGACTGACTGACTGAGGTGGTACAAAATCACAAAAAGAGAGACTAGGGAAAGAAAAAACCTCCTCTGACTCCCCTACCATCAATGAAAACTCACTTAACAGAGAAGGACTATAACCAAAACCCCTCCTTATGCTACAACTGTGGGAGCGGCGGTATAGACAGAGTTTTTACTATCAATATTACAAAATAACAACCAGAGGATGAAATACATAAGAAGGAAAACAAACAGGGAAAGACAACACTTGTCTTAATACTGCCCTCACACACTTTGCAGTGTCATGCTTCATCATAGGGCCGCATCTGACGTCTTGGTGCAGACCAACACCAAAGACGGAGCGCAATTATTTTAAATGTCTACGAGAAGACAAAAGTGGTGAGGGTACAGAAAAGGTGACAAAACAATACACCTAAATAAACCCACAATAAAGGGATATAAAGGAAAAAGTGTTCCCTTTAGAAGGGACCAAAGAGTGCAGACACACACAATTAAAACAACCTAGGGGAAACTGCCACCAGTCTTTATTCAAGTAACCCCTTGGTAGTATTAAAAACCACACGGCGGGATATTAGGGGAGGTAAAGGCCCCTGTCTCCCTACTGCATTAACCAACATGTTTCTGCCATTGATTCTCGCCCAACAGGGTCGTACTGGCATTCATCAGGGTGTAGATCCCACGTTACCAGGTCTTCACCCCCAATTCGGAGTTGTTACCTTACTTCCACAGGTTACAAAATCCTGTCAGATAAACCCCTCTGGGAAATTTCCGAGAGGGAACAGATTCACGGGTTTATAAGAAAATCTCCCAACCCGGGACCTTCGTGGGGCCGTGTTCTTAAAGTCACACTTACTCCAAAGAACCGTGATGCTTCAATCCCTCACTTAGGTCCTCCGTCGATCGGTAACCTATTTGCAAAAGGGAAAGGGGTGCCCTTGGGACCTCTTCCCCTTTGTGGATGGTGAAAAAAGTTTGTTGGATAGTAGACAGTGTCTGAAACTTTTCTTTTTAAACACTGCCTGTATCCTTTAAAGAAAACAGGCTGCATTTAAAAAAAAGAAAGGTTTGCTTGATTTAAAAGCGAACACAGCCATAGTGGTTTGCTGACCCCAGAGGGTCACCACCCCTGTGATGACCTCAAATCGGACTGACCAATTCTGACAGAGGTTGGTTTCCAAGATAATCTAAAGGTCACAAAAAGTCGGTGTGCAAATTGCAACCGCTTTTTGCAACCACATTAATAGTATATGAGGCCTTTTGCTAATTGCATTTTGCACACAAATCTTGGCAATAATGACTTGATGCTTTTTTTATCAAAAGTACCAGTGAGGAGTGTTGCTTCTGGAGGAAATTCAGTGTGTCTGCTTGTGATGCTTCAGTATCGCAGGCAGGGACACTGCTAGTATTGTAACTCAGAGTGATCTGCCAGCAGTATATGATCCATACTTTTCCCTCCTCTCTTATATGTTCAGGTAAGTAAACATCACAAAAAACTGTTAATTTTACTGTGCAACCAATATTGTAGAACTAGAAAAATAACAATAGCTCAGAGTCTTCCAACACAGTAGAAGTAGAAAATCCTCTTGCTCCACATTGAAATTGGAGCACACACCTCACTGTTCAACCGAAATATTGAGATTTGTATATCGACCTGAGCTTAAATTGATTGCACAGTATCAAATATTAATAAGACACCATGGTAGCCTGACAATATGTTTTAGAGCACTTCGTTTCATGCAAATTCTTGTGCAAATTCTAATTGAATAATTTCCCTCCAATAAATCTTTAGTTCTGACTGAGGCTGACATTAAATTAAAAGCTTTTCAATACCGTGAAGTACATTTGGCCCTACAACGAAGACAGGGAGGGGCAGATTTACGTTCCCTGGAGCATCCCTGCAAATTAGCAGGGATGCGCCAGGGAAGATGCGTCACGCAAGTTTGCCCTTGCGCCACCGCAGATGCGCCGCATTTACAATGCGGTGCATCGTGGCGCAAGGATAAGCAGATGCGTGACGCATCTGCCGGCGTAAGGTTGGCGCAGTGCTGAAGGTGTGTCGCAAGCGCGACGCAACTCCAGCACTGTTCCAACCTGCCCTATCCCTAACATGGTGCGTCACGCCTTACGCCTGCTTGAAGCAGGCGTAAGGATTTGACGCACCAGCGTCGGAAAAGTGACTGAGTGGAATCTTGTAGATTTCACTCAGGCACTTTTCCGAGGCTTTACTGCACCGGAACGCCCCCCCCCTGCGCCGGACCGCCCACATGAAACCTGATGCAGGTTTCATGTGGCGCAGGGCTTTACAATGTGACGCATCTCCCTAGATGCGTCACGTTGTAAATCCCCCGCAGCATGGTGCATGGTTTGCGCCGCCGCTGCGTCACAAAAGTGACGCAACGGCGGCGCAAAAGTGGCGTAAGGGGCTTGTAAATCTGCCCCCATGTGTTTCAGTTCAAAACCATAGAAGTTTATTGAAAGATTTGCAAAGTTACAATCTCAAATCATCAGGATTAATTGTAATTCAATAGCCAATACATGCATGCATTAGACAATATATCTAAAGCAATTCAGAATCATATGAGCAAAGAAAAACTGTTATACAGTTGTCTCAAATAGAATGGAGCAAATCTGTTCTCCCATAGAGGGGAACTACCTACACTGCTAAACTAGGGAAAAGTCATAGAAATCTGAAGAAAAGCCATGGACATCAGAATTCTGCCCGAAAGCCTCTGAAAGGCTGTAGCAAGCATCTTCTCTAAGGAATTGAAATTTATATGCAAGTGAAAAGGCATCTGAATTTCTAGTGTGAAAGAGTCAGAAGGGAGTCTAAATGCTTGCAAACACATTCCTAAAACTACAGAATTCTAACATTATCAGTAACAAGTAATTTCTCAAACAGCCAACCAATCAAGTGAAGACAGAAAAGGTACAGTATGCCTCATTAGAATATAGAAAACTTTCTCACAAGCACGTTTAGACTTTGACCTTCAAACTAGCAGATAAGACATAGGGGCTGCTTGCTTTACAGGTACAGCTAAAAGGCTTCCATTTAACTAAGAAATTCCACCACGATCTTAAAGAGCAAAGCATTCTTTTCTGCATGAGAAATGAGAAAAAATAAGAATTACACGTTTTCAAGTTGCTTCAACTTTTCAATAGAAAATAAATGTTCACTTTTCCCAAATCAAAGTGGCAACTAGCTTGAGCCATTTTAAAATACAGGCCTAAATTACCTAGATGCAGTTTAAACGTGGAAAAATGCACTCAATGCATGTGTGTGTTGCATGTTATGTCGATGTATGTGCAAAGTATTTCATTATGAAAATGTATTCATCGTTTGTTGTTGGTCAGTATTCTGGAGTCAATAGTAGCTTTGGCCAATATACTTGCCTCCAGTATTTTGATACAACCAGCCGATTGCTACACAATAGCATGTATTACATTCATTTCACAAACTGTCATATCACTATCCGCGTACTTCTCCATGCTGTACTAGGGCTCATTCAATGTTGGCTACTGCACTGCCCCAACAGGCTGCTGGACCGCATGGCTGATGCCAGAAGCGATATCGCTGACATGAAATGCGAGCCTTTGCCATGATGAATCAAGACTATGGCTGCCACGCGATGGTTCTGCCATGGAAGTCAATGGCATATAGAGTGAAGTCTGATCTCCATCTTCACTGTTGATATATATACTGTCAGTGCATTGGAGACTTATATTGAAAATGCTTCTGTTATCACCTTCTACTATTTGTCATTTTTTCACTTGTGGCATTTTTCCACGTGTAATATTTTGACTTCTTTAGAGAACTGTTAGTTTCTCTTAAAATACTCACACTCTTAGTACAAAGTGCAATCAAAGTTGCATTCTTTGTAGGGCAAATACACAAATATTATTATTGAACCCCTATGAGCCATCAATCAATCAGAGTTTTATAAAGCACGACTGCTCACCCGTGAGGGTCTCAAGGCGCTAGGTGGGGGGGCTGAGTCTGCGGCTCAGTCGAAGAGCCAGGTCTTGAGGTCCTTCCTGAACTGCGGCAGCGATAGTTTTTGCGTGAGGTGCAGAGGCAGGGAGTTCCAGGTCTATTTCTCCTAACTTCACACTGACCAACAGTGCAAAATGAAATTGTCAGTCGGTGCACATGTCATTTCATACTGATCCGTCATCTCTAATGTAGGTGCAAAATTGCTTAGTTATCACTACAATACATGTAAACCGTCCCATGTCTGCCGCGATTCTCATGGTCAATACGAGGAGCACTGAAGGCTTCTGTGCTAATGCAAAGCACAAAATTCATTTTCAGGCATCACATTTTCATGTCCTTCATTTGATCGTTGACAAATTCCTGAACTTCAATTCAACTTGTACTTAATGGTGTTTAATTCTCAACTGCAAAGTCTTTGTGAGCTATTTACACGTAGGTCGTTTACATAGCCATAGCTTTTCCCGGTGGCATATCGCAGTTAAATTCACCACTTTCTTGATGCATTTCCTCTTAAGTAAACACGTTTTTCCATACATTGAGTGACAGCACATCACTCTGGGAGCCATTTTCCCCTCTGTGAGTGTGTGTGCATCTTGTTCTGGCCCGCATCCCCTGAAATGAGAGCGCAGGGGAGAAATTAAACATTGTGGATCACATTCTCGAGAATCTTCATTAAAATAATTTACTTCAGACAGTTGATTTGCCCAGAAAGACTGCAGTCACTTATTTTATTAAACTTCTAATTCACATCAGTGCTCAGTCCTCTGCATTAGGCGGCATCAGTAGCTGCTCAGTATTTGATTACCCTAAAGTCTCTTAATCCCAAGGTAGCCAATTATAGACTTATTTGCTGAACATTAGCCACTGTTCATCATTCCTCTGCTTCCCAGATGACTTTGTAGGAATAACTCTCTTTTTAATCTATTGCTAAGCATAGATTTTCTTGAATCTTAAAGAACTCTCGCCTCATTTGTTTTCAATGCCAGCAGCAGGTTTATATCACAGTAGCTGAATTTCGCCTTACTTCTTCTTATTACTTAGGCCCATATTTAAAGCGCGGTAGATGGCGCACTCCGTCAAAACGAGACAGACATCCAGTTTGCCATATTACTGGTGTCATGGGCTATGATGCTCTTGGAAGACAGCAGTCGGGATATCCCTCACGTTTCTGATGGAGTATGCCATCCTCCAAACTCTAAATAAGGCCTTAACCATGGGTTTTTTCGGAAGGTTACCAAATAACCAGCTCACTTTTACCTACAACTTAGGATCTACGACATTAATTTCTTATTTGACTTTGTCTTTCTAGCCATCCATTTCTCAGCTTTCCCACAATGGATGACGCAACTCCTGAGTCAAAAGTATGGGTTGAGAGTCGTGAAAAGAGGGCGCCCGTTGCGAGGGCTTAGACAAGGCGGAGATTACACGGAAGTGGCTTCACCAGAATACCGGAGTAGATTGAGTTGGGAAGATCACACACCATTTGACAATAATGACTTCACAGGTTTGACCCCTTGTCTCACACTTAGCCACTTAACATCCTCCTATTTACTAATGGGGGAGGATTTGAAGGGTAAGTTGATGAAGTTACAGAAGGCTAAATGCTCTCTTAGAGTCCTGCTAACCTTATTTTCCTGCCTCTGTTCTCATATTAACCCCTGAGACCTACGATATGTAGGTCAGTGCCAGTGGTACTAAAACAAGCCACAGTAACAGTTCCTACCATACCATACCCACAGGGCAGGCTTTAGCTCTAGTGTAGGGCATCAATCTTTTTTGGCGCCCCCACAATGTCCTCCTGCTCCACGGATTCCCTCACTACCACCCTCCAACAATGTCCTTCATCCCTCCATAGCCTCTGTCTCACATGCATTTCATTTATTTTATGGCGCTACTCATACCTGTTTAGGGTGTCAGGGCACTTTACATCACACCCATATTATACAGAGACAGTGAATAGTATGGGTGCTAAATCGTCTACAGGAAACAGTACATCAGACAATGAGGATTACAAGGTGCAGGAATCACGTCCATACTCGTAGACAGTATATTTTAAGCGTGTTTAGTCTGGAGAAGCTTGAACTCTGAATTTAAAACGTATGTCAGTGGTTCCTGTTGGCTTTACTAGTAAGAATGGATTTCTACCCAAGCTAACCCTCTTTAGCAACATTAGGATAATGAAAGTCTCTGTCTCAACATAAGGTTCCAACCCTATTCCTTACAGTCTACATGAAGCTCTTTGATCACAGTTCATAGGTCACTGTGCTATATTAGGATTGTAACTTATGAATTGCAAGTAACAAGAGCATCTCTGTGACAAAAGCAGTAACCCATTGAGTTATCTACATAAAGTACAGTTCTGCGATCTGCATGCTACACGTTCTTTGCAGCAGGCATCTTAATGCTCTGTGCTTCTTTATGATGAGTCAGAACTGCCACAAGACAAAACTCGATCTCTCTCCAGCAGGAACATTGATCACCAGAGTTGTCTCAACATTTTTTATTGTTGCCTGAAAACCGATGACACACAAGGAACTCTGCAGCAGGTGCTTTTAAAGCCATACGTTATTTCTAAACACAGTGGCTTCCGACCCCACGTCAGCGCCAGGTGTGGCTGCACCAGTCGCACCGCCCTAGAGACATCCCTGCTTACTCCTAATTGAAGTCCATGGAGCTAACACTGGTGTATGAGTTGAGAGAGGTGACACCAGGCTACCAACTGAAGTGCTGTCTCCATAGAAAAACTCTTAGACAATCCTCCCCATGTGCACTATTGACAGTTGTAGAATCACACTTTTTGGAGTCCATCCACCTATTCTCATTCAAATTCGTAGGTATATTTTAGAGTTTGTCCATATTGGTTATGAAAGGCAAGAACAGTTAGGTCCATCTGGTTTACAGTATTTTCCTTCCACCTATATGCATCATTACTCATCCACGGCCATCGGAATGCATTCAGACATATGTATATCACTGCAGCCTGCAGCTTCCTCCAAAAGCCAGGGTGAGAGAAGAGGATTTTTCCTGTTAAATTTTCTGATTCAGCTTGCTGAAGGAAAGAATGCATAAGATGCCTGCTCAGCAAAGTCAAATGTTCTCCTTCACATTCTTCCCCTATAGCAAATCTCTTCCTTTGATCTTATTTCGTACCAACCCATGGAGAGAGAAGGAGCTAATTGTGAGCTCGACCTTTTTTTATACCTCTTTGTGTTTACTAAGAGCGAACAAATGAATTTATGTGATTGTGTCCTGACTCGTTCTTGCTTTTGGATGACATTTTATTTAGGTGACTTAAAATATATGCAAACATATACTGGCATTATAAACATTTTTTAAAATATAACATTAAAAAATAAAACATACACATATTGTGATTGCTAAAATATTTATTAAACAAAGTATTTTGAAAAATATTTTTATTATACAAAAAGATAATTTTATTCATTATATTTTGTTTTTTTAAATTATTTATTTTTTAACTAATGTTACAACATATATATTTCCCCCCAAATTCCCATTCTTTCCTTTGGGCGAGCTAGTCCTTTGTAACTTTTTAAACTGCCCATGTGTTTTTTTGCCATCTTCTTAATTTTTACATTTTCTTCTACATACGATGGACGTTCGCAGTCATTGACGGAAGGATGCTGCAGCTTCGAGCAGGTATGAACTTCATATTTTTAACTATTAAACATCATTAGGGGAATGATTATTGGACAGAGTAAGTGAGGTCGGCTTATTAAAGTAATGTTGATTTTGTGTTCTTGTGGAATGTTTTCTGAACTGTTTGCCTGTGTATGCCGATGGATAACATGCGTGCTCTAACGTGGTTTTTTCGGGGTCGCTTTTTAAACCGTTTAAATTTTTTAAAAATAATACGTATTAGTGTTTGTACATTTTCCTTTCTAAAAGTTACTACACATCTCTTCATTTTTGGGTTATTTTTCATTCGGGTGCTTGGATGTCAACCTAAACGAACTCTTGAATCCAGTGGCAAAGTGAGCATGGGACCCACGTCTGGGCATACCCTGCCAACTCCGTCCATCATCTCCTTGTGTTTGCTTTGTTCGCCATAAGTTGGCAGGGTATGCCCAGACGTGGGTCCCTTGCTCACTTTGCCTCTGGATTCAAGCTAGCCTGGCTGATGAGGGGTGTTACCCCGAAACCGGTCCCAGGATGCTTGTTTCCGGTCCAGGGAAGGCCTGGCTTGGCAGTTCGGGCTGGACTGTTACCATGAGGCACAGGGTCAAGACTGATTTGCATATAGCTGGGTCTGAACTGGGGTGGTGAAGTGAGCTAAAGAACGATGATAGATTCAACCCAGATCTGTGACTGGGGGTGAGTGTCTGAAAAGTTTCAGCGCTCCATCCATCTTCTCCTCGTGTTTGCTTTGTTCGCCTTAAGTTGGCAGGTATGCCCAGACGTGGGTCCCTTGCTCACTTTGCCACTGAATTCAAACTAGCCTGGCTGATGAGGGGTGTTATCCCGAAACCAGTCCCAGGATGCTTGTTTCCAGTCCAGGGAAGGCCTGGCTTGGCAGTTCGGGCTGGACTGTTACCATGAGGCACAGGGTCAAGACTGATTTGCATATAGCTGGGTCTGAACTGGGGTGGCGAAGTGAGCTAAAGAACGATAATGGATTCAACCAAAATCTGTGACTGGGGGTGAGTGTCTGAAATGTTTCAGCGCTCTGTCCATCATCTCCTTGTGTTTGCTCAATTAAACAGCAGCCCAGTGCAGCATTCAGTTGGGGGCTGCACGTGAAGGTGAGGAGGGCCGCATGCGGCCCCCGGGTTGTACTTTGAGTATACTAGGTTAATGTAAATGTGATTTTAAAAAATGAGTTTAATTTGTGATGGTCAATAAGGATTCAGCCAATTGTATCTTTTGGAAACAAAATATCGCTCCCGAGCAAAGAACAAATTAACATTCAAAATTGAACCATATCAAATCATCAGACCAATAAGATGTCCAGATTCAGGATGTTCTCAAATAATTTTCTTCTTTTTATTTTCTTGTTTTCCTTTATCCTTGTCATAAACGTAGTTATATTATACAAAAATTCACAGTGGATAAGTTGATGTAGATGACATCACCAAATGTAGCCAATAGCCGACACGTGTTTCGTCTCGGGGAAATTCACCCGATGACTTCCTCAGGGCTACAACAACAAAATATATATAATATTCAAATAATGTACAACTAGATTAAATAACATATAATTACTCAATGTTCAAAATTCAAAACCAAAGTTTTGTGTAAACATAAGAGCTGAAAGGTGAATAATAACCAAAGCCCATAGTCACCAAAAGATTCACCCAGTGACAAGACCATACAAGTTGTGTGTAGTGCAAAGAAGAAAAAAAAAGTGCTTCAAAAAGCAGCACAACCAGACTAGTCGCAGAGGTAGGACTATAACGTCCATATTAACATAGAACTACATGATCCGCATAGGCGGTTCACATAGGCTAGTTAATGACTTGTTCTAATAAGGCAGACAGCCAATACAATAGTTTAATTACATAAGGTGACAGACACCCCTCTTCGGGCAAAGTCAAAACAGCTTAGGTAATACATAAAATCGCCACTCACCAAGCGCAAATCTCTAGGAGCAAATTCACCACATTCCAGGTAGAACCTGTGTGTGGTCCCATATAATATGGGTCTACAGAAGGAGGAGAAAAATAGAAGATTATTTATAACTTCGGAATACCATAGCATATTCATATGTATCCCTACTATAATCGAATTACAACCCCTAGTAAAAAGGTGGAGACGCAAAATATCCACCATACCAATATATATGCCGCTGACAAGTTGCACACCTATAATACTATTTATAATGAATAGTCCATTCTCCAGTTAGTGCCTGATGAATGCCAAACAGAGGTCATTCCAATGAAATAAGACATGTTGGTTACCTAAAAAACATATAAACAATACGTATCCTTCAGCATTCTGACATATTTTGTTAATCAATATCTAAAGGAAAAAAAGAAAAAAAATGTAAATGAGCATCATTCACGAGTAAAAATATCCTCATCAAAATAAAATACCACAAAACCCGCCAGCCCACGATCTCCAATACAGTCCAAATTATCGTGTGCTTAATATATAAAGTCACGGTCTCAATGCATCATAGAAAAGGCGGATAACTCCCGGTTGCTAAGCTTAAAAATATTCAAACAGCATATGCAATATAAAAGTTTAGGAGAAAATACCTCGATTGGACTTGTAATCTGGTCCGGATGAGTATATATGGAATAAATTCTAAAATCAGAAGTTAAACACAACACGAATTAGTCATGTGAGTCATATCAGCTCATATCAGAGCCCCCAAATATCAAGTTCTTAAGTGAATTCACAACTGCTTAGGAAAATCTTATATGTGCATATCTGTTAGGATGCACATCAAATATCAGAAAACACAAGCAGGGAAGAGTCCAACTAAGTTACACTAAATATTCATTAATACATTAAAATCCAAACGTATAAGTAAGCTTGGCATATGTTACAATGAGGTTATTTAACCAAAAACCACCGTAGATTAACGGCAGTACGTAGGGCAAATTTAGGCAAGGCCAGGCGAAAGGCCAACTATCACCTTAAATCAAACATAAGTGCCACACGAACAGATAAAGTAACATACACCTGTAAAAAGCCATTACGCCGCTAAAGTCAAAGCCGCCTATCAGTTGAATGGCATAGAAATAAAAATAAACTAAAAAATTCGGGACAAAATACAGTCTAGACAGACATCACAAAACAGAATATATCGGCGCGTTAAATTCTCACCAAAAAGAGGAGAGTACTCCCGCCGTCATCATGGGTTCTAGCGTCAGTGAAACCCGAGCATACTGACTCTCCCATTTTTATACCGGAAACTATCCGGCGGCGTCCGCTTATCCAGTAGTAAGCAAGGACGGACTACCTTATTCCTTCGGCTTATAGAATGGCCACCATCTTAGAGTGGTATCCGGAGTCAGAAATAATATTCCTTTCCAATGATCCATTAGGATTATTGTCTAAATGTCGCATCACAGCATAAAAAAGTAATAAAATGTTCCAATATCAACAATGACTGCGGCAATAACGGTACCTCAAGAACACATATGTATATTACTAGGGGTCATATCATCTCAATCACCCCCGTCCATATTAGACATAGAGCGGTGAGTTCGGATCCCAATCAAAAGACCAAGGGGCCGATTCCGATCTGGGTCGGAAAGCTCTCCGACCGAGCCGGATCCGGAGAGATTTCCGACCGAGCCGGACTCCTGTAGTCCGACCGAGCGAGTACGATGCGGCCGTATGCTGCCCGACTCGATTCGGTCGGACTCCCATTGAAGTCAATGGGAGCCGGTCGTACAATGCGTACACGGGCTCCCATTGACTGAATGGGCACGTCGCGAACAGGGGGGCCCCCTACAGTGGGTACGCGTCGGTGCGACTCGCACCGTACATGCATGTGTAGGGGGGACCCTTGGGTCCCCCCTGTGTTTGACTCGTGCGGCTACGCGTGCAGGGGGGTCCGACACGGACCCCCCAAGTCCAGCTCCGGGTGCTTTTATGAGCCGGACGCTCCGACTCGATCCGGCCGTCCGACGCGTCCATCGTACTCGCTCGGTCGGAAAACGTCTCCATTGCGTGGTGCGATTCGTGTCCGTACGAGTCGGTCGGAGCGGTTCGGACCCGGGAACGAGTCGGTCGGCGATTTCGCGTACGCTCGCATCGTACTTGCTCGCTCGGACGACTGTACGAATCGGTCGGAAACAAGGCCTCCGAATCGGATCCGGGAAAGCCGAATCCGATTCGGAGCCCTACCGGCCGAGATCGGAATCGGCCCCCAAGTGTGAGATAGTCGGTTAGAGTCCCAGTCAGATAATCCAGTAAGATCAAAATAATAAGAATAATGTCAAATTTAAGAGACTATATCAACATCATTTAAAATTATCAAGATGAGAACAAAACATATCAAATGGTTTTTTTAGGCGCATAGCAGGTTTCACATATTTAAAGCACACAATACCACATGAGTTAAATATTTCTCATATAATTAGTAGAGAGGTAGAGCAAAAAGAGGAATTAGTAAATACTAAGAATCCCCATATCCATGGCAGAGGAGTAGCGTATAGAGTGAAAACATTGTACTAATACGTGTACCCCAACACCGATCATATTATTATTATGGTAGGTGAGAAAGGATATATTAGAATAACAGTAAATATCCAACAGATTGTTTAGTATATAGTTTGCACATATGTTTCAGTGTACACTTCCAAGAATCCTAACTTATACTATTACACAAGGTATAGCAGTTTATACATATGATCACACCAAGTCCATGTAGGATATTGGTAACAGGCAGAAAAGACATCGTATTCATATAGGTATATGCACACCTAACATACACCTATAGGAAAAACGCATGATGTACATATTGTTTCAGCATCAGTCCTCAGACAATAAGTGCATTCGCAAATTAGAAGTAATATCAGAAGCAAGAAAAATCATGTAGCCCTGAGGAAGTCATCGGGTGAATTTCCCCGAGACGAAACATGTGTCGGCTATTGGCTACATTTGGTGATGTCATCTACATCAACTTATCCACTGTGAATTTTTGTATAATATAACTACGTTTATGACAAGGATAAAGGAAAACAAGAAAATAAAAAGAAGAAAATTATTTGAGAACATCCTGAATCTGGACATCTTATTGGACTGATGATTTGATATGGTTCAATTTTGAATGTTAATTTGTTCTTTGCTCGTGAGCGATATTTTGTTTACTGTTTATCCGCTGTGTTCTTTTAGCCACAGAGGAATTTTGGGACGCGGGTGGCCGTTTCCATTTTGTTCCCTAGAGCAACCTTGAGAGAATTTTGGTCATAGTGTTACTCAAATATTGGTTTTGCGCAAGGTGTAACCTAGCCACTCTTCTAAGCTTACTGTATCTTTTGGAAGACAGAAGAGGATAAGGTGAATGTATTTATTGTTAGCTGTGTTAGAAGGTTAGTAGAGTAGTATATAAGCTGTATTTTCTAAGTAACCTATTCCCACAAAAATGTAAAAATTTTGAACTTTAAAAGGAGTTTCTCATTGGTTTATTTATTTATTATTATTTTTTTTTTAGGTATTCTTGGCTGAAGACCTTCTGGAAAAGTTGGCCCTTTCTCATTTCCTGTACATTTTGGCTCCTTGTCAAATTTTCAAAGAGATGATAAAAATTTAGGAATAGATTTTCCAAAACAGCTAGAGAAGGAGTTGTACCATCCCTCTATGGCATGGCATTCTTGGTTATTTCCCCCCCAAACAGGTCTAGTAGCAGTTCCATCACTTAATTTGAAAACATGGAACCCTCTTGCTGCCCAACCTGTTTAGATGAGCAATCCAGGATTGTTCAAAATAGTTCAGTAAAGGGGGCCAACGTTTCTTCATTTTGTGAGTAAACATCTCACTGCATTATTGCCGAGAAGCCCGGGGTGCAAAGGCCCTTCGTTTTTTATTTCAAATTGCAACTTGCTACTATTCATGTAGTCTCCTGCTTCGGATGGTTTTTGCATATTAACCCAAATTGCCTGTGAAAAATCAATAAGTATCCTTGAATTTGTGTGTCAGGACACTTTTTATTATAAAATGAAATCACAGCTAATTCAAAGTCAATTATTAATATTGCAGGGTTTTTTGTTATTTTTATTCTTTTACCACTGTAAAAAAATCTGTGAAAGTGGAAGACTGCTAGTCTGCTAGGAAGGCTTATATTAGAGGAGGCATTGTAGTGTTATTAAGTTTAGCATATATTGAGTACATTTTGAAGACTGGATGGGGCATTGTTGTAAAAGTCCTATCCATCATCAAAATATCACTGTTTTTTAAGATTATGGTGTTATGTACAGTGTCAAGGACTAGTATTCTTTTTTTAGGGTTTTTATTGTCATAAAGAAGAATGTGTGCGTTAATTTCACTAAATGTTTTGGGTTGGGGAGGGATTAGAATGCCCGTCTGTCTCTTAATAATAATTATTTTCAAATTTGGAAGAGCAGGCACTTGTCCAGCATCATCCATATGGATACTTCTAGAAACTTACCTTAGCACTGCACCATAGGGTTTTTGGAGGTGGAAGCTAGTACTTTTATTTGGTGAATATTTTCTCTTATTTCTGAATCTACTGCAGAGGCAGAGTGGTTATACTCTGAGGTTCTTTCAATAAAGTCCCACAGATTATCCGCTGCACCTCTGCAGTAGGTCAAGCAATAACAGATTGATTGATAGCTTTTTTCGAACATTAGTCAATGATCATACATGCATACAAGTTAAAAACAGCACCTAATAAGATAAAACATATAGAAATATTGTTATCGCAATTAAACCAATGCATTATTGAGGCAAGTCAAAGTCATGCAGGTTCCCTCGTCCCATACCAACAACAATTCATCAGCCCCTTATTATCAAAAAGCCAGAGCTTTTCTTACATATAAAGCATTTTTATAAAATAAGGAAACAATCAAACAGGTCTCTGGGGTACTCAGCTTCTGAAAATATAATAACACCAATTTACAATTTTTAAAACCAAATCCTCTTGAAACAAGTATTAACAATCGCCTGATAACACAGGAAAAAAAACACAGAAATAACAAAATGCAGGACACTTTGCAGGGAGCTTTCATAACATGCACCAAGCAGAATTGAAGAACTATCAAACTAACCAAGGGGAAAGCTTAACTGCCATCTAATGATTCCTAATTGGAATCTAGTAAGAATGTCATATCTCAGGAATGCAACATGAGATCTGAGCAGGGCTCTGTCCCTGGGGAAGTTTGGATCAGGATATAGTCCTTAATCTGTCATTTAGTGAATTCCAATAACTCCCTCTCTCTCTTCTGCATGCAGCCAGAAAGGATTTTTTCCCATACCCTTTCGCCTTTTGATAATCCCACCGGATTAAAAAGCATAGATGGTTTACCCAAAGCAAAACATGTTGTCCTACTATAAGAGAGCCAAGGGATAAGATGCACCCTAACACAAGATAGACAGTCCTGAATCATTTCTCTGTTGAACACGGCCAGAGGAATACTCCAGATAGAACACCACAGCAACAGTGGTGCGAGGTGTATAAGATCTTTGGCATATTCAAGCCCTAGTTCCTCATGCAGAATGTAAGAAGGGGAACTGGGTGGAAGGCTGAGTAATCTTCTACAAACTCTGTTCTCTTCTAACTAGAGACTATGAAACTTTTTATATCCCCAAATGCCAGACCCATATGGAAAGACTGGGATACACTTCCTCCGATAAACCTCAAAAAAGGTGGCGATTCGCTTCTTGCTTATGCTGGTAAGTAGGTTGGACAAGAACCAAACACTACGCACAGAACGATTTTGGATCATAGTAATACGTGGAGTCAGGAACCAGCTGAAACAAAAGCTACCCCCAGATAGCAGAACTCGCGGACTCTGGAGATGGGTTTCTGACAAACCGAGAGTTGCCTCATCTTTACACTCCCTGGGCCACACGACATCACAAAGATTTTATTGGCATTAACCTCCAACTTTAAATTAGATATAAAATCAATATAACCCACTATCAAAGTTCTGAGCCCCGAGGCATTCATGACAACAAAACTGCATCATCTGCATAGCTTAAAACAGGGATAGGAGCCTTTTTAATAACAGGGGCATCCACAACCATAGCTAGAAAAGTCTCCTCCAACCCCGTGAAATACAATAAGAAGAGAATTGGGTCAAGCACGCACTCTTGTCGAACCCCCCCCACCCTAAACTAAAAGAAGAGTTACACTCCCCCTTTTCTCTATATCTAACCACAGCCAAAAGGTCATGGTGGAGAGCCTGTAGGAAACCCAGGAGCCCCCTTTCAACCCCCATAACCTCCAATTTATTCCAAAGGAGGGACCTCGCCACACAATCAAATGTACATGAGAGGTCCATGCAGGAAATGGACCCCTGCTTAGCAATGTTGTATTTACTTCTCATCAGGTGAAGGTTGAACATTGTTCCAAAGCCCCAGACCAGTTTGAAACCCATACTGCAATTCAAAGAGAACACCCCTGTTCTCAACCCAGGTCACCAGTCTATCAAGAACGATCCTCCCAATTATCTTGACGGCAAACTCCAAAAGGGAGATTGGCCGGTAACACCTGGGGTCATCCATTTCCCCATTTGTAAAGGCTGGTACTATAACAGCTGATTTCCAGGACTGTGGCAAACCCACTTTGCATGCCTGGTTATTCAGTTAGTGATCAGAGGGGCCAAAACTCAGGATTGGATTTATAAAGATCCATAGGGATCCCATCAGGCCTGTGCGCCTTGTTGGTGGGGCTCAGAGAAATAGCCAAATTTACTTTAGCCAAGGAGAAATTAATATTCAATGGGAAAGTCTCCAGGGAAGGGGGTAAAATACGAGAGGCATTGTTAGGCGCATCAGGATTATAAATCTTACGAAAATGGCTGACCCATTGTACTGGGCTAATATTTGAGTCAAATATAGTTTGACTATCTTTCCCCATCTAATATAATTTGCAGTATGCCAAAAAAAGTTTAGTGTATTTCATCATACAAGCTATAACTAAGTTGGCCTGGGCCACCTGCTGATTTTCTTGTTTCCTACGCTTCATTGCAAGATTGTACTAAGATCTAAGCCTGGAGACAGAAGTACAATCTCTGGGTTTGGCCTGAAGGGCCTGATGAAGTTGACCACATCTTCTACAACTGCCATCAAACCAGGGACGGGACGCTGCCTCCTGTTGCCTGGCTGGTTTCAACAAGAGATTTTTAACTGCTACGCCAAGATTGGCAAATGTCTCAACCGACAACGAGGCCTCTAGGATAGGTGTTAGACAACAATCAACTAGTAACAGATGTGTTGCACATAAAATCTCAGCCATGTTTATTCCACTCCACACTAACCTTATTTCTTTATCTTTTAGCCCTAAAACACCACTACTGCCCACCAAGGTGGCCCATTTCTCTATGGGGGCTGCCATCACAATTATTAACTGATAGCGGTCACTAAACACATTATGCTCAGTAGCTCCATCAATATCCCAAGGTGCAAGAGATCAGGAGACAAAAATATAGTTGATCACCAATTGTCGATCCCCAGAAATAAAGTTTGGAATGCTCTTAGAGCTTGCACCCATAAGCTTCATAGCATTACTCAAGTCATACTCAGAAATATAAAAAGACAAGCTACGCCCCCGACGATCTTGCCCCTGGTTGATGTGGGCCCCATACTTCTCCATCAAACAAACTCACATCATATATGTGACATCACTACCTAGGTTGGTGTTGAAATCCCAGGCCAATATAACATTTAATCCCCTCATGTCATGTCAGGCAGACGCCAACTCTGGTTGCACAGCAGTCCTCTGAAAACTCTGCGGAGCACTCCATTCCTTGGTTATAGAGACCTTGGAACTGGAACAAAAAGTGGGGTGATGGAATCCCACTTTTATACAGTAACAGCAGACAGAAGATGTGTATCCAGTGCACTTTTAAACCCAGTTTGGAGTGGTTCTCCCTTCACATGTCTTTACCAGGCTTCTCTCAAGAGGCAGCCTTTGAGCTAAGTGATGCTCATCACAGAAGGTTTGTTTCCTGCCTGGAGCACTCACATCAGAGGCACAAAGAGGTGTTAACTTTCTACATCTGGATGTTAATAGCCAAACTGAAAAAGTAATCAGGGAAAGAGAAAAGGATGAGCCTCACCTAAACTGTCCCCTTCACTTTGCACAATAGGTTCTACAGTCACGCCACTCACCCCGACCATTCACCAAATAGCATTGCTTCTGAAAGACTAATCAGCAGTCATTGGCCAGCAAAATGCCTAATTGGATTTCTAAAGGTGCCTTAACTCCGCTTCCCTTACTTCAAAGTCTGGGTCTCCTCTCTCCAGCTTCACGAATGTCAGCAATATTCTTCCACTCTCTGTGAAAACCACCTTGTCTCCATCTTGTGCCGGAGGCCAGGCCAGGGATATTCAAAATGGATCCCACAGACCTCCATTACTATAGTTCATTTACACACACCATGCATGTATCACACAGGCTACATACAACAAATGCGTACAACATACACTTGGGGTGTTGGTGCTAGGTTATGGATAAGTGCATAGAAGTGGAACTTTTCATGAATGTTCCAGGTCTCCACTACCCTGACACAGATAATAATGTCTGACCACAACTATGTATTTTCAAGGCATAGTATCCTTCCACCAACGCTCTATGTGCTAAATCCATGACAGGGACAGTAGACACTGATTGTCAATGAAGGAGTGCTTGGTACACCCCTGTAGGCCACAGAATAGATCCAAGACTTCACTCATAACAAGGGACAAGCTTACACCGCTACACACATACCAGATATGTGTGACACCAAGGCTAAACTCGAAACCCAGGATTCTAAATACATACACCCTGGCACTGGAACATGGTTATACACCAAGCAAGGGATTTTTCTGTTTCAACAACAGCAGTATGGAAAGAAGCTCTGCGTACCTTAGCAAGGATAAGGTCTAGGCATTGTAATGTGTGGAATGACCATATCAGGTTTAGTAATTGGTCTTTAAGCACATATTTACGAGGTGGGGTCAGGTTGGGGAATTGTGGTGAAAGGCCTTATTATGAGATAAATGCAGTCTTTTAGATAAACAAGATTTAGGAGAAAGCCATTTCACAGATTCTACAGCAGGTGTTATTTCCTCAAATTGTCTTGGTCTAGTGATTGATCTGGATGCAGGGTGGAGGATGGCTTTGGGAGGAGTAAGCGGGGTATGGATAAACCTCTTAGTAGCGAATTTCCATACTCATTAGAGGATATCACCAGTAACTACACAGCTGTTTGAAATATTTTTTTTATTAGCAATGTCTAGTATATTGTTGCAGTGTATCTTTAGTCTGAATCTGGTACTTTTCGTGCTTTACCTGATGTGAATGTAAAGACTGAGATATTTATTATTATTATTGTAATCTGGATTAGTCACTTATTATCACTCCTGAGACAGTTCGTAAATTCACTGTAATATTGTCTAGTTGGACATACTCTAGATTATCAGCTATTTTGTCGTAAGGTCAGTTTTATGTAATTAGTCTTTTGCCAACAGCAATTGTCTCTGCCACATATTCAAGTTCACTGTGGGCCCTTGAGGCTGAAAAACTAGACCGCTACGTGTGGCCGCCATATTGGAAGAGGCTCTCTCCCACATGTACATATCTTCTGACTCATCTCTGCCGCATCTTCGTGAAATCCTTTCCTCCTGGTGTGAAGGCGGAGCTATGAGATTTCCCTTATACAATGCGCAGCTATTAGTTAGTTGTGGTTGGTCCTGATACATGCAACTCCTACTGCTTTTGTTGCTTAGGTATGATTTTTACCTCTTTGAGGTCAAAAGTGGGTGGATGCGAGATACAATATTGAAAAGAAAACGCCCCCCCCATTGTATTTTTAAGGTTAGATAATACCATCTTTACTGTCCTTTGGGCAGCTTGCTTTTGTGACCTGTACTGACTCTTTGTGGGGAAACTCTCTGCATTGATATATTTTTTCAGACCCATCTTGATACCTGGAGCCACTACCTTGGGTGGATGAGTAATTGCACCACTTTGGGGAGAAAGGTCTGCATAATTTATTCCTTCTTGGCTCTTGGCGATATTTGTGATGTTGTCGCAATGTAGCTAAAATTTGATATAGCAGTTGTTTAATGCAGTTGTGGGCTGACATTCTATTTTGGAGATGGTCATTTTTGGCCATTGGTTTCCTCTTGAAACCCTTTTTTTGTAGACTCTCACTTGTATGTTGAGGTGAGTAATTGATGTAAACATTGAATTGTCTGTATCTGGTTTCCGGTGCACATAGGAGTAATTCTATTCCTGTTTTAGGGTGTTCCATATGGTTTATTTCCTTTATTGTCCTGATGAAGACCCCAGTTGATGTGGTCAGACACACTTTGGGTGTTTTGGGTCAAAAGGTTGACTATTATATTTTTGCTTTACCATTGAGACTGGCTGATAGTGAATTTTGCATTTATGAATATACAGCTGCTTCTGAAATCATGATATGGGCAGTGTATTAAATAATGTTCAAATTAACTGCACATTTCTGTTTGTAAATAGCACAATGACTACTTGCAAGAGCACTTTATATTCACTTCACACAGCTCACCTCTCCTCTTACTCTGAATTATTATGATTTGTAATGGATTGTGTTAAAATGGGATAAATCCATTTATTTATCAAAGTTCTTGCGATAAATCCACCCCAGATAATGAACAGCCAAATCCCCTAAGTTCATTAAGTCTGCCAAGCCCGAGCCATCCTCATTGCCTAGACTGTACACCTTGAAGGGCAGGGCACCCTCACTCTAGGGTGCCAATGCCCGCATGGAAGCGAATGGCAAGAGAAGTCTCCCAATAATGTCACAACTTTAAGAGATCTTCCACAAATGAGGGGAAAACCCCACCAAACTCTGTAAACCACCTTTCCCTTATGCTGATCATGCAGGAGATAAGCAACTCTAGATCTAATGACCATGGGTCTGTACTTCATCCCAACATTAATCAAGCAACAAATACTTACAAAGTCCTAAAGCACCAGTAAAAGAGAATATAAATCATATAAATCACTCTAAGTGTTGGGCTACTCTTTTGAACACATGCAAACATTGACGCCATGAATTTTCATTCATCCAAACTTGACATACAAGTTGACCTTCTAAATACCATCACAGTATTTATCTCGGGAATGAACAGCAAGCTGGAGGCTTTAAATAGTCTGATAACAAGGGTGCAGAGAGACACCAACGCAAATTTCATCACATGCCACTGCACCCAGATCTTAGAAAAGTTGAGCCCACTGCCACACTTCTTAAGCAGCTTGGTTGATGAGGTGAAGAAAAGCTTCAAACAGCCATAAGCGTCGCACATTGTCAAGGCAAGCACCACCATAAAGCCTGACCTAGCTTTCCAACATAACAATAAGGGGCATCTAGCCCCACAAAATAATCCTCAACCTGAGAATAAACAACTTACGTGGAAGTAGCTTTATGTGGCGAAGCTCCTTCCCCCTCTCTATGCCACCTTTCTTAGAGTCAAGGACGATCACGTCTAGCTCTTGAGTTACTTCAGAAATAAACTAACAATTAACTACCTATAATTCATCAGAAGTACAAGAGTATGCTCAGAAAGAAACACCACACCTGTCTTCACCAATAGTGCCCCAGCAGGAGAACCACAAGGACACCGGCATTCAAACTGACCACTGTAGGGCCATAGTACAAAGTGAAATAGGTGTAACAGTCCAAACCAGTGTTCAGGCCCCCCAATGATCGAGGGCAATAGCGAAAGGAGTAAAGGTGCACAGGTGCACAACATAACTGAAAATCACACAAGGCCAATAGAGCAGATGACCAAGAGAAAAAGCAAAAGGCCTTGTAAAAAAAAAAGGAAAGGTGAACTCGGAATAGTTGCCTAACCAGCAAATACAACCAAAAGGCAACTATTGCCGATATTCATTAAGAACCAGGCCCAGAGGGATGGCTAAGCACGTCAGGTATAGTCTGTTAATATTGAGAAAGTCAATGTCAATATGAAAAACAAAACATTCATGTATAAAAACAAAATCACATCTTTATTGATGAATTTGCCCGTAATGAACTCCACTGATTGGTACCTTGAACCCGACTCCAGCCAAAGGAAGGAGATTCAGCCCAGATTCACATTTGCGCATCAAGGAAGTTAACCAGACACAGCAATTGATTGGAGGTTCTGCTGAAACAGCAAGACGGGGGTCCGCCCTCAAGCAGCAGTCATGGGGATAAGACTACATCAGAAACTTAGTAAAGCATGTGCGTACCCAATCAAGGGAGAAGCACAAAAAGATAACCTGAGTGCCCTGCCACTGACAGAAATTTGACATATTACTTATTTTATATGTCCTAGTTCAGTAGTCGCAAGGTGGCCTCGGAGGTGATCCAGCGAAAGTCACCATTTATGCAATACGTCTCACACTAGGAAAGGTGAATATTTATTATATAGCTCATTATGGCTCCCAGGATGCTGTTTTGTGGTAAAGCTATCCTTATTAGGCAGATTTGGAACCTCAAGGTTATTTTTTAGTCTAAAAGGGTTTCTCATTGCCACTGGTTTCTCAACACCATTGGTATCTGAAAAGAGTGAAAGGTGTTGGTTGCATGGACCGCTGGGCGTGACACAGATGGTACGCCTTTTCCGCTGGATGTGACACAGCCGGTATGCTTGGACCGCTGGGCATGACACAGATGGCACCCTTGGCCCCTGAGTGTGATACAGGGTGCGATTTGGATATTTAGGGAAAAAGATTTGGACCTTGGGGATTAGGTGTAACTTGTGTTTGGCCAAGAGGGGCCTGTGGTTCTTGAGTTATTCCCTTTTTTCTGTGAACTATTGTTATTATCTTTGTCCTGGAGCCGATATTGACAGACTATCAGGCTCACATAGTTCTGTATGCCGCATGGAGCTTCCCCTTGTCACAGTATAGCATGCGCTAGAAGCGGGATTAGGGATTTTTTGACAGTCATCATTTTTCTCTGTCAGTTTTGTATTGTTGAGATTGATGTAAGGTATATGTGTTATGTTGTGGTGCTGTTAATTACTGCAAATGGTGTTTTGTATTAAGTATTGTGTTTTAATCAAATACCCAATGTTTCATGTGAGGGTGCTGCTATTTCTCACAAACTGTATTTGATGCCAAGAGTCAATATCGTTCATATACTGTTTTTATTGACAAATGCATTTTTTCTATGTTGCAACCCATCATATGCATTCTTATTTGTGTTTATGAAATGTTCATGGTGAATTGTTGATGCATCTGTAGATAGTGAGGAGCTTGTAGTAATGTAATTATAAGCAGTAACTCCTGTGTATATTTTCCCCATGATTAGATCAAAACCAAAGATTCCCTAAAATAAAGAAGCTAAGGTGTATCTTGTCCTCTAAAACTAACAAACTTATCATGGGGTCACCATTAAAAAACATGCAAACCAGGTACCCTACACTGGCTAATAAACTGAATACGTTTTGCCAAGAATGGCACACATGCACACACGTAGGTACATACATTTCCCTGGCCAAAGGAGGGAACTTTTGACACTAAAGAAATTGAACACATGAGAACACACATACAAACCAAATCCACAGGTCAAAAGGAAGACAGGAGAGAGGCATTATTAGAACTATGGGCCATCTTCGAGGAAGCCTAGATGGACAGCCCAGCACTACAGATAGCAAGCAAAGTGTCAGCACCTCCCCCACCATATGCAGGTACGGAGGTGCTCTCGCCCACTCTCCCCGCATTAGGATACTCCAATCCGGCAGTTGAAGAAGTCAGCGGTTCCCCTACCAAACAATGAACAGTTAGGCCCAGGCATAAGAGACTAACAGGCCAGCAGGCCCAGGGGGTCCCAGCGCAACACCTGTCTGGTACGAGGGCTCCAAGACGTTCAACCCACCGCCCGACCCATAGAACCCCAGCAGCATGGAGAACATGCACTCCCACTGGTTTAGGTAAACACACACAAGTGACAGGGAGATTTGTGGTGGTTCTAGACAGTGAAACTGGCGAGGGTGAGGACGGAAGCCCCAGTCCCCCGGGAACCTATGACGAGGGCGAGGCAACAGGACTTGCACAGCCAACCAAGGGAGAAAGACGGGAATTGATGCTCAAGGCAGAATAGGCACACAACCACACACGCCTTGTATTGTCAACCACTGGCCGACCAGAGAAAGAACCAGTAGTCATTGTACTTGTGAACAATATACCATTCAACTTTGTAATAGACACTGGGGCGGTAAGGTCATGCCTAAGGGAAGGGATTATTGAAAGACACTACAGTCATACAAGGGTTCTCGGGTATGGTGTCAAGGATCCCCTTCATGAAACCCCTCAAACTAGAGATGGCAAGGAGGAAATCGTGTGAGAGGACAGTTCTTATATTCTCCTTCATCCCCGACCAATGTATTAGGACAAGATTTGCTGACCAAACTAAAAATGACCATCGAGTTTTCTGACGATGGGTCTATGGCTTGCTCCACCCCAGGGACTCCCACCTTAGGATCCCTGGCATCGAAACACCCCCACATCACAAGTATGCAAGCGAAAACACTCCCTACCAATCAGACAGCTTTCACTGAGGCGGTCTTGGAATACATGAGAATATTCTAGGATATGTGGGAACTTGTTCGGCAGTGGGCACGTCGCACGCAGTGCCTCCTATGTGAGACAGCTAAAAGACAGAAAAAAACCTTTATAGCCATTAGGGTATGCGAGGAGGAAGAGAGTCGTGATTACCCTACATACACACCCGTTGGGTCCCCTGGGACCAGACAAGAAATGGGGGCAAGGCATGGGAGGACACTGGCCAGATAGGCTAGATCCCATACGCCTTTTGAAACGCTGAGCTCAGCCTATGCCACCCCCACGGCACCTCTGTGCACCTGTAAGTGACGAAGACGAGTCTGCCTGGTAATATGTGGTGCACTCACCATGCCTAAGGACCCCTTTCCACTGTCGAATATGATACCCACGCACGTAGCTATCATAAAAAATGATGCTCATAAAGAAGACAGAAAACCACCACAGGGAAATGTCCCCACCGACCACATGGGGAGGAAAGCTGAGTATGAGATGGGTGGGCAGACACACACACCCCACTCATTGACCCACAAGGACAATCCCCAAACAGGAGCATGCCCAGAGAGACACTGCTAAATTTGTCCAACACAAATTGAAAAAGACTGCCCTCGAGGGGGCCATGTTGGCCACGAGCGTGCCAATGGCACGAGTCTTAAATGGAGTTCAACTGCAAAAGCCCAGAGGGTTTCAACGTAGCTATAGCGGCAGAGGCCAGGAACGTTGGCAGCAACCAGACCCTAGGGAATGGTACTATTTCCACAGGATGGGCCACCTGGCAGACAGATGCCGGTTAAAAGCATACCCTGAGCAGAGATGGATGGGCCACGGCCTGCCACCACAAAACCCTCATCCATAAAACCAAGCCCAGGAAAACCCAAATGCACCTTACATTCAGCCGCAGGGAGGTCAGTCAGCCGCCACACCACCACAACAGGGATCAGGTAGTTGGACAAACATGTGTCAACAGCAACCACAGATAGAGAACTCAGCCCAACAGGGACAGGGCCCACAGCCTCGGAAGGGAGGGGTAACTGTCTGGGGAGGTAATGCCTTCACACAAACACAGAATCCAACTGTGCAGTAAGATAAACCCCCAGAGTAAATTCCACCCATTGACCCACATCCCAAAAATTAACTGTACCTAAACCAAAAGAAGGACCAATGAGACAATGTTGGGAATTCAAACTTTGACTTGCATCTGGGAATTTAGGGCTGCTTTATGTGTTCTGTTAAAGTTTACCATTAAGGGTGCCTGCGGTAGCCAAGGCCCCACTCAGCTGCAGATCCCTCAGAATGGGGTTGTCTGGCCACACCCCAGGGGGAGGGCAGTCTGAGGAGGGGGCGCGCGGCTCCTAGAAAGTACTTAAAAACAGCACACTGGTCCCTGCATCCAAAATCAAATAGGGACGAGTTCCAATGACCAAATCGAAAGGTCCCCATTCTCTGGCATCTGGCCCGAGACCCATGTTTCCTTCATGATGTGAAGCCTCAAAAGCGCCCCTGAAAAACTAGAAACCTCCAGCCAATGGAGGCACCCCTTTCAGTTCTAAAACAAAGCTGTCCTCAAGTGACAGGAGCCAGGATTCCCATACGCCTTGGATAGTAAAGATCCCACAACCTACACAGGACACGCACAAGAACCAATAAGTTGTGAGGTGCCTGCATGGGGGTGAGCCAGTCAGGAGGTTTGTCAGGTTAGCCAGATGTTGCACAACAGCGAGGCAGTCCCTGTCCAATCATCAACCCTAGGCAAAGTTAGGCAAGTGTTCTTTGCCTTGGAACTGGGCTCCCCACGTTCTCATGATCCCAGCAGTGCTTTCTTTTCTTTCCCTCAAGTTTTTCAAATCTCATAAGTCTGGTCGCCATGTCATACCACTCCAAAATAGTGACAGGAGCATGCCCGTTAGCCAGAAGTCCCTAGCCACAAGCCAGGACCTGCAGATCCAAATACACTGAAAAGACATGGTCTGAGGGAGAGGGGGCTGCCTGGGAGAGAGGAGTCCTCAAAGTCCATCACAGCTCCAGGTGAGAGTAGAATGCAGAATTGGCTTACCCCCGTATCAGGCCTAGCAATTAACCAATGCACCTGGCCTTACATACATCATCCGGAGAAAGCAGTAGCCCAGACCTTGGACACCACAAGACGGCATGATCAGGGGTACATGGGGGTCACGGAAAAACTTTCCGACCCCCTCTCCCTCATGATAAGTGAGATAGCAGATCATGCGAGATCTAGGGAAGCACCCAATAACCATCAAAAAGATACCATGATCAGGGCCACCTTCTGGTGCCTCAATAAAAATTGCATAAATGGAGTGTGGAGAACACACCCCTGAGGGAAATACAGGAACCCCGAAGAAAAGCTCATTAACGACGCCACACATGAAATGTTTCCTGAGTTAACAAATGAACCAAGTTCTTATCCAACAGGTCTACAATCGAATCTCCAAGTGCACCACCTTTCAGATGCCACATAAACACCCCAAAGTGGATCTAAAGTGTGTGAATCAAAATTACGAACAGCATCGTGAACTTTTTGATTGAACTGTTAACCGAGAAACCCCAATCACCAGAGGACCACAGACACCTCCACTGTCTCCATACCAAAATCTGCAATGTTTAATTTCAAGTAATGCATTATTGCTAGGCCTGGGTGGAGTTCGCAGAGCACCGCTACGCGAAACTCCGTGAAGTGTCAAAAAAACTCCGCCAAGCTACGCGTAGTTCCGTGAGCGGCGGAGTGCCTTACATTTGCGCTGTTTGCACTGATTTTTAGCGCCGGGTGTTTGTCCCGTGATCATGCACTCCCCATGCCGGACATCTGGTCACATTACCCACTCGCCGCATTGTGTCCATTCAAGACCGAGGCCCACCTGGATTCCTCATCGAATACATTAATTTATGACTCCAAAGACAACGGTCCACATTCCTTACCAAAAAAGGATCACTGGAACTATTTTATGGCATTCAAAGAATTGTATAAAAATCCATATAAGATTGATTGTAAGATGAGACAGTCCTTAGACCTTATGCCTGTGGCTGTTCTCCCAACCACACTGTTTAATTAAACAGATTGTTACTGTTTTGCCAAACCCCTCTTGCCTCTTGTTTTTTCAAGGTATTTAATGTTCAAGCAACAAGGAACTAAAAAAAGTTAGGAGGAAGGTTTGCTAGCAGGGAGCTCCCAAGGCACAACAGACTACCCGGTGGACCAAGGTAACCTTCCTATACCAGCAAAACAGCTTACAAACCCAGAGACCGTAAACCCGGTCCAAATGGCTGAGCTATCAACTAAACATATTTCAAAAGAAATCAAAGGAACATGCATGGATTTTCCCCATGTGCATACTACCATGGGAAGACTAGTTTCATGCCAGTTGATTCAAAGCACCTTTCTGCTCATAATGAAACAATCTCTGATGAAACCTACAACCAAGGGACGCCCTTTAAAAAGCCACCAAGCACAACAATAGTTAATAAACTACTGTTCATACCTCAATACATATCTAAGGGACCATATGACATCCTAAACCATGGAAACTTGATAAAACTATTTAAGAACAATAAGAATGTAGAATACTTGCACTCCTCAGACATTCTATCTGTAGCCATCTTAAAACCAATAGGAGCTTAAGTAACAGAACTGTTCCTGATAACCTTTGTCACATCTGAAATAGCCCAAAAAGTGTTCAGTGAAAGGGAAACATTCTGCGATTGTGAAATTAAACTCTCGTACTCCCAATATCCTTGCTACCCAATCGTTTTAGCAGCCACCAGCACCAATATCGCTGCTCGGATAAAAACAGGTGGATCTTTGCAGCAGTCAACATTATCCAAATGATATTCACCACTGGCCAATTAAAGAATACAGAGAAAAATAAGGCAAGATCTATAGCCTGAAAAGAAGACGTTATTCCAACCTCTGTTGTCAATTTTGAGGAATCCCATTGGCATAATGAAAAAAGGACCAAACAAGAACAGCCACCGGTTCTGATCACCAACATGGATGGACCTCACAGCCCTATTACCAGTGGCAAGGTAGACTGGTCTTGGCTTCCCCCTGACATTGGCAGGAAATAAGGTCTTATGAATAGAGAATGTGCTATCTCCATCTTAACTGCCCACATAACAAGTGTCACTGACATAAGTGGTCCTCCCCGAGGCCCAGTTTACATTTGCTCCTGGAAAAAAGTTACCAAACCAGAAATAGTTGAGTATCTGAAGAAGTTTCACATTATCCTTCTACAAGAGACCTCGACCGGAACACTCAGTGCCTCAATAGAGAATCTGGAATAGAACAAGATAGCCCTAAATTGAAGTCCCAAGGGAAGACAAAAAGGTGATCTCACAGTGTTTATCTCTGCGCAACTTAAGACACATGCAGAACAGTTATTCCATCCTGAAAGTTGATTTCAGGCCAGTAACTCTGAAAATTGAACACGTGCAGTAATGCAACCACTGATTTTACTCAATGTGTATATTAATCCCGCATCTAGGGAAAAAGCGTAAGGCATAATAAAATTGGAAACAGCCCTCAAGAATCTGATGTAGGACCATGATATACATCATATGATAATATCAGGTGATTTCTATTCAAAGTTATTTCACCCATTTATAACAGAAGAAAACATAACAGCAGAAAATGAAGTGTAGAACAGTCCAACACAGGTAGCATCGTCCTCAAGACGAAAAGACACACAAGGCATTGGCCTTGTGATTCTACAAACAATATCAGGCCTGCGCAAATTACAGGGAAGATTCTCAGGGGACCAGCCCCCAGCCTGGATACATATTTCACAAAAGACTACCACAATAATAGACCATTCTACAGCCACAAACCCACTCTCCAAATATATCAGAGATCAGATAGAAGAACAAGGTGAGAGCAATTATAACCCACTGATAATAACCTTGAACCTTAGGCAAAGTCTGCATGATCCAGCTAACACCCTAATCTCTGATTCAATTACAGAGAACCTGAAGAGATTGCACTGGAATGTAAGATCGCAGGAAGCCATAATCCAAAATTGTACAATTTACCAGATTACCAATTAACCGCAAACAATGCAATTAATAACTGGAGCAATATTGAGAGGCGTTGTCGGATAAATATAGCTGAAAAAAAATCCCACTGCGTTGCATAACCGCCAAAGGGATAGACCCACCATGGGTGTCAAAACAACCTATTTCACTGAAGAAACCTCTAAACAGAGAGTACCACCAACTCAAGAATAACAACCCTAATAAGGCTCAACATGAAAAGGTGAGGAAGTTATGACGTGAATATAAAAGGGCTGTTTGGCATGCCAAGAAAGAGTACTGGGACAAAATGTTTCATGCCTGTGTTGGACTTGGCCCTTTTTGCAGGGTCATCCCTGAACTTTTTGCCTTCCTCCTGGTATTTTTTCTGACCTGTTGTTGGTGGTTTTAGGACTCTGGGCACTTTATCACTGCTGTTCAGTGTTAAAGTGCATGTGCCCTCTATGGTAAACTTGGTAAGATTGGTCTACACCTGTTTGGCGTATTTAATTTACCTATCAGTCCCTTGTAAAGTGGTATCTCATATACCCAGGGCCGGTAATTAAATTCTACTGGTGGGCTTGCAGCGCTGCTTGCGCCACCCACCAAAGTAACCTTTCAAACCTGTCTCAGGCCTCTGCCATTGCAGGGCCTGCGTGCGCAGTTTACTGCCGCTGTGACGTGGCACATAAAGTGGGTGCCACGTCTGTGACTACCCTTTTACTACATATCAGTCACCCCTAAGGTAGGCCCTAGCTGGCCCTATGGGCAGGGTGCGCTGTAGGTAAAAGGTAGGACATGTGCCTTAACTGTGTGGCATGTCCTGGTAGTGCCAAACAGCCTATTTTATTTCTCACTACTGTGAAGCTGCCCTCTCATAGGAATGCATTGGGGATTCCCTGAAATGTGCTTCAGTGGTAATTCCTGACATGAGAGGAGTAGCGTGATCAAGTTTAGTAAGTTTGGAATAGTGGTAATAAATGCTGCGTAATGGTGTTCGCCAATTTATTATCACTATTTTAGAAATGCCACTTTTAGAAGTGGACATTTATGTGTGCTATGTGTCTTTGTGCCTGCCTGTTGTGTATTACATGTCTGGCTCCAAAGGGGCTGGGTGAGTCAGCGCTAGGCTGAATGGGCCGATCTGCATTTGAAGTAGTGGGAGGAGTAGCACCTTGACCTGAATAGAACTGTGCCTGTCTTACACAATGCTGGCTCCGCCCCCCTGTGGTGTATCTGGGGCCAGAGCCTACACTGACAAAAGAGGATGTTATGCACTGTAAAGATGTGTTTAAGTGCCCCCCAGGACTGGTTTGGACTGGGCTTAGGCCTGTGCCAGGGGGAAGAACAAAGACACTGACTAGTATAAGTATTGGGGCTGTGACCCGATTAAAATTGGTACCTGCTTGGCGCTGGGAAGAGAGGACTGCTGGGCACCAGGAGGAACCGCCACAAAGGACTTCCCTCCTGCTGGAGGGCCCTGTGAGCTGGCCTGCCTGGGCCCAGCTCTGCCCTGTGCGAGCGCGTGGTGATTGCTCTTTTATCCTGCTGCCCAAGGAGTGGGCTGATTGAGGGGAGCGCTTTGTGCCCTGCAGCGTGGGCAGCACCACCCTCTCCTATGTGGCCTGAGCTCCAGGTGTGGGTTCACACTGCACTGAAGCGTGAGGAACGTTTCATGAGCTTTGCGCTCAAAAACGCTGTGCAAGGAAGCCAGCGCCATCCTGGAATCCTGCTTGGAAGGAATCCCGGTGCGGGCATTCCTCCGTGTTACCTGGATGTGGGCAGAGCTTTGGCCCAAGGAAGCCTGATTGCGGGCGGAGCTTGCTGAGAGGAGAGAGCTGCAGAACGGCAGCCAGGCACGCCTGAGCCTGGTTGGGGCAGAGCCGACGGAGACTTCGCTCCGTACTCTGCCGGCCGCACCAAGAGCTTGCCGATCATCGGCAGGTTGCCGTAGCAACGAGTGTCCATGAGTTGAGACCCCGGGCGGAAGTCAGGCGAAGGACGCCTGGTTGTGGGCGGAGTCCCACAAGCGGGATCGCGTCAGGAGCCTCATGAAGGCTCCGTGCTTGGGGGAAGCCGTGCTCTCCCTCTCCCAGCCCCTAAACGAATGGAGAAGCTGCAGTGCCGTGGCCGTGGCCATTGAGCGGCCACATGACAGCTTCTTGGGAACTGACTCGCTGGAGTGAGGGTGAGTCCAGCCATTGGGAGGAATTGTCTATGCGGGGGAGACCACGTGAGGTCTTCCCGCCCTCAAGGGCATTGCTCTACCCGTTGGTAGCAGTGCCGCCCCCCATGCATTACGGGACTTGTTTCTGCTGCATAGGCAGCTAGGGGGCCAGTGTGGAGGCCTCGTGTTGGGAGGGGGCATTTTGGGGCAAGCCAGGACGGGCCCCCGCCACAGTACTTTTGGAGGCTGCCTCACAGGACAGGGAGGACAGCTTCCAGAGCCACACATAGTAATGTGTACGCCCTGTAAGGGTTGGACTATGGTGTACTGCTGCGTCCAAGCTCACATAACATAAAACAAAAAAAACAAAAAAAAAGGCTCAGGCAAAGTGCGATTGTTTGTATAAAACAATTACGGTATCACAAACAATTTACAGTAGAGCCACCATTACACAAATTGGGATTTGAGTAAAAGTGTATAGGGTGGACAACAAGTCGACGGCGTTTCGATCCTTACAGAAAATACAGGATCATCATCAGGATTTCATTTTCACTTTTGGGAAATGACTATATGCATTTTAGCATGTAAAGACCGATATACTTGTTATTTTACCTAAAGTATATGAGGTCTCTGTTAATTAAGTGGGAAAGCGGAGCATAGTTGCGGAATTCGTGGAGATTTTGTTCAACTTTGTGGAATTCCGCATAGTACTACTCTGCCAACTACGCCCACCCTTAGTAACTATAATGGTTTTTAAATTTCTCTCACTAGTCACAGGCCCCCCACTTAGTTTAAAAGTGCGTCCCTGCCGTCAGGTGTATGCCCGCCCTCCACCAAACCGAGTTTCTGGAGGGCGAGGATTGGTCAATGATGAAACATGACACCGGGTGGTGTGTGAGACCAGTCCGTCACATTTTGTGAGATGCCCACACTCACAACTTAAGCTTCACCTAGGTCACTACTCTGGGAGTGGCCCCATTGTGTGTTTAACATTACAATGTGACCGCCACCACGGCGGTCGCAATGCCTATATTTTGCATTGCAGCGGGTGCTGCTGGCTGCAGCACCCGCCGCAATGCAAAAATGGGACACTTTACATATCCCTGCACCATGCGGTGCCTGCCACATGGTGCAGAGATATGCCCACAGCTTAGGGCCAGGGTGAAAGAGGGGCCCGCTACAGGTTCCCAAAGTCCCTTTCCGCCTGCCTTCTCATGGTGGGTTAACCACCATGAACAGGTGGACGGAAAGGGACATCATAATCCCTACGGCGGTGCCTGGTAGGCACCGCCACCATTGTAGGGACAACGAGCCCGTCCACCACACCGGCTGGCTCAAGGAGCCCGTTGGATGCGTGGCGGTTGGTCTTTCCGACCGCCACACATCCGCCCACCATTGAAATATGGCAGGCCGATGTGATGGGTCCAATGGCGGTGTGACCGCCACTGACAGGCTGTTGGTGGTGCTCTCACTGCCATCCTAATCGACCCTATATTCTGAGAGACGATATAGACAAGCACTGTCACTTTTGCACATTTTGCATCGTTTAGCTCCCACCTGTGTCTGAAAACTGAGAGCAGACTCCAGCCGTGACCATATTTCAATAGGCGTTATATTCCAGCACTGCCACTTTAGCATATCTTGCGTACATTTGTGACACTGTGCCGAATTGAGTTTTTATACTGCTTTAAAACATCTGCATTTAAGATTTTTTTATAACGTAGTTTTACTGATTAGGAGTGTTAAGATATTTGTTTTTGTATCTATATATATCTGTTTACTTTTGGTGCGGATTTATAGGAAAGTGTAGAGGTTTTAATTAACTATGCACTTTTGCAATAAAATTAGAATTTGATGTAGAGCCTTGGAACTGATTAATCCCTTAACTGATGGCCATTTGTGACATTTTCATCTGCAACATTTTGTCACGATGGCCAATTTACAAAATCAATATACTATTATGGTTGCAGGGATATATAGGATTTGTAGATTCTCCAAGAACATAAGGTACCCAGAGCCAACAATTGAGCTGCATTTTACAATGGTTTTTCATTGTGTACCGGGTATAGACCAATTCATATGGTGAAATATGTAGAGAGAAAAATGGGTATCAAGGTAACCTAAGTATTTCTGAAATGGGCACAATATAAGGAGTTTAGGAGCAGTGGTTATTTCTACATCTCTGAATTTGTGGGTATCAGTACCAGCATATTATTTAGAGGGAAATTTCCAAAATATCTTCTTTCTTACACACTGGCTTGCAAAGGCACATTACTGGGAAATCCAATTGGTAATAACAAATGTTCTATTATTTTATACTCCCACATGTCTTCCGATAAAAATGATACCTCATTTGTGTGGGTAGGCCCGCTGCCCACGATAGGAAATGGACCAAAACACAACATGGATACATCACATTTTTCCACTGAAAACTGGCCCCTTTTTGCAAAGTGGATAGCTGTGGATTTTGGGCCCTAACTTAGCCGGCACTTAAAGAAACATAGCAAACGTGCACATTTTTGAAAACTAGACAGCTAAGGAAATCCAGAGTGGGGTGACTTGCATGACTCTCACCAGGTATTTTTTACCTCCAGAATCCCTTGCAAACCTCCAACTTTGACGAAAAAAACATATTTTTCTCACATTTCTGTGATGGAAAGAAGAACACATGTCACCTATAAGTGTAGCGTTGAGTGCAGAGTTATCTGTAATATATTGTGTGCATTATCACCTGGGGTATCCTGTCGCTGACCCAGGAGCAGTCAGGGATGATCCATGGATTCACCTAGTTCAAGAGCTAAGTGTTCAGCTTCTTGCAGAATGCAATAATTTTTTAGATGACACAGAAATGTAGGGCCCTTTCTGAGCAAATTAGGATAAATCTCTTTTCCTGTTCTGGTGCATGGGATGTGTACCAGTACAAGTCTGGCAGAACAAAGGTGTCTGGAATGTTTCTGAAATCTGAGGCCATTTTGAGGTATGCTGGGCAGGTGCTGCATAAGGCTGTGAATGTGTGTCAGGAGTTAGAAAAGATCTGTGGATGAGGAACCAGTAAAGCTGTTTGAGGTGCAGGGTGTGTGCTTGGTGAAAGCATGAAGGAGGCAGCTGTCTGCTGTGTTCTGTATGGTTTGGAGTCATTTGCTTAGTTGAGTGAGGGAGTAATTCAGTATTGATTGGGGGCAACACTGATGGGGATGAGTACATTGGTGAAGCTGAAGTGATGGCATGTGTATCTGTACTACCTTGACAATCGGCCTTCTACCTATGTGATATTCCTGTGAAAGCACACCTAGTCTAAACTTTTCCTACATGTTCATGTCTCTGCCCCTTCAAATTTGCCAAGTGAGTCTTTATTAACGATTTCCGTTGCTATCTGCGTGAAGCTCAAGAATACTTGTCTTTCATGCGCCTTCAGTGCACTCACTGTGCTAAATAGAACTCCTTCCAGTTTGTGTATGCAGGTTTGAGGTGTCCGAGACTGTCATGCAAGGAACACAGTCCTTGAACTGAGTAAGCATATCTACCTTTGAAACTAAGACAAATATGCAGGGGAAGACTTCTTAAGTACCCTAAAGAGCACTTTAAAAACTAGTCAAGACATTATGTTTTTGCCACACAAGGGTTCTCCGTGACAATGTGGCTTATGTTCCGTCCACCATTATGTCAGTATGGGGACTATAATGCACTTGTTGTTTGACGAACAGAACACCTACCACATCTTGACGGAGGATAAAGGTGTCAAGCAGGCCATAAGCAAGTCCATGATTTTCTCAAGTAAACTGAAAGCTAATTCTACGGCTGCTTACCTAGTGAAGTAGTGGACCATGGAAGGTAGGTATCCTTGCACAGCCATTGAAAGGTTTATGTTACGGCAGCTCCACGTCAGTCAATTTCCCAATACTTCACTTTTATATGGTATAAAATAAAGCAAGTAGGATAACACAGGGCCGGTTGAAATGGGCACTGGGGACAGTAAACACTACTTTCCTGCCTCTTTCCTTGCTAAGAGCAGACTCTACGATGACAACATGGTCAAGTCTTTTTAGCTGTTTCAGGAAAGCGGTCAGCAAAATGTCAATTCTACAGCCTTGCTAAGTTCTCCAGAGCATATGAAGTGGAGGCTGTTGCTTCTGTAGCAGTATGACTTTCAGTGATGGTCAACTGAAAGTCAAGGAAAGACATGAGTCTTCCTGTGGTGGTCTAACGATAGACAGCATGCACATTGTATGTTGCCATCTGGATCAGGTGGGCAAACAGCTCTTATACCAAGTACCAGTTTTACAGCTTGCATTGTACGGCTGAAGAACCTGGTCATTCTTATCCACTCTGACCATGTACTTGTTGTAATCAAGAATGCAGGTGGGCTTGTGAACATCTGTCGTTTGACCCCAAACCAAGTCGGGGGAAGTGCTCTCATCATAAATTGTAGTGAGCACATAGATATCACGCCTAGCAGAGAACTTGACTGTGAACAGTCCATTGGAATGCAACGCAGTGCTCTGGGATTTTTGGAACTTCTTACAAACAAGGTCGTACGTGAATCCTTTGTGGTGACAATGAACTGTACAATATGCCACAGAGACAGCTTTGTGCAGTTCACTGAACAGCTCTACTCTTGCTTAGAAGTTGTCAACATAAAGGTTATGACCTTTGTGAAGAAGTGGCTGAACAAGCTACCATAGAAACTTTCCTGTGACTTCTTGGGTGGGAGGATAGCCTACAGGGTTTAGAGTGAAACCCTTCCCTGTATACAATTTCAAGCTATATAAATAGCCAGTAGAGTTCTCACACAGCATGTACAACCAGATCCCATAGCGAGCTTTTTTGCTCCCAGTGTACTGCCTGAAAGGCAGCCACCGGTTGGAAAGGATCAAGCACTCATCAATGACTATATTCTTTCCAGGAGTATAACTCACTGGAAAACATGGCAGACAAATGTTCCACGATGGGCTGAACTTTGAACAACCTGTCATTATCTGGAAGGTCCCGGGGCAATTCAGCAGAATAGTCATTGACTTGAGAATATGCTGCAATAGCAAAAACCGCTCTCTGCTTATGTGCAGTGCAAAAAAGGGTGTTATCCAAACTGCACGAGTAGACCAGTAGGACTGCAAGCTTAGTTTGTGCACTAGCCCCATTTTGAGTGTGAGGCCCCAAAAAATCTTCAACTCTTCAAGTGAAGTGGGAGTTTACTGGTGTGCCCTTGAATCAGGCTCTACAGTGCCTCAATGCTCCCTCAAAAATTGTTTGGCATGCAAATTTGTTTGCTGCACAATTTGCTTAAGGAAGCCAACATCCAAAAAGAGATGGACGTAGTCGATCGACAAAAAAATTGGTTGTATCGACTTTATATTCAACGTCGCCAGTGAACGCCGGAATTTGAGGCTGAACTAAGTTGGGGTGCTGCCAACAGAGCACTCCGTCTGTGCTTGCGGTCACATGTGCCTGCTCTCTGGGTTGGTACACCATGTTACAGTAGCTCCACTGCACAGACTGTGCTTGCGAAGGGACACCACGACTTACATCATCATGTCCCTCAGAATCACTGAAACTCTGCCACCTGAAAATCACTTCCAGATTCTGCTCTATTTTCCTCTCCCTCAGATGCTGTCTCAGTATCTGATCCTGCCTCAGAGCTGTCCTCCATAACCCAAGTTACAGCCTGGGCAGCGGCCATCCACTAAGACGTCATCTCTGCTGATTGGCTAAAACTTGTCTAAAACCTTCCTTCAAAAAAGTTTGTCCTATGTAGAAGGCAGACGTATGGTTCTAAATCAATCTGTGGGTTTGTGCAACTGTGAGATATATGTGACATAGAGTGAAAGCAGTTATCGATGGGTGGGTGGGTGTCACTGAGGTGTATGCAACAGTAAAAAAGCAAAAAAGACTTATCTGATTGATGCAGCTTCTCCAAAGACTCTAAAAAAGACAAAAAACACAAAGTATTACTTTACCTTGTGACATACACCTTACAATAGCACACTTCAGAGTACATGGGGGGGCACACCAGCCACTGTTTATTTATTATTGCACTGACCTGCAGCAGAGAAACTTTTAGGTGGGAGATGACTAAACAAAAACATATCTAAGTCAGAAAGGGACAAACACTAAGCTCAGGCACAACAATAAGTGTACCCCAGTAACAAATCAGATACATACATAAGCAACCATTTGCAAAGCTAAGAGGCTGGGAGTGATTGCCTGACCTATTTGTCAGAGCTTGCTTTATCATCACTTATGCAAAACTTCATTGCTGTGGGAGCCTATGGGCCCAGAGAAGGTTGACCTGTGTGTTAGGAGGGTCGACCCCTAACATATTTTTGAGAAATGTGTGTTTTTTTCTTATGTAGGCAGGGCCAACCCCCATACACTACACTCCTTTTTTTCCTTCAAAGCTTTATATAGCACAAACTCAACCCAAAGGTATTGATCACTTTACATGACCACCAGTTACATTACACAAAGTCATTTTGATATTATTGACCATGGAGATGTTTTCTATTTCCTGGGGGAGCCACCCAGGGGATAGCAAACATCTCAATAGCCAAAACAAATATGCCCCCGGGAGTCGGCCCATGTGCAGAAATGGCCGACCCCCACTCAATTGTTTAATTTTGTCAAAGTGGTTTGGGGCACAATTGCAAAAACCTTCCACAAATAAATATACCTTTGGGGGATTGGCCCTTAAACCAGGGCGGCCGACTCCCACAAGACAAATCCCCAGTGTCTAGTGATATTCTACTCATGGATCACAGTGCAACTACCATCCATGAGCAGGAACAGTTTTGTGAAATGCGTCACTGGAAAGGGGAGACTCGCACTTTTCCCACGATGCCTCCCACAAACATGGGGAGGCATCCTGCACTGAGAATACCCCACCAGATGCGACAGCAGCTCTCCACTCCAGTGGGGGTTTGTGACGTCAGCATGCTGTGATGTCCCACATGGGCGTGCAATGGGCGAGGGCCGAAGCGGAAGGGCTTCCGCTTTGACCAATATTTCAGGAAATCTCCGATGCAAGCACTGGAGGTCCCTTTAAAGCCCTCCTCAGTGTCAGCCAATGGCCGACAGATGCATTGGGAACGAGGTGCAGGTGTTGGACATTGGCCAACACCTGCACCAAAAAGGTTAAGGATCTTCTGTTTAGCAGGATTGATGGACCATTTAGCCTTTCTTTTTGACCTAGCAGTGGAGTGCCGCTCAATTTTTAGAACATGTTTTATTCTGGGTGTTTTTTTGCTGAAGCCTGGCCAGCCTGTAGCTCACTTATGCTTCTCGCATTATCCAAGTTAAAGTAGCGTCTACTCATAGAGGACTGAGCAAAAAAATCCAGACCTTTATAATGAAAGTATAATTTTCTTTTTCAAGTGTTTGGTGGGTAAATAGCTTCTTCAGTTGATAAAAAGATCCATCTCTCACTGACCGAAGCTGTACCTTCAGGTTAATCACCTATATATAGAGTCCTACCTTACCTGGTAATGTTGTCCAATAATGTTCTGAGCAAGGTGACAGGCCCCTCCAGGTTCTGGAAGTATCAACATTAACCTGTGGTAGACCTGTCTGGGAGCGCGAGCAGCTTCACAACAAAGCAAAGACTGTATTTCTTCTTCCAGCCCCCGTCTGCTGAGCTTATCGCCTGAATGACACCTCCAACCAAATGATGGATAATGGACTTCAATTTCTCTTAGAGTTCCTATCTGTCTGGCAGGAGACGTCCCCCGCCATTACAACTCCCACTCTGCAATTTACAATAGATCAAAGAGTGGGCGAAGAGTCTCAGACGAAAGGCTGAGCGAGAGAGAGCGGTTCCGAGACGATACTTTGCACTGAATGATTAAGCCGGGCATGGCCGCTGTCGGAATTGCTCTGCCTGATGAGACTGAAATATATCTTGACAACTCATTTTGAAGAGATTAACCATTCACGTTCCCCCTGAACCTTTCACATTAGCCTCACTCCTATAACACTGTGCAAATTGAAGTCAATTATCCATTGCATTACTGGAGGTGTCAATCATCCCTGGGGAAAACATGCCACAATTGGCAGTCTGAGGAGTGGATAGTCCTCAAGGGGGAGGGGGCAGGGCGAAGCAGCAGGAATTATTTTAACCTGTCTGGTAGCCGAGTGACCTCGCTCCTGCAGTGCAGGCCATTTTGATCCCCCCCCCGCAGATTAATCAGGTAATAGCACCCTGCAGGGCCATTTGAAAGGAAGACATCAGAGGGTATTTCCTCTCACTGCTGGCAGGGTATGACTTGGAAAGATATCGCAGCGTAGAATGGCTCTGAAGTGACCCTGAACAGTGAATATGACTTACATCCTTCCCATTGCATGCATTCATAAAAGAATCAATGCCTTCAGCTACGGTAGCCCTGCTTTTCAGCAGGAAGGTAGGTTTTTAGCCAAAACTATAATTAATGGGCAATCTCCCCTGGAAAGCCAGAAGCTCGCAGTACAGTTTGGCCATGAAGCGACACTGTGGAGATTACACCTAATGTTGCAGAACCTCTCGAGTCTGTGTATTGTTCCTCCGGCCTCCGGGAATTGTTGTTACTTGTGGCGCAGCTCTTTTGACCGGTGACGCAGGGCGATCGGTAGGGACGTGGTGGTTGAAAACTAGCCGCAGTTCTCGCCTGACCTGGAAGTAATTGGAAGAAATCACAAGGAAGCAGCAAGGTCTATCTATCTATTTCAACAGCTCTCCTTTTTAATATAAAAAAAACCGTATAAGGAGAAGTATCAGTTACCCACTATATAGCTTTGCAAACATGTTCGAGCAAACATTTTCTAGGTTTTAGCAGGATTTCATATTTCTCGTTATTTGCGCCATTTTTATTTTTGTGTCACTTTTACATAGATATTCACGTGTATTCGTGAATGTACCTGAGAACTGAAACTGCATTTAAAAATTGGGCAAAACGTACACGATGCACGAGAGTAAAGGCAACTGCTTTATATTTTATTGGTAGCCCAACATTTTCAGCACTCTGGCAAATAGGCATTTGGGAATGGGTGGGCAGTGTGAGCAAAGCATGCACGTCAATTCACCAAAATGCAAGGAGTAGTGGAAGTGACATCACACGCCCCTTGACGTCACTTTCCCTCACACGCACATGCTTACATTTACAGCACTAGTAGTAAAAAATATTTTATATATATATATATATCACTGAAAAAACCATAGGTTTCAGGCACGTTATAGTTAGAAATTAGCATTTAAAAAACCTTAGAAATTCACTGAAAAAACCATAGGTTTTAGGGAAAGTTATAGTTAGTTGGACATTTCACTCGTACAAAACCAGAGAAATTCCCCAGTTATAGTTAGTTCAGCTAACTATACCTCGCGCCCCCGCAATGCACTGCTGATGACGTCACTCATGACATGGTCAGTGACATCACTGATGACATCACTGATGACATCTCAAATGACATCACTGATGACATCACTGATGACATCATCCAGTGACTGTGTGTTTCTGTAAAGTTTAAATATGTTTAATATATATAGGGAAAGGCGTATTGAAGAATGAGTGGGTGTATAAGTGTCTGAATGGATGATTTAGTAGGTGCGTGACTGACTCTATAAGTGAGACATTAAACGTATCTTACTGAATGCATGGGTTAGTGACTAAACTGTGTGAATGTCTGTATCCGTCTGTCTGTTGTTGTGTAAGCGGCTGCATGGGTTTGCGAATAGCTACATGAGTGTCTATATGAGTTATTGATTGGTTGTCTGAGTATCTGTATGGGTGCCTGAGTGTTTGTGTGGGTGGGGTGTGTGTGACTCTGTGCATAGATGTGTGAGTGGGTGATTCACTGTGTGCATGGTTTCAAGAGTGCATCTGTGATGGACTGTATGGGTGGGTGAGTGTGTGTATGGGTGTGTTAGTGAGTGAATGTATATCTCAGTGGTACATGTGTGAGTAACTACATATGTGAAAAGCAGTATATATGTGTGTGTTGGAGTACATAAATGGCTATAAGTGAGTGTGTGATTGTGAGAGTGGCTGTATGGATGAGTGTGTGCTTGTATCAGTGATTGTATAAGAGCGTAAGAATGTGCTAGTATTTGTATGAGTAATTGAGCTGGTGTGTGTATAACTGTATAGGTGAGTAAATGGCAGTGTGAGTACCTCTATGGATGAGTGGCGGTGTGTGAGTTTCTATATAGGTGTATGAGTGCATATGATAGTCCTGTACTGAGTGACCATAAGTATGAGTGACTGTACGGGTGAGTGAGTGGATGTGTGTGTAAACCTAAGAATCAGTGAGTGGGTATGTAGTTATTGGTGTTGGAGTGTTTATGGTTTTGACAATGGCAGTCTGTAATTTAGAGTGGGTGTATCAAAGGTTATATTAGGGTGTGAGAAGATGCATCAATTTATCACATGGATGATGTCATCAGTGATGTCATTTGAGATGTCATCAGTGATGTCACTGACCATGTCATGAGTGATGTAATATGAGACATCATCAGCAGTGCATTGCGGGGGCGCGAGTTATAGTTAGCTGAACTAACTATAACGGGGGAATTTCTCTGGTTTTGTACGAGTGAAATGTCCAACTAACTATAACTTTCCCTAAAACCTATGGTTTTTTCAGTGAATTTCTAAGGTTTTTTAAATGCTAATTTCTAACTATAACGTGCCTGAAACCTATGGTTTTTTCAGTGAATTTCAAAGGTTTTTAAATGCTAATTTCTAACTATAACGTGCCTGAAACCTATGGTTTTTTCAGTGAATTTCAAAGGTTTTTTAAATGCTAATTTCTAACTATAACGTGCCTGAAACCTATGGTTTTTAAAGTGAATTTCAAAGGTTTTTTAAATGCTAATTTCTAACTATAACGTCCCTGAAACCTGTGGTTTTTTAAGTGAATTTCAAAGGTTTTTTAAATGCTAGTTTCTAACTATGCCTACAGAGGTAGGACATGTGAAGAAAGAAGAAAAAATGCACAGAAAGAAGCAAAAGAAATGCAGAAAGAAGCAACAGAAGTCCACAAAGACGAAGAAAAGAGCAGGAAGAAGCAAGACATGTGCAGAAAGAACCAACAGAGGAGCAGAAAGAGGCCTTGTTGCAAAATCATCCTGTGCCCACAACTTTTTCAGACGGGTACTGGTGGTAACTGACTCTGACTAACCAGGCCTAGAGCCAGTGCAATGCTAAAAGACACTTAGAATACAGTGAAAACACCTACATACACTAGGGAACACTATGCGTTGGGGTACCCCTGTGATTAGCATTACCTCCTCTGTAAGGCCCTAGTACATAATAGGGCAGGGGGATTAAAACTACCTCTAAGTCAGAGGTGCAGAAAAATGCTACTTTAACTAGTGGTCACGTTTGCAGAGTGCTGGATAAAGGGTGCTGGGCGTCCAACCAACGCTCAGGAATTCCGCTGCGTCGGACTTACAGGAGGTAGCAGCAGGGATTCTTGGCCCCCAAACTCCCTCAGGACTAAATTGGACTTCATCCCCCATCCTGTAGTCTACTACGAGGCACGTTTGCATAGTGGTAGAGAAAGGGGGCCATGGCCTCTGAAGACGTCTTAGCAATCCCACTATGTGGGACTTACTGGAGGTAACAAGAGGGGTAGTTGGCCCCCAAGGACATCCTTGGGGGCCAACTTCCCAAACTATTACCTCCAGTCAGTCCCACACAGCAGCATTGGTAAGTACTCGTACCAGGCCACGCCCACTTTGCCCACCACTCTGCAAACACGCTCCCTGGCACGCTCTTGGATGGGGGAATGAAGTCCCCTTCACTGCTGGGGGTCCTTTAGGGGCCAACTAGCCTATCTTTTACCTCTGGTAAGCCCCACGCAGTGGGATTGGTGAGAGGTAGACAAAGGCCATGCCCCCTTTCTCCACCACTCTGCAAACACGCCCCCTGGCATGTTGTAAGTTGGGGGATTAAGTCCCCTTGAATCCTGAGGGTCCCTGGGGTCCAACTAGCCCACTAGGTACCTCCAGTAAGCGCCACAGAGCTGCATTGCAGAGAGGTGTAAAAAGGGGCGTGGCCTGGACCACCTCTCTACAACGCAGCCCTCTGGCGCTTACTGGAGGTACCTGGTGGGCTAGTTGGCCCTCAGGGGCCCTCAGGATTGAAGGGGAATTAATTCCCTAACTTAAAACGTGCCACAGGGCGTGTTTGCACTATGTCACCTCAGGCCCCACCCCCTCCCTTCACCATTGTGCAAACGCGCCCCGTGGCGTGTTTTAAGTTGGGGGATTAAGTCCCCTTGAATCCTGAGGGTCCCTGGGGTCCAACTAGCCCACCAGGTACCTCCAGTAAGCGCCACAGAGCTGCGTTGCAGAGAGGTGTAAAAGGGCGTGGCCTGGACCACCTCTCTGCAACGCAGCCCTGTGGCGCTTACTGGAGGTACCTGGTGGGCTAGTTGGCCCCAGGACCCCCAGTATTGAAAGGGAATTAATTACCCAATTTAAAACGTGCCACAGGGCGCGTTTGCAGAGTGTTGCTGGGAGGGGGCGGGGCCTCTGGCACGATCGCGTCTTTTTTCTTTTTCGTTTTTTTTTAGATGGGGGGCTGTGTGGCCCCCCTTCTTTTCCCTTTTTTTGGGCCCTGGGGAACCCATCCCCCAGGGCCTGACCCCTTTTAAAAAAAAAATTTAAAAAAATGAACGGGAAGGGGGCCGCGTGGGCCCCCCTCCCGTGGCCAATTCCGACCCCGGGGACCCCATCCCCCAGGGCATGGCCACATTTTGTTTTTTTATTTTTATGGCGGGGGCTGCGTGGCCCCCTCCTGAGGCCTCTACTGGCCCCGGGGACCCCAGCCCCCGGGGCTGGCCCTCTCCGTTGGGGACCGTGGGGGGAGCCCCAATGCCCCCATGGTCCCGCCGGCTCCCCGCGTCCTGCAGGAGCCGGCATTGCTTTTCCACATAGGGAGCTGCTGACATGCAGCTCCCCTTGTGGAAAAGCAATCTGCTTTGCTTCATTGAAGCGAGAGCAGGTTTCCCTGCTCTCGCTTCAATGAAGCAAAGCAGTTTGCAATGACAGGGCGGGAGGCGCGAGGCTCCCGCCCTGTCATTGCAAACAGCAGTGTCCCGGGGTGAGCACCCCGGGACACTGCAGGAGCCGGCCCTGGGGGGTGGCGGTCCCCAGGGCCATCACGGGCTCCAGGAGGGGGGCCGCGCGGCCCCCCTCCCTTCAATTGCAAAGCCCCGGGGAGGTGGTGGTCCCCGGGGCTCGGGGGTCCGTAACGGACCCCCAAATTAGCATTTTAGTGCCCCGGGGAGGTGGCGGTCCCCGGGGCGTGTGGGGGGGGCTCGAGCCCTCCCACACAGGTATATATATATTTTTTTAAAAGAAGCCCCGGGGGGTGGTGGTCCCCGGGGCTGCAGGGGGGCCGTGTGCCCCCCGCAAATAATTAATGAAAGCCCCGGGGGGTGGTGGTCCCCGGGGCTTAGGGGGGCCTTGGAGGCCCCCCCACGCATTTCCAAATTAGCCCCGGGGGGTGGCGGTCCCCAGGGCTGCGGGGGGGCTGCGTGCCTCCCCGCAACTCATTAATCAAGCCCCGGGGAGGTGGCAGTCCCCGGGGCAGTGTGGGGGGATTGGCACTTTTTTTTCACTGCCCCCTGGACCTGGCCCACCCGGGGGCTTCAATCCAACGAAGCGCGGGAGCCCGCGCTTCGTTTTTTTAAATTTTCTCGGCCGGATTCGCGCACCCAGCGCGAATTCGGCCGATTTTTTTTTTTACAAAAAATGCTTTTTTGGGCCCTGGGGGTCCTTGTGGGACCCCCTGAGCAGGCCTAGGGGGTCAGGGTGTTTCTACCCTGCCCCCTTTTCTTTTTTTTCGCGTTTCTTTTTCTCTTTTCTTGTGACTCGGTTCTACCGAGTCACAAGATGGCTGCCAACACTTCCTGGTTTGGAGTGTTGACAGCCAATTAGAATAAAGCGCGTGATCGGGAGGGTGCGCGGATCCACTGTGCCTCTATATATCGAAACTTTTATTTTTGGATTTTCTCAGCAACTACTGAACTGATTTACTCCATTTGAAAAAAAGGTCTCTTTATGAACCAAGGGCTACCTTTTTGCCAAATTTGGTGTAATTCCGTTCAGCAGTTTCAGCTGTAACCGTGTCTAAAGTTTCCTATGGGAAATTGATTTTCCGACCTCTATTTTTGAATTTCTCAGGAACTACTGAACGGATTTACTCCATTTAAAAAAAGGTCTCTTTCTGAAACAAGGGCTCCCTTTTTCCCAAATTTGGTGTAATTCCGTTCAGCAGTTCGAGCTGTAGCCGTGTCTAAAGTTTCCTATGGGAATTAACATGGAGAAAACACGTTTTGGGACCCCCCTTTTTTCTCGGCCCCCGCTTGCCGAATCACCCCGAAACTTTCAAGACAGGAGCTGACCAGAGTGGGCTATGAGTTTTGAAAATTTCGCGAACATTCGTCAACCGGCGCCAAAGATATTGAGAAAACAAAACACGAGTTTCCTATGGAAACTAGGTCCTAACTATAACTATCTACTGGCGACCGGCAGTAGATAATATATATATATATATATCAAAACTCCAAAAGCACCCTTTCATCTCCTTGATGTAAAGACACAGGGCACAAACTCCTCTTGTTTCTTCCGCTTTTATTATTATAAATCCAGAGTCATAATGCGTTTCGGTCAGCAAGTGACCTTGATCACATAACGAAACGCTCTGTGGCATTAACTTTTAGTACAACCCACTTGTGTCACGTGATCACTTAATCAAAGGACATAGTAGACAGACTGACATTATAACTAGAATGCTTGCTTGCTCATACATATGGCCCCCATGTGAGAACAGACTTCCGTTATATTCACAAATGTAAAATTTATCATGCATCTCAAAACTTCCTGTTTAAATACAATCATGAGTTAATAAACATTATTGGAATAAAAATTAATTAAAATTGGTTCTTTTCCTTTCTCTTATCACAGTTAAAAAGACTCTATGTACAGTTTAAGTCATCAGGGAACTACCGGATTTAAAAAAATATTATTTTTTCTTTTTTCTCTGCCTAAATGCATTTATGCAGTTTGTTCCCATGTTTAATACAGTACATTGTCAGATACGCTTTTCCTGTTGGTATGTTGGACAACCAAATTTAAAGAAGTCTGCAATGTAAGTCATAGCAGCAGTGTATGTGCAAATTGTACCTGATAGTCCTTGATAAAGTGCTTATGTGCTCGCTAGCTTTCCTATAAGTGCATAGTGCTTTAAAGTGCCTGGTGCGTCATAGTGCAAACATGAGCTTGTGCAAATCTATTTTTTTTTTTTTTCCTTGTATACACACCTCTAAAAAAATATTTTTGTTATTTATGGCTGTTTGGGTTTAAAAACAAGTTGAAGGTTAGGCGGCAGGCTTACAGTTGATATTGTACCTCCATACCGCATGTCACATTCCTTAGTGCACAAATTCTCTAAAAATAACATGATAGATTGGTGAGAATCTGGCACAACCTATATGTAGACAAATCCCTAGAGCAATCACATATATATTTGTCTTTGTTATGTGTAATAATGCTGCCCCAATGAGGCACAAAGTGGATAGTAATTAGAGAAAGCTGTGAAGGTCCTCATTATTGTTCAGCCCTGTCGGTGTCTTGCTGTCTAATTCTAGGATCATACGTGACTCTAACTGGCATAACAGTCGTTCCCTATTCCCACCTCGTCTGAGAGTCGGAATGGCATCGATGACAAAGTACTTCAGGCAATTGAGGTCATTGTGTTCCACTTTGAAATGGCGCACCACAGGATATGTGGCATCGTTGTTCACTATGGCCCTTAAATGTTGGAGTATTCTCATGTGTACCTGCAGCTTGGTACTCCCGACATATCTCAAGCAGCACATATACCGCATATTCAGTTCAGCAGTTAAAGTTACCTTTAATGGCTACCATCGTGGGACTAAAGGGTGTCACATAGTGTGTGGTATTGACCCCAAATTTACAGGCCCTGCACGATGAGCATTTAAAAATCCTTTCTTGGGTTTGAGCCACGTAGTACTCTGGTTTATCTCAGGGCTGTTTTTTACTAGCTGAGATCTCATAGATGGTGCTCTTCTAAAGGTAAACGTAGGAAATGCTGGTAATCTAGGTGCCATAACTCCATCTGTCAGCAAAATCGGCCAATTTCTCTTGACAATAGCCCTAATTTGCCTTTCTTGACTGTTATACGTGGTAATGAGTCTGGGTATGTTCGCATCTAAGCTGGTGGATGCTGCTGGAGTCGACAGATCCTTATCAGAGTCTATTACCTTGCTATCTTGTTGTAACAGGGACTCCCTCGTTCTGGTCTTGGCTTTGTTTGTGGCCTCATTTAAAATCTTGTCACTATATCCTCTCTTTCTGAACCTTCCCTTGGCTTCATACATGCATTTGTCTAACTATACTGTAGTACTGCAAATTCTTTTAAGCCTAAGGAATTCGCCAAAATACTTTTAACCAAATGTTTGGGATGGGAGCTTCTCGCGTGCAGTGTTGTATTGCCTGCAGTTGTTTTACGGTGCAGTGTCGTCTCAAGTTTCATATTTGACACATACACCATCACATCCAGAAAATCTATGCTTAGCTCACTGATGTGTGATGTAAATTTCAGGTTTACATTGTTGGTATTGATGTCTTTGATGAATTTTACTGCGCTCTCATGATCTCCCTTCCAAATAATAAAAACATCATCGATAAACCTAAGCCAGTGCATGACATGTGTGGAATATATAGCTATGTGTTGTCTCTTCAGAACCTGCTCCTCCCACCAGCCAACATGTAAACAGGCATAGCTGGGGGAGAAGCAGGCTCCCATAGCTACTCCCCGTTTTTGTCTGTACACCTCCTTCCCAAAGAGGAAAAAATTATTGAACAGGCACCACCTGATAAGTTCCAACACCATTATGTTGTGATTGTAGTTTACCAAGGACCTGGTGTCTAGGAAGTGCTTAACTGCTGTCAGGCCCACTTCATGATCAAGACTCGTATACAACGATTCAATGTCCAACGTGATCAGCAGTAGTCCTTCTGTCCATTCAATTTGTTTCAGTTTGGTTAAAAAGTCACCAGTGTCTTTTATGTACGTGGGGAGTTTCTGAACATGCTCTTGCAGATAGTAGTCTACATACTGCGTGATGATCTCACAGAGGCCATTTATAGCTGAGATGATCGGTCTTCCAGGAATGGGTGTTCTCTCTTTATGAATTTTTGGAATAAAATAAATTGTGGGAAGCACAGGGAATTCATTGTGCATAAAATTAAATTCTTCTTTAGAAATTAACCCTTTTCTTTTCCACTGTAACAAGTCCCTTTTCAGGCTTTCTTTTGCTTTGTTGTATTCCTTGAGACTTGTTTTCTCATAGCATTCCTTGTTTTCCAGTTGGTGGTATGCTTCCTGGAGATATTCCTGTTTAGGCCAAATGACGATGTTCCCGCCCTTATCAGACTTGTTAATTACAATCTCATGATTATTTTTAAGTTTCATCATTAAGGTTTGATATTGACGATCTTGATATTTGGTTTTCTGTTTTCTGTGCTTTACTTTGTAATTTAGCTTTTGAGGTCTTCCACAACCCGTTCGTGAAAAATGTCAATGGCGTCCATGGGCATCATCGGTAAAAATGTTGATTTTGGTTTAAAGGGGCTGCTGCCCGCACTGAGTTGAATAACGTCCAGTGTTTGTAATATTTCTTGTGTGGATCCTGCACTAGAGTGTGTTGGACCTTCTGCGTTGACCCCATCACTGAGTTCATACATGGTGAGAAGAGTAGATGCATCAGATACTTGAAGGCTGTTGCTGGCAGAGCTATTCGTGCCTGGTACTTTGTTTGCTTGACTTGTGCCTTCTTTGATAGTAAAAAACTTTTTTAGTTTTAATTTCCTGATATATTTAAATATATCCACTCTAGTGCTGCCATAATTAAAATTGCTTTCTGGGCAGAACGATAGGCCAAGTGATAGCATTTGTGTCTCAGCCTTTGTCAATGTCATTGTTGATAAGTTGACTATTGTGTTGTCGCTTTGCCCTGTCTCTTGCGCCATTGGGGTTTCTTGGTTTTTGCGTTTCCGTTTCTTTCGCCTGACTCATCTCCTTTTATTCCTGCATTTTCTACTGGCCTCTTTTGATTCCGTGGCCTCAGGGTTTGTCTCCGGTCTAAGGTTAAAAAATTCTGCTCCTCAGCCAGACTTACTTTGCCTCTTTCGCCTGACATGTAGGTCATATTGGAGCCTCCATCCTCTGATTCAGTTTCACCAATTGCTGAGCTTAAGTCAGAGGTGGATGACAAGGCATTCTCATGGCCCAGTAATTCAGTTATTGTTCTGATTGTGGTCGGTTTGGACATGTTATTCATCCTCATCCTTTTGGCACTGTCATACTTCCGCGCGAAAGTAAATATTTGTCCCAGCTCATAATCTTCCTTGTCCCTTGCAAATTTGTGGGCCTTTCTGATTTTGATCTTGTCCTCTTGTTTTTTTAATTCTCTTGGATTTCTTTTTTAGATTTAGTTATAAATTCCTTTGCATCAGATTTGCCCAGCTCTTCATTAATTTTATCAATTTCTTTTAATAATGCCTCACGATCGATTTGGGCATATTTGATCAATATTCTGACAAGGTTCATAGATGCCATCAGGTTGTTTTCTGCCCATTCACTAAGCATGTTGGGGTTGGGATTTTCAAAGCTTGGGGCCAGTAAGATGCAAAGCCCCCTTGGAACTCTTCCTGCTTCCTCAAATTTTTGAAGGGATTTTTGCTCCCACCACTTTGTGATTTCATTGTGCATGCATTTCTCTAGTGTCCTTAAAAGCGACTTGCAGTCAGTCTCTTTGTTAGTTGTGCCCGTATCTCATTACTGTGCTCTGTTTGACGTGCTCGGTAAATTGTTAAATAACTCTTCAGCTGCCGCCCCCCTTTCCTGCATTGCATCGTCTGACATGTCTGGATATTTAATGACCGCCATGCATGATTAATGGTCTATCACTACTGGTGTTGTTTTCTTTAGCGTATAACCTCCCCACCTGCGCAAATGCTGTCTTACTCACCGGCGTGGTGCCATCTCGGGCGAGTCCTCCGACCCTGCCTCTGCTGACTCCTAGCTGGTGATACTTCTTACAGCTGCGTCAGGGGGCTGCCGTTTGTTTTTCCTCCCGGATTCTCGTCGTTTTTTGGGCTGTATACGGCTGCCTGCTTGTGAAGAGGGGGTTCGTCACACGAAAGCAGCCAGCTTCCGTATCGTAATCAAAACTCCAAAAGCACCCTTTCACCTCCTTGATGTAAAGACACAGGGCACGAACTCCTCTTGTTTCTTCCGCTTTTATTATTATAAATCCAGAGTCATAACGCGTTTCGGTCAGCAAGTGACCTTGATCACATAACGAAACGCTCTGCGGCATTAACGTTTAGTACAACCCACTTGTGTCACGTGATCACTTAATCAAAGGACATAGTAGACAGACTGACATTATAACTAGAATGCTTGCTTGCTCATACATATGGCCCCCATGTGTGAACAGACTTCCGTTATATTCACAAATAAAAAATGTATCATGCATCTCAAAACTTCCTGTTTAAATACAATCATGAGTTAATAAACATTATTGGAATATACATTAATTAAAATTGGTTCTTTTCCTTTCTCTTACCACAGTTAAAAAGACTCTATGTACAGTTTAAGTCATCAGGGAACTACAGGATTTAAAAAAAATATTATTTTTTCTTTTTTTCTCTGCCAAAATGCATTTATGCAGTTTGTTCCCATGTTTAATACAGTACATTGTCAGATACGCTTTTCCTGTTGGTATGTTGGACAACCAAATTTAAAGAAGTCTACAATGTAAGTCATAGCAGCATTGTATGCGCAAATTGCGCCTGATAGTCCTTGATAAAGTGCTTATGTGCTCGCTAGCTTTCCTATAAGTGCATAGTGCTTTAAAGTGCCTGGTGCGTCATAGTGCAAACATAAGCTTGTGCAAATCTATTTTTAAAAAACCAAATTCTTTTATACACACCTCTAAAAAAATATTTTTGTTATTTATGGCTGTTTGGGTTTAAAAACAATATATATATATTCACTGAAAAAACCACAGGTTTCAGGGACGTTATAGTTAGCTGGACATTTGACTCGTACAAAACCAGAGAAATTCGGCCGTTATAGTTAGTTGAGCTAACTATAACTCGCGCCCCTGCAATGCACTGCTGATGACGTCACATATTACATCATTCATGACATGGTCAGTGACATCACTGATGACATCACTGATGACATCTCAAATGACATCACTGATGACATCACTGATTACATCATCCAGTGACTGTGTGTTCCTGTAAAGTTTAAATATGTTTTATATATATAAATGACAAGGTGTATTGAAGAATGAGTGGGTGTATGAGTGTCTGAATGGATGATTTAGTAGGTGCGTGACTGACTGTATAAGTGAGTGATTAAACGTGTCTTACTGAATGCATGGGTTAGTGACTAAACTGTGTGAATGTCTGTATCAGTCTGTTAGTTGGTGTGTAAGCGGCTGCATGGGTTGGTGAGTAGCTACATGAGTGTCTATATGGGTTATTGATTGCTTGTCTGAGTATCTCTATGGGTGCCTGAGTGTCTGTGTGCATGGGTGGGGTGTGTGTGACTCTGTGCATAGATGTGTGAGTGGGTGATTCACTGGGTGTATGGGTTCAAGACTGCATGTGTGAAGGGCTGTATGGGTGGGTGAGTATGTGTATGGGTGTGTTGGTGAGTGAATAGATGTCTCAGTGGTGCATGTGTGAGTAACCACATTTGTGAAAGGCAGTATATGTGAGTGTTGGAGTATATAAATGACTATATGTGTGAATGAGTGATTGTGAGAGTGGCTGTATGGATGAGTGTGTGCTTGTATCAGTGATTGTATAAGAGAGTAAGTATGTGTTAGTATCTGTATGAATAAGTGAGGTGGTGTGTGTATAACTGTATAGGTGAGTGAATGGGTGTGTGATTGATTCTTTGCATGACTGACTAGGTGTGTGAGTAATTCTATGGATGAGTGGCGGTGTGTGAGTGCCTGTATAGGTGTATGAGTGCATATGATAGGGCTGTATTGATGAGTGACTGCATGTATGAGTGACTGTATGGGTGAATGAGTGGATATGTGTGTAGACATAGAAATCTGTGAGTGGGTATCTAGTAAGTGGTATTGGTGTTTGTATGGTTTTGAAAATGATAGTCTGTATTTTAGACTGGGTGTATCAAAGCATATATTAGGGTGTGACGAGGTGCATCAGATTATCACGTGGATGATGTCATCAGTGATATCATCAGTGATGTCATTTGAGATGTCATCAGTGATGTCATCAGTGATGTCACTGACCATGTCATGAATGATGTAATATGTGACGTCATCAGCAGTACATTGCAGTGGTGTGAGTTATGGTTAGCTCAACTAACTATATCGGCCGAATTTCTCTGGCTTTGTACGAGTCAAATGTCCAGCTAACTATAACATCCCTGAAACCTGTGGTTTTATCAGTGAATTTCTATGGTTTTTTAAATGCTAATTTCTAACTATAACATCCCTGAAACCTATGGTTTTTTCAGTGAATTTCAAAGTTTTTTTTAAATGCTAATTTCTAATTATAACGTCCCTGAAACCTATGTTTTTTTCAGTGGATTTCAAAGGTTTTTTAAATGCTAATTTCTAACTATAACGTCCCTGAAACCTATGGTTTTTTCAGTGAATTTCAAAGGTTTTTTAAATGCTAATTTCTAACTATGCCTACATAGGTAGGATATATGCAAGTTACTATTATATTTTTTGTTAATAATTCTTTTAATACTGTAAAATTGTTTTATTGTATTGTAATGCTTTCTCTTTTTTAAAAAATTTCAAAGATGTTGCGCACCCTAAGCGAACCTACTCGATGGGTGTGCGGATTAAAAGTGTGCGAACCCTGCTGACGCGCATTTCAACAATCGCGCCGGGGTCGCGACTTCGGCGTATTTTGAAAAGTATAAAATATCATTGTAGAAATTATAAATAAAAGTTTTGCTTAAAGTGTTTGACTAATATAATTTAAAAAACAATTTATAAACTGTTTTTTTGAGTGTACTACTAACAATACCAAATTTCAGGAGTGCGCGACATCTGTGCGTACGGTGCGCTACTCCGCCCTGCACGTATTTCCTGGGCCGCACCGGGATCGCGCCAGGGTCGCGACTTCGGCGTATTTTCAAAGTTTGAAATATCATTATAGAAAGTTAACCCCTTCGGTGCTCATGACGAGCTGGACTCGTCATGGCACACAGTGGGCGTGTGCTCATGACGAGTCCAGCTCGTCATGGCACCCACCCACGGGGGAAGCGCTGGCACTCCCCGGTGGGACGCCGTTCCTCGGATTTTTACCGGGGAAGGCAGGGGAAGCCCTTCCCCTGCCTCCCCCGCCCCCATACACGTCATCAATGACGTCAGCGTGCGAGGCGCGCTGACGTCGTGGAGGGTTTCCCTTTGTTCCCCGACGCGCAGGAAGCCATTTGCTTCCAGCGCGTCGGGGAACAAACAGGTAAGTTTTGTTGCTGGGGAGGGGGGATTTCTTCAAAGAGGCATCGGGGAAAGGAAAGGGTTTTCCTTTCCCCCGATGCCTCTTTTGTGCATTCCTACTGCACGATCGTGCGATCGTGCAGCAGGAATGCCCACTAGCGCCAAGGATTATTATTTTTTTTTTAATTTAAAGGGTGATCTTGCGTGCGGGGAGCGGCCCCTTAGGCAAGGGTCGCTCCCCTTATTGGGGGCACATGTAAATGACTTTGTCTGCCCCCCTGAGATGGCAGATTTTGGCATATTTACATAGCTGCCAAGGTTTCAGATTGCTATGTGTGACATTTTCATAATTTCTGTGTAATTATGAGTGACATTTCAACAAATATGAGTGACACTTTTTTGCGCGCAAAATCAAGTAATGAAGATGAGGGAAACACATAAATATCAAAAATTATGGAAATGTCACACATAGCAATCTGAAACCTTGGAAGCTATGTATTAAAACTTCAACTCCGTCAGTGCGTGCAGCTGTGTGTGACAAGAGAAAACACACGACAGAAAAGGTTAGGCCGCCGTAACAACACACTGTCTCAGTGGCAGCAGGCTGCCTCACAGTGAAGAAAGAATTACGACGTAGTAGTACTTACTGTTGTGAACAGACTTCAACTTCTGCTACTAGTCTCAGACAGAGTCGAGTCCAGTGACTGCTGCAGCTGGAACTCCACTGGCTGTGGGAGGCACTCAGTCCTGGCTGTCTCAGAGCCGAGTGGGGGTCGGTGACAGACCGCGGCGGTCCGCAGCCGCGGCGGTGAGCCCAGACTAGAGCCGCTGAGCCGCACGGGGGGTCTGTCCATCGGCGGCCGCACAGCAGCAGTATGCTCTCCCCGCACACCCAGCGCCCGATGCAGCCCAGGCCTCTCATGCCGCGCTGTGCCATGATTTTCTCTCAGTGAGACTTTGAGTCTCACCGTCCATGCTGACAGTCAGTCAGTGCCGTCACGGCCGCGCCGGTGTCCAACGCCGGCCGGGTAAAATAATTTACCGCGCACTCAGCTGAGGCTGGCAGCGGCAGCCAGCGCAACTAGTTTCAGTCTCTAGGACGGCCGACGTGGACATCGTATCGACACTGAGCAGCACAACTCTCCAGTCACTCGAGTCCCCCACCGCTTCTCAGAGACCCTCACTTCCTGCCTGCCTGTCATGTGGTCAGCACCGGGCGGGAATTAATGCAGGCAGAGGCAGCTGCCTGCCCCGGCAGATGACAGTTTTTGCAACATTGTAGCACGATCATGTCAATTACTGTCTCCTGGAGTCCTGCTGGCAAGTCTGCGGGGAGCGAGCACTCAGCAGAGCAGCCGGCGCACACAGGTGTCAGAGGCCCCAGCACGCGCGCTAGCACCCTGGCGTTATGGTAGCCAGTTTCAGTGCTGTCAACAGAGTGCAGCCAGTCTCAGTGGGCAAAATGCGTGACAATGCATTTCAGTGCGGTGATGCGGAACACCACACTGAAATGCGTTAGCGTCACGCCTGATGCGTGATACTTGGCAGGACTGTATTTATTTTTTAAATGGCCCATTGGACCAAGAGTCCGTTTTGTGTGGGAGTGGCCCCTTGGGCAAGGGCCACTCCCTTTGGGGGTATGTTTCTGGCTGTCTGCCCCCATGGGGGGGCAGATCTTGGCCTTTTATTTTATCTAGGGCACACTAGGCCACCAGGGTTTTTTTTTTTTGGAGCGTGACCCCTTGGGCAAGGGTTGCTCTCCCTTGAGGGCTGTATCTCCCCATATTTGGCCCACTAGACCACCAGGGATTTGTTTGTGCGGAGTGGCCCCTTGGGCAAGGGTCACTCCCCTTATGGGGGCAATGTTTTTTGGCTTTGTCTGCCCCTCTGTGTGGCAGATTTCGCCATTTTTTTTTAATGTGGCCCACTGGACCACCAGTGAATACTTTGTGGGGAGTGGCCCCTTGGGCAAGGGTCACTCCCCTTCGGGGGCTATGTTTTTGGCTGTCTGCCCCCATGGGGGGGTAGATCTTGCCTTTTTTTTTTATCTAGGGCCCACTAGACCACCAGGGATTTGTTTGTGGGGAGTGGCCCCTTGGGCAAGGGTCGCTCCCCTTCGGGGGCTATGTTTTTGGCTGTCTGCCCCCATTGGGGGAGGCAGATCTCGCCTTTTTTTTATCTAGGGCCCAGTAGGCCACCAGGGATTTTTTGGGGGGAGAGTGACCCCTTGGGCAAGGGTCGCTCCCCTTTATGGGAGGATGATTGTGGCCATTTCTGTCCTCTTTGGGTGGCAGATTAGCAGTATGTTTTTTAGGCCCATCTACCCCAAGGGGGGCAGAAGCCACTAGACAACAGGGGTTTTTACATTTTTGAATTGGGGAGTGGCCTCAAGGGCAAGGGTTGCTCCCCTTTTACAGGAGTAAATATTTTATTTATACTCTTAGGCCCACCTACCCCTTAGCTTAGCTGGTGGATTGTGTGTGGACTGGTGCATTATTTGAATATGTGATTGTAATGGTTTATTTTCTCCTTTTTATTGTAGTGTAAAGCTTTTGATTCCTGTTTGCGGTTTTGGCAGTGGTTGGTCTGCAGTTTTGCGTAATTGCATTTATTTGGTAAGAAAAGCATTTTTGTTATGTTTACTCCAAATGAGTATTATTGTCATGCATGAATTAATTTTTTTGTAAGTGGTGTCATAATGGCAGCATATTTGTTAGTGTTCAGAGCATGACATTCTTTGCAATGTGTTTTGCATTGTCTTATGTGTAATTTTCTTTTTCTTTTTTAGTGGGATATTGTTGATCCTTACTGTGTCTGTGCAGAGTAGGTGGTGGTGAGTCTAGCTGCTTCTGTCAAGTGAGTGGTATAGTGTTGGAGTATATAGGTCTTTGTGATAAAGCTACATTTTGTTTATTTCTTTTTTTACAAAGGGTTTGTTGTTGTTGACTTGTTTGACAAGTTACCTTTATTAGTAAGCATTATGGCTAGCCGTAGAATGACTGCTCAGCAGGTGGTTGGTATGCTTCTTGAAACTTCCTCTGACCATGATTATGATACTGACAGTGCGTCTGAGGGAGATGAGGGAGGGGAAGAATCAGGCAGTGAGTTTTCTCTCCACATGGAATCATCGGATGATGAAGCTACTCTCAGTGCGGATGAAGCTACTCTTAGTGCGGATGAAGTGCCTGTGTTAGAGGAGGACATTGATGTGCCGATAGTGCGGCAAGAGGCATCTGGGCTGCAGCCTGCGGCTGCAAGGCTTCACGTTGGTGTAGTGCGGCAAGAGGCATCTGGGGCTGCAAGGCTTCACGTTGGTGTAGTGCGGCAAGAGGCATCTGGGGCTGCAAGGCTTCCCGTTGGTGTAGTGCGGCAAGAGGCATCTGGGCTGCAGCCTGGGGCTGCAAGGCTTCCAGTTGAAAGTGCTGACCTCTGGGTTGCCCCAGGCATGGTGCAGCCGGCATTGCCAGACTTTACTGGTGTTCCAGGGTGTAGAGTGAATACTGAAAACTTTTTGCCGATACATTTTTTTCAGTTGTTTATGGACGATGGGGCATATTTACAAGCCCCATGTGCCACTTTTGCGCCGCCGTTGCGTCACGCATGTGACGCAGCGGCGCGCATAAACTCATGCGCCGCGTTGCGCTATATTTACAACGTGACGCATCTAGGGAGATGCGTCACGTAGTATACCCCTGCGCCACATGAAACCTGCGTCAGGTTTCATGTGGGCGCTACTGGCGCAGGGGCGTTCCGGCGCAGGAACGCCTCGGAAAAGGGACGTAGTGAAATCTACAAGATTTCACGCAGTCACTTTTCGGCGCTGGTGCGTCAAATCCTTACGCCTGCTTCAAGCAGGCGTAAGGATTGACGCACCATGTTAGGGATAGGGAAGGTTGGAACAGTGCTGGAGTTGCGTCGCGCTTGCGGCACAGCTTCAGCACTGCGCCAACCTTCCGCCCGGCAGATGCGTCACGCATCTGCTTATCCTGCGCCATGATGCGCCGCATTGTAAATGCGGCGCATCGGACGTGCGCAAGGGTAAACTTGCGTGACGCATTTTCCCTGGCGCATCCCTGCTGATATGCAGGGATGCGCCAGGGAACGTAAATATGCCCCGATGTGTTTTTGGCAGAGATTGTTGAGCAGACTAATTTGTATGCCGAACAGTTTTTGAGGGACAACAGTGCCAGCCTTAAGCCCCACTCTAGAGCTACCCGGTGGACTCCCACAAATCTGGAAGAGTTGAAGAAGTTCTTGGGTTTAACTTTTTTGATGGGCTTGCTAAGGAAGCCATCAATGTCTTCATATTGGTCTACTAGTCCCTTGATGGCAACGGCTATATTTCTGGCAGTCATGAGTCGTGATAGGTATTTGCTTCTGCTTCGGATGCTGCATTTTGTCGATAATGATTTAGCGTTGGCACGAGATCACCCTGATTGTGACGGTCTTTTTAAGATTCGGCCTGTCCTTGATCACTTTGTTGATCGATTTTCTGAGATTTATGCTCCAGGAAAAGAAATAGCAGTGGATGAGTCTTTGGTGTTGTTCAAGGGCCGCTTGGTTTTAGGCAATACATTCCTAGTAAGAGGGCACGCTATGGAATTAAGCTGTATATGCTGTGTGACAGTAGGACTGGATATGTCTCTAATTTCAGGGTGTACACCGGTAAGGAATCCAGGATTAACCCCCTGGTTGTCCGTCCACTTTTGGAGTGACTGAGAAAATTGTGTGGGAACTTGGTAGAGGATTATTTAACAAAGGCCACCATTTATATGTAGATAACTTCTACACTGGTGTGCGGTTGTTCAGGGAATTGGCCAAAGTGGGCTCTGTTGCTTGTGGCACAATCCGCTCTAACCGTAAAGGTTTCCCAAAAGAACTTGTTTGTCAAAAGCTTGTGCGGGGACAGTGCAGTGCGTTGCGAGGAGCTTCTAGCTGTGAAGTTTTCAGACAGGAGAGATGTCTACATGCTGACTACCATCCATGATGAAAGCACTGCACCTGTGACTGTTTGGGGTCAGGTTGCTGAAGTGCGCAAACCTGTGTGCATTTTAGACTATAATATGCACATGGGTGGTGTTGACAGAGTAGATCAGAGGTTGGAACCTTACACTGCTCTTCGTAAGGCTTACATTTGGTATAAGAAGTTGGCTATCCATCTTTTCCATCTTTTCCACTTGGCAACCTTTAATGCTTTTGTTGTGTTCAAGGATTCTTGTCCTGAGTCAAAGATGACTTTTGCTAAGTTTCAGGAGTCTGTAATCGGCAGCCTTGTTCTAGTGAAACAGGCAAGTGTTCCTAGAGTTGGAGTGGTGGAGGATGTGGCTAGATTGAAAGATCGCCACTTTCCTGAATACATTCCTCCCACACCCTCAAAAGACTTTCCCACTAGGAGATGTAGAGTCTGTTGGCGAAGAGGTGTGCGGAAGGAGACTCGTATGTACTGCCCCGAGTGTCCTTCTAACCCTGGACTGTGTGTGTCTGCTTGTTTTAGAACGTACCACACGCAAAATAATTTTTGGGAGCATCCATGAGTGGTAAAGTGAACTGCCTGGTCTGTATTGTTTAAAAAAATGTGTTCTGTTTCAAGGTTGGCATTACTGCAATGTATTTAGTTTCAGATTTTGTGTTAGTAGATTTTTATCTATTTGCAATTTGTTTGTGTTTTCTTTTTTGTATAAAAAAATCTTAAATGTGATGGCGGTGTGTGTAGGCTGGTGCTTGGCTGGTGGTGTGCGTGGACTGGCGCTTGGCTGGTGGTGTGCGTGGACTGGCGCATGGCTGGCGGTGCGCGTGGACTGGCGCTTGGCTGGCGGTGTGTGGGACTGGCACTTGGCTGGCGGTGTGTGTGGACTGATGCTTGGCTGGTGGTGTGCGTGGACTGATGCTTGGCTGGCGGTGTGCATGGACTGGCGCTTGGCTGGCGGTGTGCGTGGACTGGTGCTTGGCTGGCGGTGTGTGTGGACTGGCACTTGGCTGGCGGTGTGCGTGGACTGATGCTTGGCTGGCGGTGTGCATGGACTGGCGCTTGGCTGGCGGTGTGTGGGACTGGCGCTTGGCTGGCGGTGTGCGTGGGCTGATGCTTGGCTGGCGGTGTGCGTGGACTGATGCTTGGCTGGTGGTGTGCATGGACTGGCGCTTGGCTGCAGGTGTGCGTGGACTGGTGTTTGGCTGGCGGTGTGCGTGGACTGGCGCTTGGCTGGCGGTGTGCGTGGACTGATGCTTGGCTGGCGGTGTGCGTGGACTGGCGCTTGGCTGGCGGTGTGCGTGGACTGGCGCTTGGCTGGCGGTGTGCTTGGACTGGCGCTTGGCTGGCGGTGTGCGTGGACTGGTGCTTGGCTGGCGGTGTGCGTGGACTGGTGCTCGGCTGGCGGTGTGTGAGTAGTGACTTGCTGCTGGTCACTACACACACTGCTAGCCGAGCGCCACTCCACGCAATCCATCAGCTTGTGTGGTTGCTGTGTCAGGAATGTGGGCGTGTGAAAGTGATGGGCCCTTGAATGGCGCTGTCTGCTGGTGTGAGTGTTGTAATGTGATGGGCCCGTGGCTGGCTGTGTGAATGGTTTTGTATGTGTCACACGTATGAAAGGTGTATGAATGGCCTGTAAAGAGGTTGGTGCCTTGTCGTGGCTTTACAGCTCATGAGCTGTGAGTCAATGGTTCAGTTTCTCGTCCTTTCAATTATTAACAGTGCATTTCATTTTTGTGAAATCACTTGTTAATACAATTGTATATACTGAACCATCACTCACCCTTGTGCCAAATCCAACCAGTATGTGTGTGTGCTTGAGGATTAGATGGCTGTGCAGTAATATTTGTCTTTTTTGTCTTTCTCAACCAGGGTGTACCTTTTCTCTTTTTGTTAATGTTTTAATGTGTTGGTTTCGTGCCTGGTGGTGTGAATGGTCTTGTGTGTATCACGTATGAAAGGTGTGTGAATGGCCTGTAAAGCGGTTGGGGCCTTGACGTGGCTTTACAGCTCACGAGCTGCGAGTCACTGGCTCAGTTTTTGTCCTTTCAATTATTGACAGTGTATTTAATTTTTGTGAAATCTCTTGTTAATAAAATTTTATATACTGAACCATCACTCGCCCTCGTGCCAAATCCAACCAGTATGTGTGTGTGCTTGAGGAATAGATGGCTGTGCAGTAATCTTTGTCTGTTTTGTCTCTCTGCCAAGCTATACATTTCATCTAAGAATAACCTAACAACTGTAGTTTTTGTCGTAAACTAAAAACCCATGGGAGTGCATGGTGATTTCTCTCTTGTGGATCCCAACAAGTTATCTTACCCACAATGTCCTGCAAACCTCAAAATGTGACTATGACATTTACCATGCATTATTGTGCCCAAATTTTCACACTGCAGAAAGTAACAACAAATGTCCAACCCCCCAGTATTTCTCCAAGTATCCCAATAGAAATGGTACCTCACTTGTATGGGTGGGCCAAGTACCCGAGGCAGGGAAGGGCCCAAAACCTATTGATGCAACATCAAAATTACCTATCACAAACCAACCTGGTTTTGCAAGGGGCGTCCCATGAGTTTTTGGCCCGGGGCTCGGCGGTCATCTACGGAAACCTACCTAACTCACACATTTCTGGAAACTAGACACCCGGGGGAGTCCAGCGAGGTATGGCTTGCATGGGTCCCCCATCATTCTCCTACCCAGAATACTTTGCAAACCTCAAATTTTGCCCCAAAATTCACTTTTTTCTCAAATTTCTGTGTGGGAAAGTTCTGGTATCTGTGTGGATCCACAAATTTCCTCCCACCCAGCGTTCCCCCAGGTCTCCCGATAAAAATGGTACCTCACTTGTGTGGGTGGGTCAAGGACCCGCGACAGGCAAGGGCCCAAAACCTATTGAGGCGACATCAAAATTACCTATCACAAACCAACCTGGTTTTGCAAGGGGGTCCCATGAGTTTTGGCCCGGGGCTCGGCAGCCATCTAGGGAAACCTACCTAACCCACACATTTCTGGAAACTAGACACCCGGGGAGTCCAGCGAGGTATGGCTTGCGTGGGTCCCCCATCATTCTCCCTACCCAGAATCCTTTGCAAACCTCAAATTTTGCCGAAAAATTCACTTTTTCTCAAATTTCTGTGTGGGAAAGTTCTGGAATCTGCGTGGATCCACAAATTTCCTCCCACCCAGCGTTCCTCCAGGTCTCCTGATAAAAATGGTACCTCACTTGCGTGGGTAGGCATAGTGGCTGCAACAGGAAATGGCCCAAATCGTACTGTGGAGACTTCAAAATTACCTATAGCAAAACTACCTGGTTTTGGGGGGCACCTGAGATTTTGGCCCGGGCTCAGGCGGCCATCTTGGGAAAGTACCAAACCCAAACATTTCTGAAAACTAGACACCCGGGGAGTCCAATGAGGTATGGCTTGCGTGGATCCCCCAACGTTTTCAAACCCAGAATGCCATGCAAACCTCAAATTTAGCTGAAAAAACCACATTTTCCACATACTTTTGTGTGGAATCACCGTGCCAGCACAAATGTCCTACCACCCAGCGTTCCCCTTGTTCTCCCGAGTAAAATGATACCTCACTTGTGTGGGTGGGGCAAAGGCCTGTGGCTAGGAAGAGCCCAAAACATAGGGATTTAGAGTATAGCACCGAGAATTCTAAGCGCTACATTTTTTAAAAATTCGTTTTTAGCCAATTCTGCTTTGGACACCCACACAAGTGAGGTATCATTTTACTCGGGAGAACAAGGGGAACGCTGGGTGGTAGGACATTTGTGCTGGCACGGTGATTCCACACAAACATATGTGGAAAATGTGTTTTTTCAGCTAAATTTGAGGTTTGCATGGCATTCTGGGTATGAAAACGTTGGGGGATCCACGCAAGCCATACCTCATTGGACTCCCCCAGGTGTCTAGTTTTCAGAAACGTTTGGGTTTGGTACTTTCCCAAGATGGCCACCGAGCCCGGGGCCAAAATCTCAAGTGCCCCAAAACCAGGTAGTTTTGCTATAGGTAATTTTGAAGTCTCCACAGTACGATTTGGGCCATTTCCTGTTGCAGCCACTATGCCTACCCATGCAAGTGAGTACCATTTTATCGGGAGATCTGGGGAACACTGGGTGGGAGGAAATTTGTGGATCCACGCAAATTCCAGAACTTTCCACACAGAAATTTGAGAAAAAGTGAATTTTTCATTGAAATTTGAGGTTTGCAGAGGATTCTGGGTGGGAGAATGATGGGGGACCCACGCAAGCCATACCTTGCTGGACTCCCCGGTGTCTAGTTTCAGAAATGTGTGGGTTTGGTAGGTTTCCTAGATGGCTGCCGAGCCCTGGGCCAAAACTCATGGGACCCGCATTGAAAACCAGGTTGGTTTGTGATAGGTAATTTTGATGTCAGCCTCAATAGGTTTTGGGCCCTTGCCTGTCGCGGGTCCTTGACCCACCCACGCAAGTGAGGTACCATTTCTATCGGGAGACCTGGGGGAATGCTGGGTGGGAGGAAATTTGTGGATCACACAGAATCCAGAACTTTCCACCACAGAAATGTGAGCAAATGTTGTTTTTTTGACAACTGTTTAGGTTTGCAAAGGATTCTGGGTAACAGAACCTGGTGGGAGGCAGTCAAGTCACCCCATCCTGGATGACCCTGGGTGTCTAGTTTTCAAAAATGTATAGGTTTGCTAGTTTTCCCTAGGTGCTGGCAGAGCTAGGGTTCAAAAACTACAGCTAGGCACTTTGCCAAAAAAGGGTCATTTTTCACTGCGAAATTGAGGTGTGTCCACGTTGCGTTTTGCGCCGTTTCCTGTCACGGGCACTAAGCCGACCCACACAAGTGAGGTGCCATTTTTTTCTAAAGACTTTGGGGAACGCGGGGTGGGTGGAAATTTGTGGATCCACGCAGATTCCAGAACTTTCCACCACAGAAATGTGGGGAAAATGTGTTTTTTGGGACACTTTTTTAGGTTTGCAAGGGATTCTGGGTAACAGAACCTGGTGGGAGGCAGTCAAGTCACCCCATCCTGGATTCCCCTGGGTGTCTAGTTTTCAAAAATGTTTAGGTTTGCTAGGTTTCCCTAGGTGCCGGGAGAGCTAGGGTTAAAAATCTACAGCTATGCACTTTGCCAAAAAAGGGTCATTTTTCACTGCGAAATTGAGGTGTGTCCATGTTGCGTTTTGTGCTGTTTCCTGTCGCGGGCACTAGGCCGACCCACACAAGTGAGGTACCATTTTTCTCAAAAGACTTTGGGGAACGCTGGGTGGGTGGAAATTTGTGTAGCCACGCAGATTCCAGAACTTTCCACCACAGAAATGTGGGGAAAATTTGATTTTTTTCACAATTGTTTAGGTTTGTAAGGGATTTTGGGTAACAGGACCTGGTGGGAGGCAGTCAAGTCACCCCATCCTGGATTCCCCTGGGTGTCTAGTTTTCAAAAATGTATAGGTTTTCTAGGTTTCCCTAGGTGCCGGCAGAGCTAGGGTTCAAAAACTACAGCTAGGCACTTTGCCAAAAAAGGGTCATTTTTCACTGCGAAATTGAGGTGTGTCCACGTTGCGTTTTGCGCCTTTTCCTGTCGCGGGCACTAGGCCGACCCACAGAAGTGAGGTACCATTTTTCTCAAAAGACTTTGGGGAACGCAGGGTGGGTGGAAATTTGTGGATCCACGCAGATTCCAGAACTTTACACCACAGAAATGTGGGGAAAATGTGACTTTTTGACAATTTGTTAGGTTTGCAAGGGATTCTGGGTAACAGAACCTGGTGGGAGGCAGTCAAGTCACCCCATCCTGGATTCCCCTGGGTGTCTAGTTTTCAAAAATGTATAGGTTTGCTAGGTTTCCCTAGGTGCTGGCAGAGCTAGGGTTCAAAAACTACAGCTAGGCACTTTGCCAAAAAAGGGTCATTTTTCACTGCGAAATTGAGGTGTGTCCACGTTGCGTTTTGCGCCGGTTCCTGTCGCGGGCACTAGGCCAACCCACACAAGTGAGGTACCATTTTTCTCGAAAGACTTTGGGGAACGCAGGGTGCATGGAAATTTGTGGATCCACGCAGATTCCAGAACTTTCCACCACAGAAATGTGGGGAAAATGTGATTTTTTTGACAATTTGTTAGGTTTGCAAGGGATTCTGGGTAACAGAACCTGGTGGGAGGCAGTCAAGTCACCCCATCATGGATTCCCCTGGGTGTCTAGTTTTCAAAAATGTATAGGTTTGCTAGGTTTCCCAAGGTGCCGGCAGAGCTATGGTTCAAAAACTACAGCTAGGCACTTTGCCAAAAAAGGGTCATTTTTCACTGCGAAATTGAGGTGTGTCCACGCTGCATTTTGCGCCGTTTCCTGTCGCGGGCACTAGGCCGACCCACACAAGTGAGGTTCCAATTTTCTCTAAAGACTTTGGGGGACGCGGGTTGGTGGAAATTTGTGGATCGACGTAGATTCCAGAACTTTCCACCACAGAAATGTGGGGAAAATGTGTTTTTTTTGACAATTTTTTAGGTTTGCAAGGGATTCTGGGTAATAGAACCTGGTGGGAGGCAGTCAAGTCACCCCATCCTGGATTCCCCTGGGTGTCTAGTTTTCAAAAATATATAGGTTTGGTAGGTTTCCCTAGGTGCCGGCAGAGCTATGGTTCAAAAACTACAGCTAGGCACTTTGCCAAAAAAGGGTCATTTTTCACTGCGAAATTGAGGTGTGTCCACGTTGCGTTTTGCGCCGTTTCCTGTTGCGGGCACTAGGCCGACCCACACAAGTGAGGTACCATTTTTCTCGAAAGACTTTGGGGAACGCGGGGTGGGTGGAAATTTGTGGATCCATGCAGATTCCAGAACTGTCCACCACAGAAATGTGGGGAAAATGTGGTGTTTTTGACAATTTTTTAGGTTTGCAAGGGATTCTGGGTAACAGGACCTGGTGGGAACCTGTCAAGTCACCCCATCCTGGATTCCCCTGGGTGTCTAGTTTTCAAAAATGTATTGGTTTGCTAGGTTTCCCTAGGTGCCGGCAGAGCTAGGTTTCAAAAACTACAGCTAGGCACTTTGCCAAAAAAGGGTCATTTTTCACTGTGAAATTGGGGTGTGTCCACGTTGCGTTTTGCGCCGTTTCCTGTTGCGGGCACTAGGCCGACCCACACAAGTGAGGTACCATTTTTCTCGTAAGACTTTGGGGAACGCGGGGTGGGTGGAAATTTGTGGATCCATGCAGATTCCAGAACTGTCCACCACAGAAATGTGGGGAAAATGTGGTGTTTTTGACAATTGTTTAGGTTTGCAAGGGATTCTGGGTAACAGGACCTGGTGGGAACCTGTCAAGTCACCCCATCCTGGATTCCCCTGGGTGTCTAGTTTTCAAAAATGTATTGGTTTGCTAGGTTTCCCTAGGTGCCGGCAGAGCTAGGTTTCAAAAACTACAGCTAGGCACTTTGCCAATAAAGGGTCATTTTTCACTGTGAAATTGGGGTGTGTCCACGTTGCGTTTTGTGCCGTTTCCTGTCGCGGGCACTAGGCCTACCCACACAAGTAAGGTACCATTTTTCTCGGAAGACTTTGGGAAACGCGGGGTGGGTGGAAATTTGTGAATCCACGCAAATTCCAGAACTTTCCACCACAGAAATGTGAGGAAAATGTGTTTTTTTGGACTAAATTTTAGGTTTGCAAGGGATTCTGGGTAACAGAACCTGGTGATAGTCAGTCAAGTCACCCCATACTGGATTCCCCTGGGTGTCTAGATTTAAAAAATGTATAGGTTTGCTAGGTTTCCATAGGTGCCGGCAGAGCTAGGGTTCAAAAACTACAGCTAGGCACTTTGCAAAAAAAAGGGTAATTTTTCTTTGTGAAAATGTGGTGTGTTCACGTTGGGTTTTGAGCCATTTCCTGTCGCGGGCACTATGCCTACCCACACAAGTGAGGTACCATTTTTATCGGGAGACTTAAGGTAATTCAGATTTGTAAAGCAACTGTTATTACTTATTGACTTTCGATGCATTTCTGCCTTCCAAATGAAAGACATTGTGTAAAAAATCCAGGGTAGGATTCCAGCAAGTTGCTTCATCGAACCTACTATCGGAGTAACTACGTGCTCCGCCAATCCCCGTCGGCCCAGTACGCTTACCTAGGGGTCTACCTAGTCCCCAGTTAACGTCAACTAGGGTCTCTACCGTCCCTGGTAATTTATATCCACCATTTGAATACCAGGCGGTAGTGCACACATTTATTGTTCCTTTACACGGTCCTGAAGAAGTGCCAATTGACCCGTTAGGGGCAAATAGAGGCACGAAACATGTTGACCTTATACCCTTAGACTGCCCCTTAGGAACATCAATATCCTTACAGGGGCCCACTTTTGTTTTTATCAAGGCTAGAGCTACCTTTTCATTAAAAATTTGATTTTAGAGGACTGCTCTATACCCATTTTAATTTTATTCTCACTGTGCACTACACCGCCCCCACACCCGCACGCACCTAACGGCTTCCTCTTCAAAAGATCCCCGATAAAGAGCCCCGGTTTCGTGAGCCCGTCAGGCATTGCAGCGCTGGCTTGACGAGGGGCAACTGCCCTATGATGAAGCATGACACCTCTCAGGGTGTGTGAGGGCAACATGAAGAAAGACCTGTCTTCTCTCTCCACTGCCCAATCCCCATAGGAACTGCATACCTTCTTTAATTGCAAATTGCTGCTCAGTTTTTGACTCTGGGTTCGTCGGGTTCTTGGTGAACCTACAAGTCCTATATATCCCCACAACCAGTAAGGTCCAGTGGATGTAACGGTATATCGCTTTCAAAGAGCTGTCATAATTAGAAGAAGTTACAGGTGAAAACGTTGACACAAAAGGCTGTTTTTTTCAACGAATTTTCAATTTTCCTATATTTAACTGTTAGTTTCTATAAAGAAACCTTGATGGATCTACACAAATGACCCCTTGCTGAATTCAGAATTTTGGCTACTTTTCTAAAATGTATAGCGTTCCAGGATCCATTATTGCTTTCATACCCATTTCTACCATTAACTGGAAGGAGGTTTAAAGCACAAAAAATAGCAAAAATAGGCTATGTCCCAGAAAAATGCCAAAACTGTGTAAAAAATGTTGGTTTTCTGACAAAAGTCTGTCATTCCCTAAAAGCTGGGAAAATGGTGATTTCAGCCTCACAAACTCTTTTTTGATACCATTTGCAGGGAACAACCCAGACGCTTTCATTTGCAGCGCTTTTTTCCCATTTTTAAAAAAAAAAACATTTAGCTGTATTTTGGCTAATTTCTGGGACCCCTCCAGGGGAATCCACAAACCCTGGGTACCTTTACAATACCCATGATATTGGAAGAAAAGGACGCAAATTTGGCGTGGATACCTTATGTGGTCAAAAAGTTACAGGGGCCTTAGCGCGCACTACCCCAAATAGCCAAAAAAAGGCTTAGCACAGGGGGGGAAAAGGCCTAGCAGCAAAGGGGTTAAAATATCATATTTGAATAAACACTTTTACTAATATGCTTTTAAAAATATTGTACAAACATCTATTTATAGTTTATAATTACGTATACAATACTTTGCGGGTAAGCGACGGGTGCGCGTACCCTACGCGACCCCATGTGACCACAAAAAGAAAGCATCTGATTGGTTTAAATCATCTTCATACTGTAAGAGGGAGGATCCATCTTTGTTATATTTCTCTCATTATTTCTCTGTCTTGCTGACAAGACCTGCTTGTTGTACCTCTCCTGTTTTTTACAATTTTTGTGTGTTGTTTGACTTTTTTTTTTACAATTATGGCATCCAGTCATGGAGAAGTTGATCCACTGGAACTGGAGGACGATGACATCGTGGAGCCAGTAAAGAAGAGGAAATAAAGTGTTGTGTGGCGTTCTTTACTGTGCCTGAGGGAGAAAAAAAGTAAACGCAAGAAAAGTTACGTGTTCTATCTGCAAGAAAATCTTGTCAAAGGGCTCCGACAAAAAATGCTCATGCAGGACTTCTAGCATGAAAAAACATTTGGAGACCATGCATCCCATACATCTGGCAAGAGAAGAGACACGTAGACAACAGAATGAAGCAGCAGAACAAGACCTTAATGCCCCTTCTACATCCTCTCAAGCACATACAGCAGCACCAAGACCTCATATTGTTGGAAGTGGCCATAGTTTGCAAACAATGTGATGCAAAACTGTGCATCGGGAAGCAGTGCATGGATGTTGTCACCAATGCAATCAAAGGACATAAATGTTAATTTTTTTTATAATGTGCTCCCAAATTTCAATTTTTATTTTCCTTAAACAGTTCCTTTGTAGTCTTCAATTTTGTTTTGTTTAAAAAAAAGTCAAAAACACACAAAAAAGTAAAAAAACATTAAAAAAAATCCAAACAAAGTTACAATTGTTCAAAACCCCCCCAAAAAACGGTTCTTACGGAACCACATATATTGGTTAAAAATAGAAAAATTACCTGAGTGGTTGCATGAGTGCAAGGATACTGCCTGGGTGATTGGAGGAGTGCATGAGTAGTACCTGGGTGATTGCATGAGTGCATGGATAGTGCCTGGGTGATTGGAGGAGTGCAAGGATACTGCATGGTGGTTTTATAAGTGCATGGGTAGTGACTGGGTGATTAGAAGAGTGCATGGCTACTGTCTGGGTAATTGAAGGAGTAAATGAGTAGTGTCTGGGTGATTAGAGGAGTGCATGAATAGTGCATGGGTGATTGGAGCAGTGCATGGGTAGTGCCTGGGTTATTGCATGAGTGAATGAGTAGTGCCTGGGTGATTTTGTAAGTGCTTGGTTACTGCCTGGGTGATTGCATGAGTGCACAGGTAATGTATGGTTGATTGAAGAGTGCATGGGTAATGCTTGACTGATTACATTAGTTTATGGGTAATGCCTGGATGATTGCATGAGTGCATGGGTAATGCGTGGTGATTTTATAAGTGCTGGGGTATTGGCAGAGTGATTGGATAAGTGCATGGTACTGGCTGGGGGATTGGAGGAGTGCATGTGTAGTGCACGGGTGATTGGAACAGTACATGGGTAGTGCCTGGGTTATTGCATCAGTGGATGAGTACTGCCTGGGTGATTGCAGGAGCGTATTTGTAATGCCTGTGTGATTTTGTAAGTGCA